>CM076583.1:97241897-97684771 GCA_034641835.2 Pinus albicaulis
TCATAGGTGAAAAATGTATGGTAATGAGTGACATTTTAAAACCCAAACAACTCCTGTAGAGGTAGTAAGGTAGATGTAGCATATTAACCCTACTAAATTGCATGAGCAACCTGATGTGATAGGAATAAAGTCAGGAGAATCTTCCTTCACATGTGAAATATTTCATAATGACCCTCATCATGGGTGCATACCTCTCAAGAAAATGTGAGAAAGGAAATATAGATTTATTGTAGTCTTTTTATCTGGGTTTAAGGAATGGCTCATAGTAGCTCAGGTCTAAATTAGCTTGCTTGAACCATTTTTCACCAAAACTAGGTATCCCAGTGGCAATAGCAATGGCTTCTAAAGACAACTCAAAGTTTACCCCTGCAAGCTTGACTTGTTTCTCATGTAGGTTAAGTATGAAAAGCCTAGTCATCTTGGGGTGATTCTGCACTTGCTGTTGTTAGTATGAATCCTTTGTCGAAGTGTATGAAAAAAGACCACTTTAGCTACGCATAACTAATAGCCCTAACATCAAAAGTGGCTGCCAATATCTTCAGATCTGCAGTTAGTTGATCAAGACAAGGGATGTAAAAACCAGATCTATGCATAGAAAGACATTAAGCAGTAAAAAGAAGGTTTTGCTCCATATATCCAATAGA
The DNA here is from genome assembly GCA_034641835.2 of Pinus albicaulis. Classification (NCBI taxonomy): domain Eukaryota; kingdom Viridiplantae; phylum Streptophyta; class Pinopsida; order Pinales; family Pinaceae; genus Pinus; species Pinus albicaulis. The sequence goes on from CM076583.1 coordinate 97,242,542, forward strand.
CAAGACAAGAACAATTTTTGAAAGAATTTTTGTATTAAGGGCACCTGGGAGGAAAACAAGAAGATGTTTCCAATTCTCCTCAATGGGATGGATTCTTGGAAGTCCTCAGCACTTCAGATCTAGAATCTCTCTCTCTTGTTGGTGTAGAAAACCCAGACAAAGATAGAACTCAAAGGGAGCTCACACAACAAATAATGAAGAATATGACCAAGTGTATAGATCCAGAGTGATCTAATAGGCAACAAAAGGTGAAGAATGATAGGAAAAACCCTCCTATTTATAACAAAATATTGGGTCATTCTAGATCTTGGTGCATGATTAAAATAACATTAACCAAATCTAGATCCACCTTTTATGGAATATTTTATTATATTTGTTGGAGGAAAAAGTATTTGACTTGGGTCAAATCCCTGTATTTGTGAATAATAAATAAATAAATGATTTATTTGGTATTTAGTTGTAGGTGAATTGGTCATATTTAACAAGGAATATTATCTAAATAAGATTTAAATAATTATTCCTAGAAAATAATAAGATAAATAAAGGTTTATCTAATTAATTTCTTTGTTTTGGGTTAAACATGACTAGGAATAATAATTAAATTATGGTTTAATTAATTATTCCATGAGGAAAAATTAAACAAAATAGGTTTGTTTAATATTTCCTTTTGGGGTTTCCTATTTAGATATGCATAAACAACCTAATAAATGAGGTTTATTAAGTTATTTTACATAGTGAAAGCAATTTTACTTAGGGTAAAATTGGTCTTACATGGTGTACTTGGGTCCATCTAATGATGAGAGGTTAGATGACCAAAAAATGGTGTAACAGATTGCCCCCCAACATGCGAGTTGTTGGGGTTCCCATGTTTTGGCTAGATTGGCAAGGCCAAAAGATGAGACAACATCAGAACCACTTTTGGGCCCTAGGATCTAGCCCTCCTGGACCTGGAGAGGGATCTCTCCAAATAGAGCTAAAAATGATATATCTATGAAGCTCAAAATGAGATGTTAGGCTAGTTATGAAGCACAAGGGGTTTTAAAATGGTTTGGTTGGTTGGTTGCTGGGTTGGTTAGGAGATCATAGGCTGAGAAAGCAATGGGAGAAAAATAACAAAGCAGCAGGATGTTTCAGCAAGGAGGATGGGTCAAGAAAGTGCCATCCATTGGGCTATGGAGTCATGGAAGGAAATTACTTGCATCCACTAGCCAAGGCTTCCAAAGGGCAAGTCATCTAATACTAAAGGATCTTTAGATTAGATGGTGGGATGGAACATTAAGGAAGGAAAGTGAAAGAAGGAAAAACCACTAGGCTTCTGTCTATAGATCAGGTCAGAGGTCATTTAACTCCAGACCTGCTTGGACATACTCAAAGGCAACTCTCAAAGAGGGACAAAGGGGCTGCTTATAGATCAGACCAGAGGTCATTTAACTCCAAGTCTGCTTTAGCAACTCCAAGGGAAAAACAGAGATAAATTTGACAAAGAAACATCCAAGCAGCAAACCCCCAAGTTCATACATCAGCCAGCAGGCAATAACATCCGTTGCACTAGTTAAACCACGCGAATTCACTCTTAGACAGCACACAAAGTAGAAAACATTGAAGGAAAGGAGAGCAGACAGCATAGGGCACCTAACAAGGGTGAATCCTATACCATTATTCTGATGCTAGCCCAGAAGAACATGAAACAGTATGAAAATGTAAATCACAGAGTGAGAAAAACATCACCAACAGTAATAGACCAGGATCCTGTGAAATGTGATTTGATTAATTGATGCAAAACCAGTCATGTACATTGAGCTCAATGGCTGTTACAGTCCAAACTTTCTCCTCCCAGCCTATTACATACAACTACTCTGCTACTCCCTCCCAAGACTGTCTTAACAGTCGAACTGAATCCCACTAACAACAACAGCCTAACAACTAAACAACAACAACCACCTTTACATTATGTTCTCGGGGATTTTTTATAGGAGAAGAGAGAAAACAGAGGTAGATGAACATTGAATTGATCTCATTAAGAAAGAATCGGCAGAGGTGTCCACGCCCATGCTGCTTAATGGCTGCCTGCAACGCTGTGAGTACTCTAAGACTGGTTTGGAGATCTCTGTCGGGTCGAGATTGACCTCTGATACATTCTTTAAATCCTTACGGTGTCTGGAGCTCTGTGCTGCCATTCTGAAATAAATGAACTGGGGAAAAATCTGCACGATTTCTCCATCTCTCCATTACTGCTGCTCAGACAGCCTTTAATGAAGCTCCTGTCTGTGTATTTAATTGCTTATGGGCTCGAGGAGGCATGGAGAACTCTGCAGGAAGGTGTACTTCTGAAGGAAAATGTCCTGCTGTTAGGTAGCGCAGTTATGGCATTGCTGGTGCGGTCATTAGTCTTCAAACAGTGCCTTTCCTTTGAAAGCGGGGCTAAACATTGATTATGTTAATAGAAATCATTAACCCCTTTGAAACCATCTGCTGATCTGCCGGCAATGCCGAAAATACCTCTCTGTGCAATCCCGTACAGTGGAAGGAGACTGTAAAACTGGGTGGTGGTGGTGGAGGAAATGCTGCGGAGGCGGCGGAATGGTGGAGCGATGGAGAAACAGTGGGAGAAGCGGAGAGGAGCGGAGAAATGAACGCACAGTGTAAAACCCAAAGCTTAGTGTCAGGCCGAAATACAAAGGAATGAATGAAAAACAATGGAGCGGAAGCTTGGGAAGTGGGACCCGGCAGAGGCGGAGGGCGATTAAACCTGAGCCGTGGATTTGCACGGGAAACGGACGGTGGGGATCTAATCGCACAATCGCAATCAGAGGTCAGAGTGGGGAGCAATCGCAATGCAAAACACGAATGTTCCGATTGCGATTGGGGAGATGCTATGATTAAACGCCAACCGTCGGATCTGGGATCAGATCGACGGTCCACATCTAATCGGAGGGAGATGGCGAGGGGCGGCGGAGCGGCGATGCGATCAGCGCTGAGCCATTGGATCGGCTGGAAAATGGACGACTGTGATTAAATCGGGAGGCGGAGGAAAGGACTTGCGATTGATGATCGGGAGGGGCAATGCGATTAAGCGATGACCGTCGGATCGCGGGTTGAATGGACGGACAGGATTGAATCGGGGATAATGCAATCGGGAGGTGCAGAGAAGACTTGTGATTGCAATCGGAGGTCGGGACGCGATCGAGCGCTGACCGTCCGATCCAACCGAGAGATCAACGGTGGGGAAAACAATCGGAGGGGCAGTGTGATCGGGGGATCAGAAGACAGGGTCGCGATTGAGCGCTGACCATCGGATCGCGGGACGGATGGACGGTCGGGATGGATCGGAGGGTTGTAATCGGGGCGGCACTGCTGAGACTTGCGATTGCGATCGGACAGGGGTTTGCAATTAGCACTCCACCGTCGGATCAGAACAGCAGATCGACGGTGAAAAATGCATCGCGGGACTTATGTGTTAAACGATCGCATCGGAGCTTTTCAATGTTACAAAGGATTTACACCCACCCGACAGTTCCGATTGTGATTAGCGCTTGGGACTTAAGCGCTTGGTCCCAGCGCGGGGGCACATGTGGGGAAGTGGTTAAGGGGCTGGCGGAAAAGGGCTAGGCCTTATAATAAGGTCGGAAGATGGGTTTTTTTCCCATTTTAATGGAATTTGAGGGCTGGGGAAGGGTAACGATAGAGGAATAAGGGAGGATAATGGCCATCGAAGGGGTAAGGGTAGAATTTAAAGGGGATTTTGGGGAGATGAAGGGTAAGAAGGGAAATAGAAGGGGAAGACAAGGGGGATAAAATAAGAGGGAAAAAGGGGGCCTTTGGGCATTCCTTCACAAACAAAGGGGTTTTTAAATAGGAATCAGCAGAGGGGAATTTATCAAAGGATAAAAGACACATGGGGGCTTCAAGGAGACTGTGTTTTCAGAGGAAATGCATTCCTTGAAGACTCAACAATGATTTAGCCCCCTATTTGCTTGTCAAAAATTTCATAGGGGGGCTAACATGAGTGTTAGGAGCAAATCGTATGACCGAAGTACGTTGTAAGAACTCAATCACCAGACATCAAGATGGAAGTCAGAGAGAGAAATGTGAGGTAGACTAAGGTGCTGAAGAACTAGACCCTGAGGAGACGAGACTTGCAGGTGCAACAAGTCTCTTTTTATGAGAGGGTACCTGTGCTAAAGGTGGCGGGGAAGGCATACCTATGCCCGCCGAGACAAAGTACAAAATAATAGTGTGTCCAGTAAACAAGGGACCGAACCATAAAGTACAGCTGGCATAAACATTAGCCAGATAAAAATACAATGAGGGATCCCACATACATGCTGTGCCGTGGATAACAGCCAGGACTTATACAATAATATCTGAGTACATGAGATACAAATACAACCCAAATGCCCCCTATAAGCGTGGAAGGGCTCACAAAATCTGATACATGCAAATCAAATAGGCGCTGCAAGCGGCTAAGGCCGTCATCATCAAATATCTGGAGTTGCATCGAGGGCTGCAATGAAGAGGTCATTCGGGCATGTGGGGGGGCTACTTGCAGGGCCACCCCCTCATGAGGGCTGAGACATCTCACACACACCCGGGAATCACCAAGAGCTACTGCAGCATCACTAAACCATCAAGTATACGGATCTCGATAGTGTTGAAAGGAGCTGGAGTGGGGAAACAATCAAGTCAAGGGGAATGAGAGATCCCTTTGCCTGATCCGAGGCACCGAACAAGAGTGGAAGCTGGAACCAAGGTACACCGCCCTCTAGACCTATCTTCTGGAATGAAGGAGCTGATGTCGACAGAAGGAGGTCTGCCATAGGTGAGGCAATGAGAAATCCTCAACTAAGGCACGAGAGAAAATAGTAGAGCAACAGACAGACTAATACTAATAATGATGGTGGAATGTAGGGGACTGAGTAGCGAATGGACAACTTCCCTTGCTAGAGCATAAAGGGCATGAATGACATGGCAGCGACTGACACAATATCATCAGGGATAAAGGAAAGTGGGACTGAAGGCCATAATGTGTGACACAAGAGAGAAACCAACCAATGAGGGATGAAGGACTATAGCAGGGTACAAAGGGACTCGGGATATACTCCATGAATGTGATGATGACTCCACTTGGATGCTCTAAAAAAAGACGACTCGATGGTGCTGCCACACAGTAAAGGTCCAATGGGGGACCATGAAAACATGAGTACAAGATGGTAACTCATGACGAAAATCAACATAAACAAAGACAAGTAAGGAGGCAAAGTGGTGCCCCAAGTACAAGTGTTGTAAGTGAATAAATGCGATTTTAATGAGAGGGGAAGTGACCTATGTTGGAAAAAATGTGTCCTGGTGAAGTATCAAATCCCAAAACGAAAAAGATGCTGGCTATCTAAAAGAAAATAAAACATGCATTTCAGAAGGGAAATGCTAAGGGTAATATTTCTTAAGATAGAGTGCATTGCAAGGATTAGGAAGGGGATTGCCTTCGAAATCCTCTAAGAGGTATGCCCCCTTACCGAGATCCTTACTGATGATGTAAGGGCCTAGCCATAATGAGTCGAACTTCCCATGACCAAGGACATCATGGGCCTGGTCATAAACTAGAACAAGGTCGCCTTCGTGAAAAGTACGAGGCTGGAATTTTCTATCATACTGAACTTTGGTGCGTTTCTTGGCCACTTCCATGGTTTACAAGGCAACACAATGGTCTTCGGAGGTGCGATCAAGCATGATAAGTCATTGTTCTAGAGGTTGGGTCTTAGGGAGAAGTTCAACGGCCAGATGCAGGGAAGGAATTTCACACTCGATCGGTAAGACTGCCTCCTCTCCAAAAACAAGGTGGAAAGGAGTAAACCCGGTGGTGGTTTTAACAGAGGTTCGATAGGCCCACAAGGTAGGGAAGAGCATAAGATGCCAATTGGTTTTGTGCTTATTCACCATTCGTTGAAGCATAGTCTTGAGGATTTTGTTGACTGCTTCAACTTGGCCATTACCTTGGGGGTAATAGGAGGAGGAATATTGGTGCTCAAAACCTAATAGTGAGGATAGCTCACACCATATCTCATCTTCAAAATGTCAGCCGTGGTCAGAGACTAGTTGTTTCAAAACCCCGAATCGAGCGATAACATGGTTAAAGAAAAAGAGGGCTGCGGTAGCTGTGGTGTTGTTAAATGTTGGCATAGCCTCGGCCCATTTTGTGAAATAGTCGACCGCCACGATGATATATTTATGGTTACCGGTGGATGGCGGGCGACACTCCATTAAGTCGATGGCCCATTTACAAAAGGGACCAGTTGAGACGACCGGATGGAGGGGAGTTGGGGGAGCTCACGCCTTAGGGGCGAAATGTTGGCAATTGGAACAGTGTTTGACTGCTTCAATGCAATCACTGAAGAGGAAAGGCCAGAAATACCCAGCGCGCATGACTTTTTGGGCAGTAGCAAGACGAGAGAGGTGGCCACCGCAAGCACCGCTATGGCAAGCATTGAGGACTTGTTCAGCTTCAGTGTGCGTGAGACAATGACGAAGGACAGTATCTATACCACGACGATAAAGGTCGTCACCGATAAGAAGGTAGCGAGGATCCTAGTGTCGGATACGTCGTCGAGCATCATGATCAAGGTGAAGAGCGAACTTTTGGGTTCGTAAGTAAGTGAGGATATCGCCGTACCAAGGATCGTCCGAAGTAATGGCAAATAAGTGCTCATCAGGGAAATCATCACTAACTGGAGGATCTTGTGTTCCGGTAGGTAATTCAGAAATGAGTTCAGCAAGGGCTAAACCTTTTTTACTTTTTGGTGTGACAAATTCGAGGTTGAATTATTGAAGGATGATGACCCAATGGGCGTACTTCCCATTGAGGATGCGGCGATTCAATAGGAAATCCATGGGGTTGGAATTAGTCACAACCTTGGTTGAACGCATGAGGATGTATTGACGAAGTTTTTGGACTGAGAACACAACAGCCAACACTAGTTTTTCTTCATGTGAGTAGGAAACAGGAGACCCCACTAGGTTCTTATTGACGTAGTATATCACATGCTCGATACCATTGTCATCTTCCTGGATAAGGACTCCAGCGACCGAATAGGTGGAAGCGGAGATGTACAGGATGAAGTCCCGATCAAATTCGGGAGGGCGAATCAAGGGAGCGGATGTGAGAGCCTGATTGAGGGCATCGAAAGACTCATGAGCATAGGTATCCCAAACAAATGGGATATTGGATCGGAGTATTCTGAGGAACCCATGTGCGGTGGTGGCATAGTCAGGGACGAACCGATGAAGAAAATTAGCTTTGCCTTGGAGACTTTGGAGCTGGCATAGGGTACGTGGAATGGGAATTTCAAGAATGGCTTGAACTTTCAAAGGGTCAAGAGTGATACCATCCTTAGACACTATGAAGCCTAAGAGACGGTCGGCGAGAACGCAAAAGACGCATTTCAACGGGTTAAGGTGGATATTATACTTGCGACATCGGAGAAAGATGGTATGCAAATCCTGTAGGTGTTGTGCCCAATGCTTAGAACGCACAGTGAGGTCGTCTAAATAAGCAAGGATAATATGAGCTAAGTCATGGAAACAATAAGACATGGCCCGTTGAAAAGTGGCGCCGGCGTTTTTAAGGCCGAATGGCATGACCCGGTAAGCAAAAGTCCCCCACGGACTGATGAACGCAGTTTTAAGTTGGTCGGCAGGACGGATAACGATTTGGTTGTATCCAGAGAAACCATCCATAAAGGATAGAACCTCATGCCCCGCACACTCATCAATGATTTGGTCAATAAATGGTGTGGGGAAGTTGTCTTTGGGACAAGCTTTGTTCAAGTCGCGAAAGTCCGTGCAAACACGGAAGGTGCCTTGTTTCTTAAGGACGGGAACCGGGTTGGACACCCAAGTGGTGTATTCAATAGGATAAATGAAACCAGCCTGCTTGAGCTTATCGATTTCAGCTTTGATAGCATCACGTCTGGAAGGATTAATGGGTCTCAACTTTTGTCGGACTGGGTTGGCATCGGGCCATGTGTCGATATGATGCTCGACGATGGTGGGATCGAGCCCAGGCATTTAGGAGTAGGACCAGGCGAAAATATTGCGTAATTCTTTGAAAAGCTTAGTATAAGTGTCAATTTCTTCCGGGGTGCATTGGGCGCCCAAGGTGATATATTCTTCGATTCCTGGTTTGACCGAAATGTCAATTTTAATGGTCGGAGATATGTTGGCCATGTTGCCTTCTTCGAAAGCATCAGGTGTAGGGATGGGATTTTTGAACCAATCGACTGCATTGGGAATGAAGTCTTTGGTTTCCACAGCATATTGGTCATGGGACTGCTATGGGAGGAAGTATGTGCGATGGTGCATATCATCCCACGGAAAGTCAGGGTTGGTCATGGCTTCCATAATGTCTTCATCGGACTGGAAGATGGGAAGACTGGAGGAAGAAGGATCACCCGATGATGTAGTGATGTGTGACTGGTCATCTTGTGGAGAAGGGCTCAGATGCGCAACGTCAACAAATCCAAGGTCGACTGAGGGGGAACCGAGAGTGTCTTCAAGTCGAAAGTTAGGTGAACTATCTCTCAAAGATTACGATAGGTACAAAATGGTGGTCGAAGGCTCCGTTGGTTCGATAGCAGGAGGAGGAATGTGAAGGGGAGTAGGAATATCCTCTGATCCTATCGAAGTAGAACTCGCACACAAGTGAGAAGGGATCTTGTCGTGCGTAGCCTTGAATTGGCAGTATGTGTATAAGGAGGAACGATACTCGTCAAGGTAGGGGCAGAGGTGGGTGTAATGGCCGTGGAAATAGCACAAAGCACAAGGGTGATTTGTGTGCAAGGTTTTGAGTTTCGGGATAGCATCCGGGATAGTGACGTAGACTTCAGGGATATCAAAGTCGGGAAACGTCTCGTTTACCAGGATCTTGAGGTGCGGCAATTCAGGACACATATGGGTGGCGTGACTGACAATATCACACAAAGCGCACTGGATAGTGTGCTTTGGCGGTCGAGGAGGGGTAGGGTTTGTCGGGGCGGCTTGGTCCTGATTGGTTGCCCCCTTACGAGCTTTGCCTTTCTTCTCCGGGGCTATCACCACAAGGGCAGGGTCCTGGGGAGGTGCAGGGGGCCCGGAGGAGGCGAGCGGGACCGGTTGAACCGGTGTCAAAGCAAGGTAGGGTTTGGGGTGACCGGGTGGGGTAGTGGCTGGAGGGTCAATGTACCAGACGGGTATGCCCAGGGTCAGGTTAGGGAGAGAGAGGGTGGCCATGACGGGGACCGTATAGACTCTGGGAGGGGGAGCCAGGAAAGGTATCTGACCAGAGGGATAATGACCAGGAGGGACGGCTCTGATATGGTTAAGGCCTGGGGGAACCGATTTAGGGGGATAAAGGGGTTCAGGGACACCAGCTATAGGAGAAGGGCCAGAAGGAGAAGGTCCGACTGGCGGAGATAAAGGGCTAGGAGCGGGTTGCGGTGGGCGAGGTTGCCTCTGACGTTGCTGACTAGCCGAGGCGGGTTGCTTAAGGGCAGCCCGAGACGATTGCATCATGCAAACATTCGATAAGCTGGGATCAGAGAGATGAGGAGGGGGGAGACCAGGAAAAGTTCCAAGCAGGGAGGAATCTTTTTAGACACCAGGGGAGACACTGGTCGAGGAATCGACGGTTTGCTTATTGGCTATAGAAGAGATGGTCATCTCAGGGGAGGTATGAGAATTTGGCTCATGATAAGTCAACTAATCTATGGTGACTATCTTTCCATTGTGAGGAAAAGACATCTTGCAAAAAACCGCAAAGGGGACAGTAGACATGGCATAGGTGTAGCTTCACCCCAATAGAATGTTGTAATCTAGAGGGGCGTCGATGACTTCGACGTCAATGCAAAGAGTCTTACCGGCAAGGGTGATAGGACAATTACGGAAAAGGCTGATGGGCTAGGAGGCATGGCAATCCCACGCTCGAAGGGTGATCGTGGAAGGGGCAAAGTCAGGAGATCCGAGTTGCTTCCAAACCGAAGCGGACATCACACAGGTGGATGCCCCATCATCAATTATACACCGTGAAATGTTGGCATTCCAGATTTTGACTGGGATTTGGAAGGTGATGGAAGCAGGGAGAGGAGGATGTTAAGCTTGATGGGCATCGAAAGAAATCATTTGGTCATCAGCAGGATCTACAGCGCCCACAGCAGATAGCAGAGCCTTCTTTTGGGAAGGGCACGACTGGAGGAGTTCCAATGTGGAAATGGCAGTAGGAGATTGCGCCAAATCATCTACTATGCTATACAAATGAGCAGCTCAACCAGAAGCAGCATTTCGACGTAATGGTCCCTTAGGAATCTTGGTATGAACCTCAACTTTGGGTTGAGGGATATGTAAGGGGCCATTGGATGTCGAAAGAGGTTCTGTAGAACCTGAAGAAGGGGACTCGGGGGCAGACTGAGCGGGAGGCTTGGGGTACTGGCGAGACCGAGTTTGAAGGTGAAGGTCGACGCGCTGGGGAAGGACTGCAGTTCAACAAGGATCCTGCACCTGGGAGGAACCGTAAGGTAGTTGCTGGAGGGCGACCGTCCGCCGGTGGTTGGGTAGCCACGAATCCTTGCTGAGGGAAAGGATCAGTAAACACAGCTGGTTGGGTAGTGGCCACATTAGGAGGAGCATGAGGGGAGGCATGTTGTCCACGCAATGTGGCTTGAGACTCCCACATCTGCCGCATCTGTGGTAAGAGGGGACAATCATGGGTGTAATGACCGTAAACACCGCAACACAAACAAGGCTTGTTTGTGTGAAGCGGCCTGTCCGGCTTGGGTTGAGTGCCCTGTTGCTGGTTAGCAGTGTTAGGGTCAACACCTTGAGGATTCGGTCCTTGAGTACCAGGGGCAGATTGGTTTGGATTGCCTCTCCGCCTTCTTTGAGAAGAAGGGGGATTAGTCACGCCTTACTGTGCAAATACTTGCCCTGGAGGGGGCTGTAGGTGCTGTTGCGGGTTTGGAGGAGGCAAGGGAGATGGAAGCGCATATGCTGGAGGAGCTGGCACACCAGGCTGCAGATAAAGGTATTGGTTAGGTTGGACAACACGAGGTGCGTGAGGTTGGGAAAGGGAGGGGAGGCATGCCGTATCTGGATACATGCTTACCGGGAGGGGAAGAGTGCTAGAGAGGTGTCGGCTCCGTCCGAGGGACCACAGCTCATAGGAGGTTGAGCATACTGATGAGAAAAGGCCTCCAATGATACCGTCGCTGGGAATGAGGATGCCCCCGGGCATTAGCGCCACTAAAACTCGGGAGGTCGGGGAGGACCAGATAAACATAACCGATCGTAGCATAGACTTGTGTCATATTTCCAAGGCGCTATTTGGAGGGCGCTTTCTTCGGTTTGAGGGAGCCTGGGAGGCGACATCTTTGCCACTAGAACTACAGAGAGCGAAGGAACCCGCCTATATAGATCCGATCTTCGGCGAGGAGCTCGGAGCAGCCGAGCCTTTCGTCGCCATTCCCCGGGACATGATGCAGTGTTGCCAGTCGAAGAGGTTTTCTTGAAAGAGGTCAAAAGCTCCGTACCAGTATCGTATCGGAGAGGGAGCTGGAAGTAAGATAAAAAGGCTTGGGCAATGGTCACAAAGGTGGTATGGGAAGAGGTGGCTTGGTCAACATACCATTTAGAAGCTTCACCGGTAAGCGTGCATTGGAACAACCGAAGACGGATGGAATCATCGGTAATGGAGTTGGAGGAACACCACATGTGGAAAGATCGGACATGGTTGGTTGGATCTTCTCCAGCAAGGCCTTCAAACTTAGGGATGTCGGAGGGGAGCTTGGTTGGCATAACAGGCCAACCAACATCGTGGCGGATAGGGTCATTGATCAACTGATTGAAATCGGGGAGGCTGAGGCCTGCGATGTACGGTAGCAAGGGTGTGGCCGAGGTAGTTCCTGTGGCAGTTCCGCTAGTATTAGTTCCGGCATTAGGGCCGGGAGAACCACTAGCGTTAGGCCCTGGACCAGACATAGTGAAGGTGACAGGGGGAGAACCAGAAGGAAAAGGAGAACCCAAAGAATCAGAAGAGGAGTCGGAGTGCGGACTCGGAGGAGGACTGGCTCGACGACGGCAGGACGGAGCAGGTCGATCGACCAGAAACTGAGGGTGAAGGCCAAGAAGTCTCCGGGAAGTGTGCCTTGGGGGCGCAATGATGACAACACAAACACGGCACAAGGGGAAGAAGAATGACCACAAGGGCAAGGAGGTGCAGAATCAAGTCGAAACAAGGGCAGATAGGTGCAGTGTCAATTGATTTTAAAGTCTTTGCCTGGCGGTGTAAACCAGGCTCTTCTTCGCTTAGGGTGAGTGTGTGGCATGCGTTAATTTTAATTTTTAAACCCTTTTCATTTTGAGAGCAAGAGAAAAAGTGTGCTGCGTAACTGAAAATAAATCTGCAGAGAACAGTATATAATGTTGAAATAACAGAAAATTAACAGCTACTATTGCATCGATTCAACCCAAAAAGGCGGGTCTCTCAAAACTAATCTAAAAGAGGGAAAAAATCTAGTCAAAACACACTAAAAAGAGGCCAATAGATCTAGGGTCGAAAGGGACAGGGATCTAAGGGAGAAAGCTGCTGAAAAAAGGTGCAGACCACAGCCAAGAGGCAGAGGCAAGGTGGCTGGAAAAAAGGAGGAAATCAACAAAAAGTGGAAAGGACAAGGACGAGGTCCTAAAGGGAGGTCCAAACAAAATGACAAGAGGTGATTTGAAAGAAACGGTGAAAGGGATGCGAGGAGGAGGAGGTATCGAGATCTGAAAAAGAGGGAAAAGGCAGAAACTGCGAAAAAACTGAATGTTTGAAATAATACAAAAACTCTTCCACAAAAAGTGGAGGGTACTAAAGCCCTAGGGGACTAGGTTCCCACTTAGATCAGAAACGGATCGAAGAAACGAGGGTCTAAGTAGGTGGAGCGGGGCTAAGCACGACGAGGAAGCTTCGGCAAAACCCGGAAAAAAATTGCCGAAAAAACAATGAGGCCGAATAATTGGCGGTGTGATTCGCTTTGTTTTCGGTGCGGTGCGTAGGTTATGGGCTGCAGTACGACACAAAACTCAGGTGCTCTCGACGGCGGACACTGGAAAGGATTGCCCGTCTCGGGTTGCGAGTGATGTCGGTCACACACTTAATAGGGCGAGCAAGTAGGTTGAGGGTACAATGTTTTAAGGTTTTGTGAGGAAAAACAACATAAAAATAGGAAAAACAAAAAAGCTAAAAAGAAACCCTAGGGTCTGAAGCAGTTGGATATGCAGGAATATGAAAAACGACGGCGGTCGTAATTTAAAACCCGTGTGGAGTCGCCATTTGTTAGTATGAATCCTTTGTCGAAGTGTACGAAAAAGGACCACTTTAGCTACGCATAACTAATAGCCCTAACAACAAAAGTGGCTGCCAATATCTTCAGATCTGCGGTTAGTTGATCAAGAAAAGAGCTGCAAAAAACCAGATCTATGCATGGAAAGACATTAAGCAGTAAAAATAAGGGTTTGCTCCATATACCAATAGACAAGACAAGAACAATTTTTGAAAGAATTTTTATATTAAGGGCACCTGGGAGGAAAACAAGAAGGCGTATCCAATTCTCCTCAATGGGATGGGTTCTTGGAAGTCCTAAGCACTTCAGATCTAGAATCTCTCTCTCTTGTTGGTGTAGAAAACCCAGACAAAGATAGAACTCAAAGGGAGCTCACACAACAAAATAATGTAGAAAAATGTGACCAAGTGTATAGATCCAGAGTGATCTAATAGGCAACAAAGGGTGAAGAATGGTAGGAAAAACCCTCCTATTTATAACAAAATATTGGGTCATTCTAGATCTTGGTGCATGATTAAAATAATGTTAACCAAATCTAGATCCACCTTTTATGGAATATTTTATTATATTTGTTGGAGAGAAAAAGTATTTGACTTGGGTCAAATCCCTTTATTTGTTAATAATAAATAAATAAATGATTTATTTATCTTTTTAAGGAAGTGGTTGAAGGATAATTAAAAAAATAATGATTTATTTAATTATTTGTGGGTGATTTGGTCATATTTAACAAGGAATATTATCTAAATAAGATTTAAATAATTATTCCTAGAAAATAATAAGATAAATAAAGGTTTATCTAATTAATTTCTTTGTTTTAGGTTAAACATGACTAGGAATAATAATTAAATTATGGTTTAATTAATTATTCCATGAGGAAAATCAAACAAAATAGGTTTGTTTAATATTTCCTTTTGGGGTTTCCTGTTTAGACCATAAACAACCTAATAAATGAGGTTTATTAAGTTATTTTACATAGTGAAAGCAATTTTACTTAGGGTAAAATTGGTCTTACATGGTGTACTTGGGTCCATCTAATGATGAGAGGTTAGATGACCAAAAAATGGAGTAACAGTTGTACTTCCTCACAAAATTGATAGCAGCCTACATTTTGGAAGCATGAGATAGTTAGGGGAGGTGCATTAAGCTCCATTGTCTTTAGTGGTTCAAACATGTTAATCCTCCCACCTCTATCTTGATGCCTCCTTGGCACTTGGCCTTCTTCACCACTATCATTGTCACCCTCCCTGGACATTAAATTCTGCCCTTGAAATCCCTAGCTATGTTTATGAAATGGATGTGGAAGAGGTGATGGAATGGTGGTAAAAAGGCAGCCTTTTACAAGTGAATGAGAGGGATGAATGAAGGTGTAAGTATATGACTATGAGGGAGAGGCAAAACCTAATGACCACCCTTGCTGATTTGTTTAGATATTTGTTTTGACACCTTGCACTGATGGCAATTGGATATGAATGAAGGAAATGAATTTGTCAAACTTTTTGTGGTGTTAGGGCCAAATTTTATGAGTGAATGAAGAGGGTGAAGGCATAGCCTTAGATGAATGAGAAATTTTCAACAAGGAAATCCTCTGTGTGTTCTTACTAGTCTTCTTAGTATGTAGATGAATAAGTGTTTTTAAACAGTGATTTCCAAGCATTAAAAATTAGGCTTTTATCCTTAAATCTTCATTCCTTTAACCAAATGATGACAAAACCTTGGAAAAGGCTTGATCAGTTATACTTACCCCATAAAGAAGTTTGAATATCCCATGGTGATGACCTAGAGAAAATTCGAGGGGCTTTGAGTGTTGAAGTGGTGTAGGAGGCCCTCCTGGATAAACACACAGCACACATCTCAAGGGTGAGTCAGGTCAGGAAAGACGCAGTGTTGTGTGCTAGGCGCGCAATACCGAAATCTTTCTGTCGGGCCCGTTGGGTCTATTCGGTAAACACGCAAAGCGTTTCTAGGTGCGCAACGTGTACCTCCAGGCAGGCAACGCCGAATGAATTGGAATAGGGAAAACCTTGAGGGGTGTAGCACCCACTGAACGCGTAGCGCCGGGTAAACTTGCCTGAATTTGACTCAAAACCTTCACAATTTCTCTCCTGAATGCTCTCAGCCTTTTTGCAAGGAAACAATAAGTCAAATGAAAATAAAAATTACCCTTTATATATTAGGGTTTTAAATTTAATCTTTGCAAACCCATTTTTCTAATGTTTTTAGTCTTTTCACTTTATTTCACTGATATTTTTCTGAATTTTTTCCTGCAGGTGACCAAAATACTAACTTATCCTCTACTTTTGCTTTTCTTACAAATTATTTTGTCATTTTTGGTTTGTAAGTGACTTCAAAAGATGAAGTTGATCCTCTTTCATTTTCACTATGCATTTCAACTCAGCTTACCCCTCTTCTAACTGAATTTTTACATTGTTTGAAAGTAGATTTTCTCAAGTGATATAAAGAGTTCATTTGACAATTTTGTGATGAGTGCACAATGACATCCCCAAAACCCTGTATGATTTACACCATGAAACTTTTAGCTTTTTTACCTTGGCTGGAAGTTAGGAAAATTTTGTCTCTTTTGATCTTGAAAACTTGACATATTCATTTTGACACAACAACAACCTTATAATCACTTTGGTTTTCACCTTTTAGATCAACACCATGTTTTTCATCCTTTTGACCACTACTACTGTGTAGGTGACTGAAATGATGATTTGACCTCCTTGTTGCTCCTTGAATCATAATAAGCTCATTGAACATCTCTGGGAGGATTTCACATACTATGTAGAAATTTGAATAACTGATATATTATTCACCAAGATTCTCCTGATCACACACTATTTTAGCTTCATGCATAATATAGAATATCTTCTACCATTGATCATCACATGCGGAAATAAAATCAATTGCATGCATACATTACAACCACAAACAATCACACATATGAACACGGTATTTAATGGGAAAGCTTAAAGCTGAAAACCCCAACTATCTGTATATTATATGTCATGGAGATCATGTAACAATCATAGTACAAAGCTCCTCACAAGCTCTCATGCACACCCTCAATTGCTACACCTTTATCGAAATTTGGATCTGTGGCTCGCACTCAATGCTGCCATGAAGTAGCCGACTCTGTTGCGTTTTCAATGCAAGCGGGATGGCTGGTGGCTGGATAAACCACCTGGCTTGTACTGCGGAATCCTCATGGGCTTCTCCACCTATCTGTGTGTCGCAAATAGCAACTGTATAGTCACAACTGATAGTTAACCTACTCTTTCACCTATTTCTGCACTGGTCTCCACTGAAACTGTCTGTTAGCCCCCCTATGAAATTCTTGACAAGCAAGCAGGGGGCTAGATTGTTTTGGAGCCTTCAAGGAATACATTTTCTCGAAAACCCATCATCCTTGAAGTCTCTCCACGCTTTGCCTGATACATTCTCCTCTGCTGATTCCCATCTCAAAGGGCCTGTTTCCGCCCCTTGCACCCCTACACAATATCCCTCTTCATCCCTTCTCCCCCTTTGTCAAAGTCCCCCTTCTTCCCCTAAATCATTCCCAAAATCCCCTTCAAATTCTGCCCATGCTCCTTTTTTGGCTTATTTCACCTTTTATCTCCCTATCTTTACCCTCTAGAGGCCTCAAAATGTATTAAAATGGCTTAAAAACCCATTTTCCACATTATAATAGGCCTAGCCCCTCTTCTGATAGTTACCGCACCTTTTCCTCCACATGATCCAGCGCCGGAACCACCCGCAAGAGAAAAAGGCATTATTCCCCAATGGATATCGGACGCTGTCTCGACCATTGATCTTATTGATCAGACGGTGATCGTTGACCCCCCAACCTTCTGTGTTTCCCATTATAACTCTTGACCATTCCATTGCCGTCCATTTACACGCTGATCTGACGGTCCGCAATGCGCTTGCGCCGGTGGTCCCCATACAATGTTCATAAACCTGCTGGTTTCTATCGCACCACTTTTGGGTGATAGGTGGTTTTCCCTCGTCGGCCAGCGATTCCATACATCAAACGACACGTGGCCCCGACACTATTTCAAAACCGTCAGTTCATCGCGTGTTAACGTTCTGTTGGGGTTCCCATGTTTTGGCCAGATTGGCAACACCAAAAGATGAGACAACATCAGAACCACTTTGGGGCCCTAGGATCTAGCCCTCCTGGACTCGGAGAGGGATCTCTCCAATAAACAAAGAATGATTTATCTTTGAAGCTCAGAATGAGACGTTAGGCTAGTTATAAAGCACAGAGGGGGGTTTTAAATGGTTTGGTTGGAGGGTTGCTGGGTTGGTTAGGAGATCATGGACTGGGAAAGAAATGGGAGAAAAGGAACAAAGCAGCAGGATGTTTCAGCAAGGAGAATGGGCCAAGACCGTACCATCCATTGGGCTATGGAGTCATGAGAGGAAAATTACATGCATCCACTAGCCAAGGCTTCCAAAGGGCAAGTCATCTATACTAAAGGATCTTTTTAGATAGATGGTGGGATGGAACATTAAGGAGAGAAGGTGAAAGAAGGAAATACAACCATATTTCTGTCTATAGATCAGGTCAGAGGTCATTTAACTCCAGACCTGCTTGGACATACTCAAAGGCAGCTCTCAAAGAGACAAAGGGGCTGCTTATAGATCAGACCAGAGGTCATTTAACTCCAGGTCTTCTTTAGCAACTCCAAGGGAAAAACAGAGATAAGATTACAAAGAAACATCTAAGAAGCAAACCCCCCGAAGTTGCTTGTCAACCGACTGACACATCCACACGCTGATTTCAACTCTGAGGTGTACTCTTGAATACCACTATGATAGAAAACATAAAGGTAGGGAGAGCAGACAGCATAGGGCACCTAACACGGGTGAATCCTATACCATTATTCTGATGCCTACCAGCAGAACATGAAATAGTATGAAAATGTAAATAACAGAGTTAAGAAAAACATCACCAATAGTAATAGACCAGGATCCTGTGAAATGTGCTTTGATTAATTGATGCAAAACCAGTCATGTACAATATGGCTCAATGACTAATACAGTCCCAACTTCTCCTCCCAGCCTATTACATACAAACTACCCTGTTATTCCCTCCCACGACTGTTCTAATAGTCAAACTGAATCCCTCTAACAGCAGATGCCCAGCAAGGCAACAACAACCTTTACATTATGTTCTCAGGGATTTTTATAGGAGAAGAGGAAGAGACAGAGGCAGATAGACAATTAAATGAGATTCATTAAGACAGCAGGACGAAAGTGTTCACACCCATGCTGCTTAATGGATCTGCGGCGTACTCTGTAGACTGTTTGGAGGCTCTGTTAGGCCGGAAATTGACCTCTGATATTTCTTTGGAGTCCTTTCTGGAGCTTGTAGCTCTGTGCTTCCATTCTGAAATAAATGAACTGGTGAAATATCTGCACGGTTTCTCCATTCCTCCATCACTGCGGCTCAGACAGTCTTTAATGAAGCTCCTGTTTGTGTATTTAATTACTTATGGGCTCGAGGAGGTATGGATATCTCTGTAGGAAAGGTGTACGCCTGGAGAAAGAGTACTCTGTTGTTAGGTAGCACAGTAATTACTTGCTGGTGCACTCATCAGTCTTCAAATTGAGCCTTAATCCTTTGAAAGTGGGGCTAAACATTGATTATGTCAATAACAGGTGTTAACCCCTTTGGATCCTTTCTGCTGATCTGCTGGCAATGCCGAAAACAACTCACTGTGGTGTCTGCACACTTTAAAATAAACTTGTTTAAAACCCGGGCAGTGATGGCGGAGGAAATGCAGCGGAGGCGGCGGAATGGTGGCAGAGCAATGGAGAATGGTGGAAAGAACACAGAGCGGCGGAGAAATGATTAATAGTGCAAAGGCCCAAAGGTCAAACACTCGGGTGTAACACAAAGAAAACGCACAAAAACAGTGAAGCAGAGCTATGGATGTGGGACCCAGCGGAGGCGGAGGGCGATTGGATCAGAACCGTCGGATCCGGGGAAGACGGACGGCCAGGATTCAATCGGGCAATCACAATCGGGGGGGACAGAAAAGACACACATTGAAACTTCCGATTGCGATTGGGCAGAAGAAATGATGACCGTTGGATCATGTAACAAACGGACGGACGAGATCCAATCGGGGGGAAGGCAGAAAGACTTGCGATCGGAAGGAATGAAGCGATTGAGCGCTGGCCGTCGATCTGGAGGAGGAACGGACGGCGGAGATGAAATCGGAAGACAGAGAGAAGAACTTGCGATCAGTGATCGGGGGGGGAGTTGCGATTGAGCGATGACCATCGGATCGCGGGAGAATGGACGGCTGCGATGAAATCGGGAGACGGAGGGAAGGACTTGCGATTGACGATTAGGAAGGGGTCTGCAATTGAGCGTTGACCGTCGATCTGGGAGGAAACGGACGGTGGGGATGCAATCGGGAGGCGGAGAAAAAGATTTGCGATTGGATGCTGGTCGTCCGATCTGGCGGGGAGATCAACGGTGGAGATGTAATCGGAGGTGAGACAGAAGGACTTGCGATCAGCGATTGGAGCGGCGGTGCGATTGAACGCTGGCCGTTAGATCCGAAGCCAGATCAATGGTTCACGTTAAATCGGAGGGGTAGAAGAGGGGCGGCGAAATGACGATGCGATTGCGCGATAGCCATTGGATCATGCAACGGATGGACGGTTATGATGTAATCGGGAGATTTCAATCGGGGTGGCACCAATGTGACTTGCCATTGCGATTGGAGGGGATTTGCGATTAGCGGAGGACCGTTGGATCGCGGGTCGGGTGAACGGTGGAGATGCAATCAGGGGATCGCAATCGGAGGAAGGACGTGATTGGAGGGTGCACTTAACATGTTGCGATTGCGATTGGGAGGAGGCTTGCGGTGGCTCACAATCGGATCGGGGACCACGATCGACTGACTGAGCATGTTACTGGGTTTAACATTATAATCGGATACATCGAGTTTGAGTTTGAAGGTTGTCACGTAAATAGTTAGATTACGTTCAGCGCTGGACTAACTCTTAGATAAGCGCGGGGGCATAATGGGGAGTGGTTGAGAAGGGCTAAGCCCTGCCATGGTCGGAAAAGTGGGTTTGCCCATTTAATGGGTGAAGAGGTTAGGAAGAATGTAAATGAGAGAATAAGGGAAAAAGGGAAACAAAGGTGGGGGAAGAAATTAAGAAGTTTTGGGAGGATTTGGTGGGTAAATGAAATAGGGGGGGGGGGGGGGAATAAGGGGAGTTAAGTAAGGAAAAATAAAAGGAGAGAGCTTTTGGGCATTTCTTCACATAACAGAGAGGCTTTAAAAGGGGAACCAGCAGAGGGGATTTGATCAAAGAATAAAAGACACAAAGAGGCTTCAAGGAGACTGTGTTTTCAGAGGAAATGCATTCCTTGAAGACTCAAAAATAATTTAGCCCCCTATTTGCTTGTCAAAAATTTCATAGGGGGGCTAACAGTGGCTCCACATGGGGATGGCTTCTTCTTGAAGGAGCCAAGAAACCAGAAAATGATCTCTTGGTGTAGGCCAGGTGCCTGCTGCTTGAACCATCCTTTTCTTTCCTTAGATCAGCTGCCACAAACTATGAAGACATCATATCAGCAGTAAAATTCTTCCAAACAACTACCTACCCACACTATAGTCCTAAAATTTTTCTTCTGGGGTGCATTTGGACTTGCAGACCCTTTCACATCATTAATTTTTACAAACAGGAAAAAATAAACCTATTCTACTTCTACCCTTATTACTCCATGAGACCAGATTAGACTGTTGGTCTCATATGTTTCTCTACCTACACTACTACCTGCTAGGATTAGACTGTCTAGCAGGTCTCTTCTCTACATTCTAAGACAAAAAATGAAACAACTAATCTACTTTCTCATGTACTGAGCTTTATTGAGCTTTCCTACCTACCCTACTCTAACTGGAATATTTACAATCTAGCTTACAAACATGGTCTTCCAATGTAACCAGTCCATCAAGTGATCCCATGGCTGGTCCTTCTTGCTCAACTCCTTGAGCATGCTGGATAGGCAGGGCAGCTCCCACTCTTTTTGTTTGATAACAGCAGCTTTGAAAAATTTTCTTCCTATCTGCATCATGTTGCTCAAAAAGACCTTCGATCCTTCTTAAAATGTATGCATAAAATGTGCATAAGGATCATGAAAAGATACCTGGCTACAAATGTCTGGCAGGCTGGCTTCGACCAGCATCTCTTCTCCTTCCAATGGATCAAGAAGAAGACTCTCTTGAGAGAGAGAATCTCCCTCATCTTCTGAACTGGAGGACTTGTCGTATATTGGGGTTGAGTCCTCTCGGAGCTCCAATATGTTTTGCTCTGAGGTGCAAGGCTCCGTGAAAAGATCCATGTTTTCTTGAGCAGGGGTGTATTCCTTTACTTCCTCTTCTTCAAGAGTAAGCTCCTTACTTTCATCGTGCTCAAGAACCTCTTCTTTGCTTTCCTCCTCATCTTCTGAAAGGAAAGACTGCTGGCGTCCGATCTCATGAAACTCATCACTGATGCTTTCATAACTTTCCCCATCAGTGTCATAGATAGGCAGACCTGACCAAGTCCACCATTCTGGGTGCACAGCAAATCTTTCTTCGTTCTGATCCACAGAGGAGTCTTCTGAAACTAAATCATCAAACTCAACTAATGACTGAGCAGGAGCTTGTGTTCTATAGAAGATGTCTGGGGTGGACTACTGGTTTAATATCCGGTCAATCTCTTCTTCTGTCAAAAGAGGGATTTCCCTTTCATTAGGGACAGAAGAATAGCAGTCCTCTCTCTCTTACATTAGCTGACTGGGAGGCGGGATGTCTTCTTGAACCTTTTCTTCTTCATCAGTTTTTGCCTCTTCTGTGCGGTCTTCTGCTTCCTCAGGGCAGCTTTCCCTATCAGCCTTTGCTAATAGGTCCTGATGTTCTTTGGTCAGCGTAACACAAGGCATAGGTAAGCAATCAGGCAATTCCTGATCACTTTCCTCTTCATCTTCTACAGATTCTTGAGCATCATACAGGTCCTGCTCATCTTCTAGATCTTGAGTTTGTTCTTGTTCTGAAGACGACATGGCCTGCTCTAAATAATCATCGTCTGTATTCATATTGGCCATGTGCGTCTCCAGCATTTTGCCAAGCACTTCTGTTATTCTGCATACTTTATTATACAAAGCATTATACTTTGCATCCCTGTCCATGCTTGGATTCGCGCTTGTGCAAAGAAGGCTACTATCTCTTCTCAACTAGTTCAGTTTTCTTCACCAGTGGAGTCATTTGGTCTTTGGATCATAGGGAGTGTGGAGTCGCCAGGTGGATGATTATGAATGTTTGAAGCAAGATGTTGTCCACCATCAGCAATGAAAAGCCAATCTAGAGGCAAAGCAGTTCTTGACTCTCAGATTCTCCCCAGTGGAGTCGCCATTATGTTGGGGTTCCCATGTTTTGGCCAGATTGGCAAGACCAAAAGATGAGACAACATCAGAACCACTTTGGGGCCCTAGGATCTAGCCCTCCTGGACCCGAAGAGGGATCTCTCCAATAAACAAAGAATGATTTATCTTTGAAGCTCAGAATGAGACGTTAGGCTAGTTATAAAGCACAGAGGGGGGTTTTAAATGGTTTTGTTGGAGGGTTGCTGGGTTGGTTAGGAGATCATGGACTGGGAAAGCAATGGGAGAAAAGGAAACAAAACAGCAGGAGGCTTCAGCAAAGAGGATAGGCCGAGACAGTGCCATCCATTGGGCTATGGAGTCATAAAAGGAAATTACTTGCATCCACTAGCCAAGGCTTTCAAAGGGCAAGTCATCTACACTAAAGGATATTTTAGGCAAATGATGGGATGGAACATTAAGGAGGAAAGTGAAATAAGGAAAGCAACCAATTTTCTGTCTATAGATCAGGTCAGAGGTCATTTAACTCCAGACCTGCTTGGACATACTCAAGGCAGCTCTCAAAATAAAGAGGCATGCCTCGGACCGGAGGTCATTTAACTCGAAGATGCCTTTAGCAACTCCAAGGGAAAAACGAGAGATAAGATTACGAAGAAAACATCAAGCCAGCCCCCGAGGTTCATACATCAACCCGTGACAATAACATCACTCGCACAGGGCCAACACTCCAATTTTTTTACTCTTGAATACACATGAATCGGGAAAAATAAAGGTAGGGAGCGAACGACGCAGGGCACTAACACGGGTGAATCCTACCCATTAAAGTACCTACAGTGAGAACATGGCTGATGTGAAAATGCTAAATAACGAGAGTTAAGAAAAACATCACCAATCACAATAGGCAAGGGATCACCTTTCAATGTGCTTTGATTAATTGATGCAAAACAAATCATGTACAATATGGCTCAATGGCTAATACAGTCCCAACTTCTCCTCCCAGCCTATTACATACAAACTACTCTGCAATTTCCTCCCAAGACTGTTCTAACAATCACGAGTGAATCCCACTAACAGCAGATGCCCAGCAAGGCAACAACAACCTTTACAATTCGTTCTCAGGGATTTTTATAGGAGAAGAGGAGTCGGGAGCGAAGATGAACAATTAACGGAGATTAATTAAAATGACGAGACAAAGTGTCCACCATGCGCCAATGGCTACGCGACGTACTACGCGGGCGGCTGGGCTTCTGTTGGGCATTGACCTCGATATTTCTTTGAGTCCTTTACGGAGCTTGGGCTTCTGTGTTGGCATTCGAAATAAATGAGCGGTGAAAGATATTACCGATTTCTCATTCCTCCATCATGGCTTAGGCAGGTCTTTAATAATAGGCTCACATGCGTGTATTCAGTACTTATGGGCTCGAGAGGCATGGAGAACGCTATAGGAAAGGTGTACGCCTGGAGAAAGAGTACTCTGCTGTTAGGTAGCGCAGTAATTACTTGATGGTGCGCTCATCAGTCTTCAAACTGAGCCTTAATCCTTTGAAAGTGGGGCTAAACATTGATTATGTCGATAAAAGGTGTTAACCCCTTTGGATCATTTTATAGCGATCTCTTTGGCGATGCCCCAGCACCATCATGGTCTTGCGCTAAAAATAAACTGTTTAAAAACAAGGCAGGTGATGGCGGAGAAATGCGGCCAGAAGGCGGCGGAATGGTGGCGAGGCTTGATAGAGGGTGGTGGAAAGAACACGGAGCGGCGGAGAAATGATTGACGTGCAAAGGCCCAAGGTCGAACACTCGGGCGCTGTGCTGAAAACGCACCAAAAACGGGTGAAGAGGAGGAGAGGCATGGATGTGGGGCGGACCCGGCCCGGAGGCGAGGGCGGTGGATCGAGCCGTCGGATCGGGAAGAAGAACGGGCTGGGTCCAATCCCGAGTGAGCGGAAAGACTTTGCAATCGAAGGAATGAAGCGATTTATGCTGACCGTGCGTCCCAGAGGAGGAACGGATGGTGGAGATGAAATCGGAAGGCAAACCAAAATCGGAAGGCAAAAGAAAGAACTTGCGATCGGCGGTCGGGGGGGGGGGGGAGTTGCGATTGAGCGATGACTGTCGGATCGCGGGAGAATGGACGGCTGCGATTAAATCGGGAGACAGAGGGAAGGACTTGCGATTGACGATCGGGAAGGGGTCTGCGATTGAGCACTGACCGTCTATCTGGGAGGAAACGGATGGTGGGGATGCAATCAGGAGGCGGAGAAAAAGATTTGCGATTGGATGCTGGCCGTCCGATCTGGCGAGGAGATCAACGGTGGAGATGTAATCGGAGGTGAGACAGAAGGACTTGTGATCAGCGATTGGAGCGGCGGTGCGATTGAACGCTGGCCGTTAGATCCGAAGCCAGATCAACGGTTCACGTTAAATCGGAGGGGCAGAAGAGGGGCGGCGAAATGACGATGCGATTGCGCGATAGCCATTGGATCATGCAACGGATGGACGGCTATGATGTAATCGGGAGATTGCAATCGGGGTGGCACCAATGTGACTTTCGATTGCGATCGGAGGGGATTTTCGATTAGCGGAGGACCGTTGGATCGCGAGTCGGGTGAACAGCGGAGATGCAATCGAGGGATCGCAATCGAAGGAAGGACGCGATCGGAGGGTGCACTTAACATGTTGCGATTGCGATTGGGAGGAGGCTTGTGATTAGTTCTCTACCGTCAGATCGGGACCACAGATCGACGGTGCGGAACGTATTGCCAGTTTTAACGTTATAATCAGATCGCATCGGGGTTTTAGAGTTTTACAAAGGGATTTGCCTCCCGCCGATAGTTCCGATTGCGATTGGCGCTCGGGACTTAAGCGCTTGTTCCCAGCGTGGGGGCATGTGGGGGAAGTGGTTAAAGGGAAGGGGCTAAGCCCTATTACATGGTCGGAAAGTGGGTTTTTTGCCCATTTTAATGGAATTTGAGGGCTGGGAAGGGTAACGATAGAGGAATAAAGGGGAAAAAGGGAAAAAAAAGGTAGGGGAAGAAATTAAAGGGGATTTTGGGAGGATTTGGGGGGTAAATGGGGAAATAGAAGGGGAGAAAAGGGGAGAATAAAAAGAGGTTAAATGAGGGAAAAATAAAGGGGAGAGGAGGCCTTTGGGCATTTCTTCACATAGAAGAGAGGCTTTAAAAGGGGAACCAGCAGAGGGGATTTGATCAAAGGATAAAAGACACAAAGAGGCTTCAAGGAGACAGTGTTTTCAGAGGAAATGCATTCCTTGAAGACTCAAAAATAATTTAGCCCCCTATTTTCTTGTCAAAAATTTCGTAGGGGGGCTAATACGTTCGACCCAGGATGTCGAGCGATATTGCTGTCAGCTGTTAGATCTCTAATCGCCCATCCGACGGTCATCGCTCATCAAAGTTGTGCGTTCAATAACCCTTCTCCACCGTACCCCTGGCCCACCGCCCATCGCCCTCCGTCGTGTCTCCGCCGTTGATCCCCACCAAGATCAACGGTCTGGATCCGTTCGCCTGCTGTTGAATATTCTGCCACCGCCCAGTCTCGCCACGTCACCCCTACATGCACCCGTCATACGTCCTCCCATGCATCGCATATATTTGTAAAAACTTCGTGTTTTTAAGGTTTTTTTCATTCGTATTTTGCTCCGTAGACCGCCAACCTCCACCTATGCATTTTTCACTATTTCTCTATGTTTTCTCCTCCATTTCATCACCAGCACGACCATTTCCTCCATCCACACTGCCTCCATCATTCTCGTCCATGGATTTCTTGACAAGTTTGTTGTTTTGCAGGGTTTCAAGTAGGGAAGACCGCCATGGCTCGTTATCTCTATCACAGTGGCAGAAATCACGGAATAAGCCATGTACAGAGATAAATTTAATGAAGAAAAGGCCCAGGGAAGTGTTTGACATGATTGAAATCAAAGGACAGGGTCAAAATTATGTCACTCTCCTCCGGAGCAATTAAAAGCATAGAGTTCACAACTAGAAGGTAGCTATGGGAGCGGCAAAGAGAAATCAGCAAGGAAATCGAAGAGTTAAAACATTAAACGGGAGATTTAAAGGATTAATCCAGTTTTGCAGAGGGAAGGTACCAGGTTGAAAAACCCGAAGATCAATCAGAATTTTAATGCACAGAAAACGTATCACCAGGGTTTTCTATAGCAGCAGAATGATTTTCTTCATCAGAGGAAAAAGTGCCCATGAAGTTTTTATTATACAGCGTGTTCCTGAAGTTTCCTACCCCAACAGCAGTCCTACATGATCAGAAGTGTTTGTTGCACAAGTGGGGCGGAATTCACTGTTCTTATTTTTCCTTTGTTTTTTCACCAGATGTACCACACAGTACTGCAGTCAAAACACCTAATCCATACCAAAGATAAATGCAGAGAGTTAAAACAGAGTGAGTTTTGGCCCTCCTCCCCTTTTCTACGTTTAATGTTTCATTTAGTTCTCACCTACCTCCTCAGTCATCTGCTGTTATAAAATCCATGAGAAATATTGTAAAGGTTGTTGATCAGTTATTAGAGAATAGCAAGTTGTTGCCTTTGAGACTCAGTCTCTGTGTAAAGGGTGTAAGATAGGTTGATGGATATGATTTCAGACTGAGTATTCAGCTATTGGCAATATTGTACTTGATTGGTATTGTTACTTAATATGACAAGCACATTTCTTTGGATCCTGATCTGAATCAGTGGTGATGTTTTCCTATCTCTGTGTTTACATTCATTTCATTTCATTTCTACTGGCTTGCATCAGAAATTTGGCATAGGACTTACCCTTGTTAGGTACCCTATGTTGTTGCTCTCCTTGCCATTTATGTTTCTCTTCTGAATTTTTTATCTGAGAAATTATTTCAGTTGGTTTAACCAGTGTAGTGGATGTTATTGCCTACTCTCTAATGTATGAATTAAATGGATTCAGTTCTTAGATGTTTCTTGTTATTGATTTAGTTGAAATATTTGGGGACACTGGGGATTAGAGTTAGCCCTTTCCACTAGGATCCTTGTACAACCTGTTGATCTGTAACATTGTGCTCTATCTGTGTTATCTCCTCCCTCCTACTTTCCATATCACATAATCATCTTTAAGATCCTAAGTTTCAGATGACTAGCCCAATTGAAAGCCTGCCTGTTAAGTAGCAAGCAAATCCTTTCCTGACTCCATTGCCCAATGGTTTTGAATATTTCCTGGAAAATTTCACCTCTACCTTATCCCTTTTTGCTCATGCTCGTCTTACATTGAACCTTCTTTCCTGATAACCAGCAACCAAAACAAACAATCAAACAAACAAACCGTGTGCCTATAACTAGCCTAAAATCATAACATTTGAGCCTCATAGACATAAACCTTGCTCATACAGAGAGATCCCTCTCTGGACCCAGGAGGGCTAGATCCTGAGGTCTGAAAGTGGTTCTGATGTTGTCTCATCTTTTGGTCTTGCCAATCTAGCCAAAACATGGGAACCCCAACATAATGGAGACTCCACTGGGGAACTGAGTGCATCACACCTTAAACACCCCTAAGCATTCACAAGACCTACAATCTCTAGTTAGGTTGGCAGTTAAACACTCTTATCTTCACATCAACCTCTATACCATTTGTTGTGTTCTCCCATACTCTTGGACAGAGTCTGGAAGGGGCCAGGTAGCCTCCGGATCTCACACTCTTTGAGAGGTGACATATCTGGTAAATTCCCTCCCAGTCAATATCTGGTTAGATTTTGTTGTGTTTGAAAGATATCCTTAAAGGAGGACGTTTCATGAGCACTGTGGTGGACAATGTACCCTCCAAAAACTTCTTAAACCCTCCACCTGGCGACTCCATATTCCATAAACTTTTCAAAGACTCCACTGGTGATCAGTAGGCCTAATGATTATCTTGGTTCACATTAGACTCCACTAGGAGACCAGCCCCCATAACAACATCAACCACAGTAGAAGTAACAAGTAGGGTTAAGCTGCTCGGTCAGAAACAACATTCTGGCTTCTAGAACCATTCATACAAGAGCTTACCCTAACCCAAACCCACCTGAAATAGTTGACAACCCTGAGAGAATCCTCAAGGGAGCTCCTAAACCTAAAGGATCAGCTATATCCAAACACATCTATAGACCTAATTCTACACCAGAAGACCTTAGAGCTCTATCACACTTTCACCTTGACCCAGACCTACCTAACAGCTTATCTAGAACTAGATCATTTGGTAGCTTAGACCAGCCGGACCTTGAGCTTCCTGATTCACCTCAGCAAGGTGGTAGACACCTTGGGAATAGACAGACCCCTCCATCTACACCTTCTGATTCACATTTCATACAAAACTTGGGGCTCAGTCACCCTAGGTCTACTCATCCGTCCTTTGTCGGTCATAACATTCCTGTCATCCATATACCAACTGCCCACGTTAACCCTTTACCTCATCAAAACATCATCATGGCAGCCTGGTATGTGCCTCTAGTACCTTTACCCAATGATTATCAGTCTAATATTCCACACTTCACTGCAAAGGAGTCCATCACAGTCCAACAACATGTAGATAAGATGGAGGATTCTTTTGACTACATGGAAATCGATGATGATACAGTCAAAATGAGAATCTTCGCCCAAAGCCTAGGGGGTGATGTGAAAAAATGGTGTAAGGGCCTACCTCCAGGTAGCATCAACGATCTCCCAGCTTTGTATCAGACTTTCATAAAAAAATTGGAAACTAGGACAAATCCTCACCAAATCCTAGAAGAATACATGACCCTTAAAAGAAACATAGGAGAGAGTGTTCACGATTACACAACAAGGTTCAACAGCATCTATAATGATCTCCCTCCACCCATGAAACCTCCACAAGGCATGGCCCTAGAAAAATACCCTGAGGGTTTTGATGCTGACATGGCCTATGAGCTTAGAGACAAGGAATACAACACATTGGAGGACATGCAGAAAGGAGCAATGAATATAGAGGCCAACCTGATTGAGAAAAGAGCAAGACTGAAAGCCAAGAGAAGGGTAACATACAGAGATGACCATGTAGCCTCCACATCTGACCAAAATTATGATAAGCTGTCTAAAAATGTGGATAGGTTGCAACAAATGATGGATAAAATGGTTTTCACAGTCAGTAATCGGAACAAGAACCAGAACCAAAACTTTAGAAGAAACAATAACGTTCCTAACAGACAAAGAGAATCAGATCAACAAGTTATTCGCCCTTTCCAAGATAATTTTCTTGATGAAGATGAGGGAATAATAGAAGAGTCTGAGGGAAACACAATCAATATGTTTGAAACAGAAGATTCAATCCATAACTGTTATTCAGAAGAAGACCAGCCTTCACCCTCTGGCTGGGAGGAGGAATGGTTGGAATCTGAAGATTACAGATTAGGATTTGAAAATGCCATGATGCAGGTCAGAGAACAGTATGAAATTAGAATAAAAAAGAGTCAAGAAATTTCCAAACCCAAAGCTTCTGAGACTAGCATAAAAAAGAGGCCTAAGAAAACTTCTAAAGAAACTGCTAAAACTAACAAATCAGCAGCTGAGAGTTCTGGAAAAATAGAGAAAGAGACAACCAAAACATTGATGCACAAGGTAAACCAGCTAGCAGCACTAGCACTGCAGTTAGTGCTCCTGATAAAACTGTTACAAACACTGTACATAATGAGAATCAGCCCACTGATTCAGCTGCTAAGGCAGTACCAAATAGAACAGAGATGAGCATGCCTAAGAGTCAGTCCACTTTCAATTTGGAAAGTGAGATTGCAAGAATTAAAATCTCTGTCCCACTTTCTGAGCTGGCCACTCAGGATGTATATAAAGGCCATATTTTGAGAGCTTTGACCTTAGGTGAGAATGGTGACTCTGTCAATTTGAATGATGATCAGCCTGCCCTCTTGTTTGGTCCTAAGATAGAGGGGAAGTTTCAGGAGGGGCTAGTTCCGCCTTTCTATATCAGTCTCAACATTCATGACAAGATCCTGCACAATGCAATGCATGATTCTGGAGCATCCCACAACCTAACGCCTAAGGTAGTCATGGAAAGACAAGGTCTAGAGATAACCAGACCCTACAAAGATTTATACTCTTTTGACTCGAGCAGAGTAAAATGCCTAGGCCTAATCAAATACTTGTGTGTGAGCCTAGCTCAAATCCCAGCTAAATGCATGGTCATGGATGTTGTGGTGGCAGATGTGCCACCCAAGTATGGCATGCTATTATCAAGATCATGGGGAGCCAAGCTAAAGGGTACAATGCAGATGGATGGCTCATATGCTACAATCCCCATCTTTGGCCAACTTAGAAAGCTGTATAGGGAGACACAGATGAAATTCCTAGTCAGTAGCCCCGAAAAGCCAAAAAGTTCACCTATTTATTCTGTACACATATACCTTGACTCCTTCATCTTTTGTAATGATGCATCCTTGGAAGGGTCATAGTCCCAAAATAGAGATACAAACGTAGAGGCAGAAGCCATGGACTTTAACATAATGGCCGCTCTGGATTTAGAGGACAACGAAGAAGAAAACCACAATGAAACCTGTAGGATTTATGGGAAACTTCAATCGAGAGAACAAGAAACAACACATAAACAACCATCTAGCCAGATCCCTGAACCTCATACACCTCACGAAGAACAAAGCGATTTGCAGCCTAGTACAGACCCTATAACACAACACAATGAAGAAACCAGTTGTAAGGGAGAAAACAATGATAGTCATGAGAATAACACCTTATGGGAAATGAGATTTGACGGGTCCTGTACTAAAAGGACTGCAGGGGCAGGTGTATGATTACACAATACAGAAAATGACTACGCTGAGATTCATGCTTGCAACCTGCATTTCAAATGCACAAATAATGTCGTTGAGTATGAGGCTCTAATCTTGGGTCTAAATCTGTTGAAGAAAAAGGGAGCCTGTAGGATAACCGTAAGAGGAGATTCAGAGTTAGTTATTAAATAGGTAAGTGGGTAATACACAGCGAAACATCCTAGGCTGAGAGCATATAGGAATGACACCATGGACCTACTAAAATTTTTTGTTGAATACAAATTAGTGTTCATTCCTAGGAGTCAAAATATCATTGCAAACAGATTAGCCTGCCTAGCTAGCTCCTACCCCAAGACTCCCAGCGACCAATAGATCATCATACAGACTAAATTATGACCTGTCGTGCTAGACAATGAAAAATACTGGCAGGTCTTTGAAGGTGATAAGTAGATCGAAGATTTTCTGGTAGGCAAAAACGAGTTTGAGTTTTTCGATTTAGACTCTAAATCTGACCATAACTGCCTAAGTGATGAGTCCTCAGATTAGGAAGAAACACCCTGTAGTATAGAAATAAACTCTTTAGATGAACAGACTGGAAATCCAGACTGCAAATGTGAAAATACAGATAGTGAAGAGGTAGAGGTGCTGTAGGCCAAAGACAAGAATATACCCAGAGGCCTAGCACCCTTGGAGGACCTTTTTGACTTTGACGATGTGGCAAAAAAGCCCACTATAGAACATGCAAACTCTAATGTGGAAGAATGCAACTTAGGCACTGAAGATAAGCCCAAAATGATTAAACTGGCTAAGTCTTTACCTGCGGACATGAAGAAGAAAAACATTGACCTTTTCAAGGAATTCATTGATGTGTTTGCATGGAGCTATGAAGACTTAAAGGCCTATGACACAAATATCATTCAGCATAAGATACCCTTGAAAGAAAATCAGAAGCCCTTTAGGCAAAAACTTCGTATAATCAATTCTAAACAATTTCCTGTAGTAGAGAAAGAGATCAAGAAAATGTATGAAGCAGGTATAATTATGCCTGGAAGGTTCTCTGATTGGGTATCAAACTTAATGGCTGTGAGGAAGAAAACAGAAGAAATCAGACTGTGTATAGATTTCAGGAATCTTAATAGAGCCTCACTTAAAGACAATTACCCTTTGCCTAAAATGGAACATATCCTTCAGAAGGCAGTGGGATCTAAAAGAGTCTCCCTGCTGGATGGCTTTTCAGGTTATAACCAAGTCTTAGTGATCCCAGAAGACCAACTCAAAACAACTTTTACCACTCCATGGGGTACCTTCATGTACATGAAGATTCCTTTTGGATTGATGAATGCTAGAGCCACCTTCCAAAGAGCGATGGACATAGCATTTTTAGATGAGATAGGTCACTTCATTTTTATCTACTTGGATGACATAACAGTCTATTCCAAGAATGAAGAAGAACACCTGGAACATCTGAGAAAAGTATTCAAAAAATGTAGGAGGTTTGGTCTGTCCCTGAACCCTAAAAAGACTATCTTTGGGCTACAAGAAGGAAAACTTCTTGGCCACATTATATCCGAGGAGGGAATTAGGATAGACCCACAGTGAGTTGAGGGAATAATATAGATCACGCACCCCAGAAACATCAAGGAATTGCAGTCTTTCATTGGTAAGATCAACTTCCTTAGGAGATTTATTCCAAATCTAGCTGAACACCTCAGGAACATGACTAACATGCTGAAGAAAGGTGCAGGAGTTAAATGGACCATGGGAGCTAAATAATCTTTTGAATTAGTGAAACTTGCACTTACCCAAGCTCCTATCCTAATCAGCCCAGATTTCTCCAAATATTTCCTGATCTTTTCATTCGCCTCAGAGCATACAGTGGCTGCAGTCTTGCTACAGAAAAACATAGAGGGAATGGAACAGCCAATTTCCTTATTTAGCAAAGCACTCAGAGATGCACCCTTGAAATACAACATCATGGAAAAACATGCCTATGCTCTGATTAAGGCCTTGAAAGACTTCAGGGTGTACATACTGCATTCTCACACTGTAGCTTATGTGCCCAACATCATATTCAAAGACATACTGTCCCAAAACCCAGATGGGAAAAGGGGCTAGTGGATAGCAGTGATCCTAGAATATGACCTTGAGATAAAACCCACCAAGCTGATTAAAGGTCAGGGCTTAGCTAAATTAATGGCTGAATCAAACCTACAAGCCCTAGACATTAACATGATAAATGCCTTGGATGAGCAACAATAATTTCCTAATCCCACGGTTGAGGAAAAATTTCAGAGCTCTCCTTGGTATTCTGACATTCTGTATGTGCTTACACACCTCAATGCCCCTCCTGGATTATCAAAGACCAAGGCCAGGTTCTTAAAGCTGAAAGCCATAAATTACTGCATCTTAAATGAAAACTTTTACTGGAAGAATCCTAATGGCCTATTGCTGAAATGTTTGCCTGAAAACGAGGCAGAGAGGGTTAAACAAGAATTCCACGCTGGAGAATGTGGAGGCCACCTGAGTTGGAAAGCCACTGCAAAAAAAATACTCAAAGCTGGTTACTATTGGCCCACACTCTTCAGTGATGTTCATAAAATGATAGTTGCCTGCCACAAATGTCAGATCTTTGAGGGCAAGAGAAAACTCCTCCCTTTACCCCTACAACCCATCACTGTTGAAGGTCCCTTTCTACAATGGGGCCTAGATTTCATAGGGGAAATTCACCCTACTTCTTCTGCCCAACATAAATGGATCCTAATAGCCATAGATTATTTCACTAAGTGGATAGAGGTCGTGCCCACTAGGAATTCCACAGATTCAGTCATCATTAGTTTCCTAGAAAGTCACATCCTCTCTCGATTTGGCTGCCCAAGGAAAATAATCACTGATAATGTTACTGCTTTCAGATCCAAAAGGATGGTTGATTTTTGTCACAGGTACCAAATAGCACTTGGTAATTCAACTGCCTATTACCCTCAAGGTAATGGATTAGCTGAATCATCAAACCAGAGCCTAGTGATCATCATCAAAAAGCTGCTAGAAGAAAACAAAAAATCATGGCATAACAAGCTAGTGCATGCTTTGTGGGCTAATAGGCTTACAAAAAAGAAGTCCATTGACATGTCACCTTTTTAGCTTTTCTATGGAACAGAAGCAATTTTCCCTACTAGCCTTGGGATACCAGTGATCAAACTGGTCCAGGAGATCCAAACAGAAGAAGATAGTATGGTGAGGAGAATAAACCAGACAATCCATCTCCAGCAAACAAGGGAAGAGGTCTACGACAGAGCAGTGAAGGTTCAGGAAAATATAAAGAAATTGTTTGACAAAAGAGCCAAAGCTGCAGATTTCAAAGTTGGAGATAAGGTTTTGAAGTGGGATTCAAGAAGAGAGGATAAAGGAAAGCACAGCAAATTTGACAGTTTGTGGCAAGGTCCATACCTCATCCAAGCCACCATGGATCCAAATTCTTTCTTCTTACAAGAACTAGATGGAACAGAGATGTTTGGGGGTCCTGTCAATGGCAGGATGCTCAAACACTACTTCTGCTAATTCACAATTTCCAGTTTCATTTCCATTGTACATACCATTGCAGCTTTTATTTTTTTCAATAAAAAGAAAAATGTTTCAAAAAACAAAGGAAAAGGAGAGGTTCAGACATGCTTAAAACATGGACGTCTGATATGCAAAAGAGTGGCTCTAATAAACTCAAAACCTGAGCCAAAGAAAGTAAAACAACTGGTCCTAACATGCCAAAAATCTGGACCAGCAAGGGAGAAAGAAGAATCAGCTCTAACATGCCCAAAACCAGAGCTTAAACAAAGAAAAGGAAGTGACTCTAACATGCTCAAAACTTGAGTCACAAAAAGAAAAGAAGGATGCTACAAGTTCCAAATTTCAAGCCTTCAAGTTTTCCTCCAGAGTTTTGCAAGTTTCTGTCCATGCGCAACTGTCTTTATGCCATGGTCCACAGCAAGCCAGACAATCTAATCCTAGCTTGGCTATTTTTCAATTTCTGTCTTATAATGTAGAGAAGAAATTTGCTGGACAGTTTAATCCCAGCAGATATTAGATCAGGTAGAGAAACATATGAGACCAACAGTCTAATCTGGTCTCATGGAGCAATAAGGGTAGATTTAGAATAGGTTTATTTTCTGTTTGTGAAAAATAAAAGATGTAAATGGTCTACTAGCTCAAATGCACATTAGAGAAAAAATGTTAGGATTGTAGTATGGGTAGGTAGAATGTTGAAGAAATTTTTTCTGTTGATGTAATGTCTACATATTATGGCAGCTGTAAATCAAAGTAAACAAGGGATGTGCCAATCAGCAGGCATCTGGCCTACTCCAAAGATCATTTCTGGATCCTTGCCTCCTTCAAGAAGAAGCCATCCCCATGTGGAGCCACTGTTAGCCCCCCTATGAAATTCTTGACAAGCAAGCGGGGGGCTAGATTGTTTTGGAGCCTTCAAGGAATGCATTTTCCTGAAAACTCATCATCCTTGAAGTCTCTCCATGCTTTTCCTGATACATTGTCCTCTGCTGATTCCCATCTCAAAAGGCCTATTTCTGCCCCTTGCACCCCTGCACAATATCCCTCTTCATCCCTTCTCCCCCTTTGTCAAAGTCCCCCTTCTTCCCCTAAATCATTCCCAAAATCCCCTTCAAATTCTACCCATGCTCCTTGTTTGGCTTATTTCACCTTTTATCTCCCTATCGTTACCCTCTAGAGGCCTCAAAATGTATTAAAATGGCTTAAAAACCCATTTTCCACATTATAATAGGCCTAGCCCCTCTTCTGCTAGCTACCGCACCTTTTCCTCCATGTGATCCAGCGCCAGAACCACCCGCCAGAGCAAAAGGCGCTATTCCCCAATGGATATCGGACGCCATCTCGACCATTGATCTTATTGATTGGACGGTGATCGTTGACCCTGCAACCTTCCATGTTTCCCGTTATAACTCCTGACCATGCCATCACCGTCCATTTACACGTAGATCTGACGGTCCGCAATGCGCCCGCGCCGGTGGTTTCTATCGCACCACTTTTGGGCGATAGGCGGTTTTCCCTCGTCGGCCAGCGATTCCATACATCAAACGACACATGGCCCCGACACTGTTTCAAAACCACCAGTTCATCGTGCATTAATGTTCGACCGAGGATGCCGAGCGATATTGCTATTAGCCGTTAGATCTCTGATCACCCATCCGACGGTCATCGCTCATCAAAGTTGCGCGTTCAATAACCCTTCTCCATCGTACCCCTGGCCCACCGCCCATCGCCCTCCGTCGTGTCTTTGCCGTTGATCCCTGCTAGGATCAACGGTCCAGATCCATTCGCCTGCTGTTGAATATTCCACCACCGCCCAGTCTCACCACGTCACCCCCACGTGCACCCGTCGTACGTCCTCCCATGCATCGCATATATTTGTAAAAACTTCGTGTTTTTAAGTTTTTTTTCATTCGTATTTTTCTCCGCAGACCGCCAACCTCCACCTATGCATTTTTCGCTATTTCTCTGTGTTTTCTCCTCCATTTCATCACCAGCACGGCCATTTACTCCATCCACATTGCCTCCATCATTCTTGTCCATGGATTTCCTAACAAGTTTGCTGTTTTGCAGGGTTTCAAGCGGGGAAGACTGCCATGGCTCGTTATCTCTGTCACAGTGGCAGAAATCACGGAATAGGCCATGTACAAAGATACATTTAATGAAGAAAAGGCCCATGGAAGTGTTTGACGTGATTGAAATCAAAGGACAGGGTCAAAATTCTGTCACTCTCCTCTGGAGCCATTAAAAGCACAGAGTTCACAGCCAGAAGGTAGCTATGGGAGCGGCAAAGAGAAATCAGTAAGGAAATCGAAGAGTTAAAACATTAAACGGGAGATTTAAAGGATTAATCCAGTTTTGCAGAGGGAAGGTACCAGGTTGAAAAACCCGAAGATCAATAAGAATTTTAACGCATGGAAAACGTATCACCAGGGTTTTCTACAACAGCAGCATGATTTTATTCATCAAAGGACAAAGTGCCCATGTAGTTTTTATTATACAGCGTGTTCTTGAAGTTTCCTACCCCAACAGCAATCCTACATGATCAAAAGCGTTTGTTGCACAAGTGGGGCAGAATTCACTGTTCTTATTTTTCCTTTGTTTTTTCACCAGATGTACCACACATTACTGCAGTCAAAACACCTAAGCCATACCAGAGATAAATGCAGAGAGTTAAAACAAAGTGGGTTTCAGCCCTCCTCCCCTTTTCTACGTTTAATGTTTCATTTAGTTCTCACCTACCTCCTCAGTAATCTGTTGTTATAAAATCCATGAGAAATATTGTACAGGCTGTTGATCAATTATGAGAGAATAGCAAGTTGTTGCCTTTTAGACTCAGTCTCTGTGTAAACAGTGTAAGATAGGTTGATGGATATGATTTCAGACTGAGTATTCAGTTATTGGCAATATTGTACTTAATTGGTATTGTTACTTAATATGACAAGCACATTTCTTTGGATCTTGATCTGAAGCAACATTGATGTTTTCCTATCTCTGTGTTTACATTCATTTCATTTCGTTTCTACTGGCTTGCATCAGAAATTTGGCATAGGACTTACCCTTGTTAGGTACCCTATGTTGCTGCTCTCCTTGCCATTTACGTTTCTCTTCTGAATGTGTTATCTGAGAAATGATTTCAGTTGGTTTAACTAGTGTAGTGGATGTTATTGCCTACTCTCTGATGTATGAATTAAATGGATTCAGTTCTTAGATGTTTCTTGTTATTGATTTATTTGGAATATTTGGGAACACTGGGGATTAGAGTTAGCCCTGTCCACTAGGATCCTTGTATGACCTGCTGATATGTAACATTGTGCTCTATCTGTGTTATCTCCTCCCTCCTACTTTCCATATCACATAATCATCTTGAAGATCCTAAGTTTCAGATGACTAGCCCAATTGAAAGAATGCCCATTGAGTAGCAAGCAAATCCTTTCCTAACTCCATTGCCCAATGGTTTTGAATATTTCCTGGAACATTTCACCTCTGCCTTATCCCTTTTTGCTCATCCTGGTCTTACATTGAACCTTCTTTCCTGATAACCAGCAACCAAAATAAACAATCAAACAAACAAACCTTGTGCCTATAACTAGCCTAAAATCATAACATTTGAGCCTCATAGACATAAACCTTGCTCATACAGAGAGATCCCTCTCTGGACGCAGGAGGGATAGATCCTGAGGTCTGAAAGTGGTTCTAATGTTGTCTCATCTTTTGGTCTTGCCAATCTGGCCAAAACATGGGAACCCCAATACTGTCCATGCACTGAAGTTAACTGATGTATTCTTTAGTTGATTAATGAGTTTATAATTAGTGAATTAATTAATAATTAATTCACACCACTCTTCACTAGTGTATTAATCAGTTAGACTAAATACAACTAGCTCAACTATGTTTAGATTAGTTAAAGTGAACACAACTCCATTAACTCCTCAATCAGCCACCAAGCTAAATACGTGGGTTATGCTGAAGTATCCATGAAATAACTCCCATAACCCTGGAATAGCCATTAGTCCTTACTGTGGCTCTGTGCCACATCTCACATGCACTTAAGCGAAGTATAGAATAAGATAATGTTTATAGTCCAAATATTATTAAAGGCTAATAATATTAGACATATCATACAGAGCGCGATCTAAAAATAGATTCTTAATATGTCTAAAAATAGAATTCCATCTATCTTTTTTAAAACTACAGCCAACCATCCACAAATAGCATCCTACAGCTCATAGAACCTGATCCCTTTCTTCAAAAATAGACATGGTTTAAAAATCTGGACTTTATTTTCATAATTAACTGCGGGCCCACTTAGTGAAGTTGACTCATTTCCACTAAGCTCATCATGTTGTTTCAATCTCAACACTCCCTCTCAACAAGATAAGGATTATCTGCAACCCCTATCCTGCCCCTGTGGTATTCGAATTTTCTCCTAGTGAGCACCTTTGTCAAGACATCAGCATCCTGATCCTCCATGGGAATGTATGAAAGTAACATGACCTTCTGCTGCACACAATCTCTGATATGATGATACCAATCCGTGAAGCCATGCCACCTCAACTCATGCTCCTATCTGTACCATGATCCATATCCCGATGTGCCTCTGAGATATCTCAATACATGCTTCCCTGCCTTCCAAAAGAGCTTGGTTGGCTTAACCATAGCTTGTGAAAGCTAGTTAATAGCATAGCATATGTCGGGTCGTGTACTGACCAGATACATAAGCGACCCCACCAACTGTCGATAAACAATGGCATCCACTACCTCCGCTGAAGTAGCATCCTCCTTCCTCCAACCACCAGGAAGAGGAGTATCAACAGGCTTGTAGCCATGCATGTTGAACTTCCTCGATATCTCCCGGCGCATACTTACCACCAAACAAACATTCCACCAACCTAACGACGCCAAATTTTCAATCCTAGGAAATAATGAAGGAGGCCCAAGTCCTTCATCTCAAACTCTTTTGCAAGATCCTCCTTGCATGAGAGTATCAATAGCTCATCACCTGTCAAAATCAAATCATCTACATAAAGTACAATGATCAGCAACTTACCCTCCACCACAATGTGGTATAGGTTAGGATCCGCCTCACTCTTGGAGAATCCAAGTCCGGTGAAATAACTGTTTATCCATGTGTACAAAGCACGAGGTGCTTGTTTCAACCCATACAACACTCTCTTGAGCCTGCACACATGCAAATCGCTGCTAAAGATCTCTAAACCTTCGGGCTACTCCTGGCCACCTGTCTCAATGACGCCATTGAGGAACACAGTCTTCACATCCATCTGATGAATGTGCCACCCCATCTGCGCTGAGAGAGCAAGAATTTTCCGTATGGAAGAATACCTTGCGACAGGTGCAAAGGTCTCCTCATAATCGATCCCCTCTATTTGTGAAAAGCCTCAGGCAACAAATCTTGTCTTGTACTTCTCCACACTCCCGTCAACTGCCTGCTTCACTTTGTAGATCCATCTCGAACCCACCACTGATTTCCCCTCCGGCCTTGAGACAATCTCCCATGCACTGTTTCTGAAAATCGAATCATACTCTTCCACCATGGCATCTACCCATGTGGGGTCCTCCACAGCTTCCTTAAAAGAGGATGGTTGTGACATGATACACTTTCTCATAAGAGCCATGTATCCAGTATACCGGTCGGGTATGTTGTCTGTCTATTTGTGATGTAGGTGCTCCTACAACCTTCTCTATATCTTGAGCTAGTCGCTCAACTTTTGTAGTGCGCTTCCGCCCTATGATGGTTGGCGCTGCCTAAGTGGTCTCTTCCACTCCATGAAATTTATCTTTTGGTTGATCCACATCCTAAGACTCATCCTTAGGAACTAATAGCTCCTCATCTGCATGCAAGTATGGCTCCCTCTCAAGCGAAAACTTCATGGCTTTCACCTCATGAAATTTGATATCTCGTCGCACAACAGTCTTGTGACTGTCTGGAAAATACACACGATAGTTTTGGGGCATAAAAATGTACCCCACAAATATCCCAACCTCCACAGTTGGCTCCAGCTTCTTCCTGGCATCCTTCGTCACATGAAGTAAACAGGTGAACCAAAAATCCTCAAATGGGAAATATCAGGCCTCTTACCAGAAAACGCCTCCTCGGGTGTACTCATGCCAAGTATCCTATGAGGACAACGGTTCTGCACATATACTGCAGTATTGCATGCCTCGGCCCACAAGTGTATGGGAAGGCCCTGATCATGCAACATCGCCCATGCAACACCCACGATCGTTTTGTTCTTCCGCTCAGCAACCCCGTTCTGCTGTGGGTTATGAGGTGCTATGAACTCTCTTCGAATTCCTTTTGCACTGCAAAGTCCTTGAATTCGCCAGAGATGAATTCACCACCATTATCGCTCCTAAGAGCCTTCACCTGCTTCCCCAATTCTTTCTCAACCAGTGCCTTGAAATAAAAGAAATTTGAGTACGTCTCGCTCTTCTTCTTCATGAAGAAGATCCAGCACTTACGAGAAAAATCATCAACAAATATCACATAATACCTGTGCTTTAACATCGAAGGTATTTGAGAAAGGTCCATACACGTTTGTGTGAATTCTCTCAAGGATCGTCGTGGCGCGACTATCCTTCTCGTGAAAGGTGGCTTTCACAAATTTTCCCAAGGTACACCCCTTGCACTAATCTGACTGCACAAGAGTGCCTTTAGGAAGCCCAGTAGAAATCTGTTGCAGTATCTTCAAAGCTCCATGGTGAAGGTGGCCCAATCTCAGGTGCCACAACTCGCCATCATCTTGGCTCACCACTCCTTCTGCCTTGCCTGCCGTTGCTGCGCAGCCATCTACCTGCAATTGATAAAGGTTCTTAACTCGAACCCCTATCCTCCGGGTCTCACCAGTTGCCTTACTGCGCAGGAAAGCCTTTCCCTCGCTAAAGACAACATCATATCCCTTTTCTTCTAACATCGCCACAGAGATAAGATTCTTCTTCAATCCTGGAACATGCATCACTTCCTTCAATACGAAGGGTTTACCAGACTCCCTCTCAAAGGAAATGGTACCGATACCGGTCGCACTGTATCTACCATCATCACCCATCTCAATGTGCACTCCAAGATCTTTCTCATCCAGATCAGTAAACAAATCTCGATCTCCTGTCATGTGAAAAGATGCACCACTGTCAAGAAACCACACTGATCCCGTCATAATTGAGACCAAGCATGCGATCAGTGAAAAATCTAGCTCAAACTGCAAGGCTAAGGCCTCTCCAGCTGCAGTCCCATCAGCCTGCTTATTTTTCTTCTTCTGTGGACAATTAGTGGCGTAATGTCCATGTTGGTGACAGTGAAATCACTTCACCTTGGACATGTCCTACTTCTTTCCTTTCACACCGGATTGAGAAGCATTCTTCTTTCCCTTCCCCTTCCTTGCTTTGGCAGGCAAAAAACAATTTTCTTAATCTAAGTTCTCTGATGAAGATCCATCCCTGGTACATCACCTTATCTCCTCTTGCACAAGATCCGACCAAAGTTTCTCCCATCCTGGAAATTTCTCCTGACCATTGACAAAGTCCTCATAGGAATGCCAACTCTTCAGAAGCCCAAGGATAGCCAAGCTCACCAAGTCCTCATCATCAACAGTAACCCCCACACTTCCCAGCTCATCCCTACATTGGATGAACTTCATGAGGTACTTGGGCATACTATCGCCTTTCTCCATTTTTATGTTCTTGAGTTTATCCTTGAGCGCCAACTTCCTCTGGTCGCTCTTGCTTTGGAATAAGTCTGTCAACACTTTCCACATCAAGAATGGAGAAGCCTTACCATGAAGGTTGGACACTATGTGATCCTTCACACCTTCCAATAGAATTCTTCGACACTTTGCTGTCTTCTTTTGCCATGCGTCAAGTATGGCATCATCACTAGAAGTAGGTTTTGGAACTTTTGCAGCTATGAAATCCTTCAACCCATTTTCATCTAGCACTGCCTCCATCCTATCCTTCCATGCAATATAATTCAAGCTGCCCCAAGGGCATACTCCAATCGCAATCCGTTGAAAGACATCTCAACTTTGACACCAAGAAAACACTACTGCAAATTCGAATTCCACCAGCACAAAACTCAACCGCTTCAATGTTTTGCAGTTGCTCCAATGATCAATATCGCTCTGATACCATGTAGAAATTTGAATAACTGATATATTATTCACTGATATTCTCATGGTCACACACTATTTTAGCTTCAAGCATAATATAGAATATCTTCTACCATTGATCATTAATTGCGGAAATAAAATCAATTGCATGCATACATTAAAACCACAAACAATCACACATATGAACATAGTATTTAATGGGAAATATTAAAGCTAAAAACGCCAACTACCTATATATTATATTTCATGGAGATCATGTAACAATTATAGTACAAAAGCTCCTCACAAGCTCTCATGCACACCCTCAATTGCTACACACTATCAAGCTAGATCTAGCAAAACACATGCTCCAATCTTTTGCCACTTGATAGCCAGCCTCTATTGCATTTTAAATGCTATGGGATGGCTTCATTAAATAGATAAACCACCTGGCTTGTACTGCGCAATCCTCATGGGCTTCTCCACCTATCTGTGTGTTGCAAATAGCAACATTATAGTCACAACTGATAGTTAACCTGCTCTTTCACCTATTTCGACACTGGTCTCCACTGAAACTGTCCATGCACTGAAGTTAACTGATGCATTCTTTAGTTGATTAATGAGTTTATAGTTAGTGAATTAATTAATAATTAATTCACACCACTCTCACTAATTGTATCAATTAGTTAAACTGAATACAAATAGCTCAACTATGTTTAGATTAGTTAAACTGAATACAACTCCACTAACTTCCTCAATCAACTCCACCAAACTCTTTCACATGAGTTCTAACTGAAGTATCCATGAAATAGCTCCACATAACCCTCAAGAATAGCATAATTCCTTCTGTAAGCTCCTGTGCCACATCTGTGCACTTAACTGAAGTGCTCCAAGAGAATAAGATAATGTTTATAGTCCAAATATTATTAAGAGCTAATAATATTCGACATATCTATTTTTAGACTGGCAATCTAAAAATAGATTCCGCCCAGTATGTCTAAAAATAGAAGTCCATATATTTTTTTCCGACTTGACCAACCATCCACAAATAGCATCCTGCAACTCATAGAACATGATCCATATGTCTAAAAATAGACATAGTCTAAAAATAGACTTTGCGCCAAAAATAGCCTGCGGGCCCACTTAGTGAAGGCGACTTCTTTCCACTAAGCTCATCATCTTGTTGCAATCTCAACATATTAAAACCTTCAAAACTCTCCTTTGACATGCACTATGGAATTCAAAATCATTCTTATTACCTTCTCTTTTGGCCACTTCTAATTTGCAGGTGCCATAAAATACTGACTTAGATTTTTTCTGATACCCTTTACACTCTTGTTCTTTTGAGGCGGTGAGACATTTTACCTTGACAAAACTTTGGATGCTTTCACAGCAGCATTATTTTCACAATCCCTTTCTTTGCTGGCATCATGGAATTTACCTCTCTTGACCATTTTTGGCATGAAAAACTCCTTGGGATAAGTTTGGAGTCTTTACAAACAATGTCATCTTCAAAATCCCTTTGCTGTCATCATGGAGTTCAAATCAAGTCTTTCACCTTCTTTTTCCATCTTCCCCAAAAACCTAGGTGTTTGGACTGCTTGAGAACAATTATCAGTGTTGTCTTGTAAGTTCTCTATAGCCCTTTCAAGTTCATTCATTTCTGTCCAGTTCACCTCACCTTTTTCCCTTCTTCATTAATAATTTTTGAAAAAAATTGCTTCATGTTTGGTTGCTAGGTGTACCTCCTCCATGATCATTTATGCCATTTGTTTCACTGTTTGGCACTTTTTGGC
The DNA here is from genome assembly GCA_034641835.2 of Pinus albicaulis. Taxonomy (NCBI): domain Eukaryota; kingdom Viridiplantae; phylum Streptophyta; class Pinopsida; order Pinales; family Pinaceae; genus Pinus; species Pinus albicaulis. Next base: position 97,287,507 of record CM076583.1, read on the forward strand.
CCAGACAAGTTCAAAACCCTGATTATTCTTGAAAACAAACTGCTTCCCCTCTCCTTGCTATGATGACTTTATTGAGGAGCAGACCTCTTACCTTACCAATTCTCTACTGATAGTCACTTTAACACTCCTACAGAATTGTCAAAATTCACATTTACCTTTTGCAAAACTTGAACTTGATAAAGTAGTCCTCCTTGGAGATTTTTCGATATTTCTTGGAAAACCATATGTTGATATTCTTTTACCTTTGATCCAGCTTCTAGCATAGGAAAATTAGTGCTTAAAACAACAATGATGACCCTACAACCTATGAAACCCTAATGACCTAGTGGGAGGGTTCTTTGACTTGGTCTTGACTGAAATTTGGTTTGGGATCTTCAAGTGTAAACATAAAGTTTTTGACAAATTGATGTATTGAAGATCTAAAATCCAATGTACTTGATTTATCTAAAGAGCCTACAGAGAGAGTTTTGAGACCATCAATGCTTGAGGAACCTAGTGAACATGGGAAATAATAGGTTGATTGGTAACCTTAGATGGAGAGTGGACTAATGGGTAAGGGAAAAACAAAGTGATGAGGACAGAGGTAAGAAAAAAGGATGAGGATGAGTGGCAGAAGCCCATAGGGAGCTTTTTAGGAGCAGCAGGGTGACCATGAAATGGAAAAATGGTTGAATAGTGAAAAATTTTCCATAAGGATAATGAAGGCAGTGATATTTCTAAAACTAACAATATTCAGGAATCTTGTTTTTAGAAATCTAGGAAAAATATTTAGTCATCTACATATTGTAAAAATTACTATTGACTAACACTTCGCACCCCGCCCCCTTCCAATACTGCTCACCACTCTCATCCCCCTTCGAAAATAAGTTTCCACTATTCACTAAATTGTCATGCCTTTTGACCATTATCTACACTCTTGGCACCACTTCCACTCCCACCTATGAACTTCACCCAATCACCTCACCTTCCGCCAAGAAGTCGTTGTGTCATAAATGGACAAACCGCCATCCAACGAGCTCGCACCTAATCAAATAAGTAACCAAATCACAGTTTAAAGCTCAAATATGGCATAATAGCAGAGTTTAAATTTTTATTACTGTAAATTTGTTGCAAGTTTTGAATTCACAGGAAAATTACAGAGAAACACAGTTAAAGAAGATACTTTATTCATCAAAGATAAATGATCAATTCTTTGCAGTTCAATAGCAGGGTTCTCTTTCAACTCTTCTCACGATCCCTTTTAAATTTTCCCTTCCCCAATCTCATTATGTACCAAATCCCTTCTCTACTCCCTTATCCTTTCACCCTTTCTTCATTACACAGAGAATAATAAGCTACAGAAGACAAGCATGCTTCCTAAGAAAGACCAGGAGCCTCTTAACCCTATGGTCTACCCTTAGGTGGACTTATATCATATAGCCCTGGAAGATCGAGATTACAAAATCCATGAGATAGAGTCAGACTTTGATTTATTCAATGTCTACTATTGGCTCGAGGATAATTTCCTAGAAGAAGTTAATGATATAGGTCTATGGGAGACCCAATTACCTCTTTACATCATTCCAAAAACCCATAGTTTACCAAAGTTCATCAAGAAGTGCCAAGCCTATTATGACAATAATCAGAGAACCATAGTCACCCCAATAGGATAAATCTTGCTCACTATCAATGGCTAATCCATCCAGCAAATGATGCAGCCCCCACTCTTGAGAAAATCATTCATTTCTCTTATGAAGCCCTTAGGGAACCTTATCAGAAGTTTGAATTCACCAACAGATCCAAAACTTTGGAGCTTTTCATGGCCAGTGATGCCCCAATTCCTACCAAGAATCCACTCTATCCTTCATCTATCTTTCCTAATAGGACCCAACACATTGTCACTGTTTTATCTTATTTATCGGGATATCACACTGATCAGTGGGAAGATGAAGCTATGATAGGATTTTTGTCCATTATTTCCTCAGATGATAAACCTACAATCATGTTTAACTACACCTAGTTTATTGCTGATACTATTCATGACCATTTCCTAAAGTTTCAGACAAAGGAGGTATTCAAATGCACCTTTGTATTGTTATATATGTTTGTTTATTTCCAGTCCAGAAAGTTTCAATTTCAGATGACCAAGGCATATGAAGATGTTAAGCCTCAATCTGCCATTTTCTAGACCACCCTACTATTAAAGGATTAGAATAATTATACATACAAATATTTTTTGGATTTATTTGTGCATCCAGCCATTAGCACAATCAGCAGTACAGCAGTGCCAAGGATAAATGAAGAAATCAGAAAAACCATGCAGCTGACAGATCAAGTTAAGACAAAAGATTGGTACTTGTACCAAAATTACATATAAATCTGAGTCTATGGGTGTGAGCTATCCCCCTACAAATTTCCAACGTTCCTCTCCATGAGGGTCTTTGCACTGGAGTATATAAGGAAAATGATACATGCAGATGAGCTTCACTTTGTTTCTGCAAAGAAAAATTCCCAGTTCAAAATCAAGGCACAAATTGGGCCTTTCATCTGTAACAACATAGAAGCAGGGGAGGAGGAAGATAAGATACCGAAAAGGATGGGTTTCAGCCACAGTTTCACTTCGTATTATGACCTCGCAGGGATTATCTCCATGAAAAGGGTCGAAAACAAGTCCACACCCTATGTTCACACACACAGGCCTATGATTGAGCAGTATGCCAATCAAGAAGAATGGGTGACCAACACTGTACAAGAAGATGAAGAATAGGTGATCTCCACCTCAGGCATCCAGACCCAAGAACAATAAGAAAGGAAGAGTGCAAAAGAAAAATAAGACAAGGGGAAAGAGCAAGAGAAAGAGATAGGGAACAAGAGGCCAAGAGAGGATCAGTCACCTTCAATGACTGATATCTCTACCAAATAATTCAAATTGAAATATAGGAAGAGGGCCAGAATTCACTTGGATATTGATTAAGGAGGTGAATCAGAGTAGCATACAGTGATTCACATTGTAGACACCCCTAGGTCATCTCTAGTGGGTGGTCAAACAATGGCTTCCCCTACATCTTCAGCCACAATGTCTCTGTAGCAAGAGAGTCTGCAGACATCTACTTCCAGGCTTGCCTTATACGGCCAAGAAAAATAATTTTATGACACATTCAAGGAGATAAAGGTTAGGAATGAGGTGTTGAAGACTAACACCTATAATCAATTCTAGAAACATACCTCAAGTTCACAAAGTAGGCTACTATCTTCCTTTGACACTTAAAAAGGGAGGATGCAAATGGCATTTCTAGAAGCCTTGGTCCCACAATCTCAAGAAGCAGGAAATTATAAGAAGGCATCATTCGATTTCAGTACCAAGGACATCCATCCTATTGACCAAATGGAATTACACAAGAAGACCATAGATATGGTGGCCTACACTTTGACAAGTACTTCTATGAGCTTGTCAAAATTTCAGGTACCTTTATCCAATACCCAATCACAACTCAAGATGGAAAAAATATCTGCTATGGCTAAAGTCTCAAGAATCAATTCCTTAGAAGATTTAATAGTAAAGATTGGGTATGACCCAACCAATGTTCAAGATGTGGAGGAGTTTTTGAAGAAAAATAATGCTGACATAGCAGCCCTCAAGAAACAACTCAAGATGTCGGCAATAGAAGACCCCTTGGCTAAAGGAATTGAGGAAGAGGAGTCACAGAAAGCGGAGTTAATGAAGTTAGTTATGGAACAGTCTACCCAAATCAAGCAAATGGAGACCAAGATGGAGAAGCTACTGAGGGAAAAAGAAGAAGCAGCTCAATTGGCACTCATCCCACTAGAAGTTGTGCCCATTTCATTAATTCCATCAGTTGTTCCAGCAACTGTTGGGGCATATAGTGGGATATATCTGTTGTCCAAAGCCATGGAAAGTATGACCCTACAGTCACAAGAGATCAATAAATTGGAGGCGCAGATAGGCATCCTGAGGGATTAAAAGGCTAGATCTGAAACTGCCCATGAGATAGCCAAAAAGTAGATTGAGAGGTTGGAGAAGGAAGAGAATGAATTTTCGGCCAGCAACATTCTGGGCCAAATGAAGCTGATAATTTGGGGAAATATCATAGAGTCAGTGGATGAAATCTGGCACTCCATCCACATCATTTTTTAATAGAAGGAGTTGATTGAAAAGTGCACAATGGTTATTGAAAAATAAAATTAGGAATTGGGAAATATGCCAATCACAGCCCCCAAAATCATAAAATTCCTAAACTCCAAAACCATTTATGAGCTTAAAGAGTTGGATGTGCAGGACATAAAAAAAACCATATTAGAGGTGAAAAGGGTCCTCACTAAGAGGAATTTGATGAGATAACTAGAGGAGAAGTGTCACAAATTAGACATGGCCATCTGCAGATCCTTAAACAGAATTGAGCCCTTGAGGGAAAAATGGTTTCCCTAACTGTATGTGATAAATAACAAACTGGTCGTGTTAGCCACCTGTAAAATTTTTTATATCAAAAGGTGGCTAAGACTTTTTGAGCCTTCAGGGAACAAATTTTATTATTAAAAAGTGTTGGCTCTTGAAGACTCTTGAAGGCCTCATGCCTTTCCTCTGTCCAAAACTTCACTGCGGTTTCCCTTCAGAACTCAGAAATCCTACTAATTTTCAAGCTAGAATACTACTGCAAGCCCCATTTCCCTTTTTCCCTTCTGCCAAAACTAACCTTCATTTGCTTCCCTATTTCTCCATAAAATTCCTCCATTTTTCATGAGTTCTTTTCTTCCATTCATAAAAATCCACTTTTATAAGGTTTAAAACCCACTTTAAGGCCTTATCAGAACCCTCATTTTCCCTTGAAAACCATTGGAAAAACATAAAACCCACATTTTGTACATATACGGGTCCTAGCCCCTTCCCGCATAAATCCCTGGTCGTATAACCCTTCATATGACCCTCAGCCCCGCAGTCGGGCGCTAAGCCTTTAAATATTTCTCCACCCGAAGTATTACAACCTTTGGTTATTTTAATTTTTAGGTTTTTAATTAATTTATAAACTTATCCGCCAGTCTAAATCTCAACTTAACCTCCACCGTCGATCTGATCCATAGATCGATAGTGCGGAGTCCGTCTCCCTGTGGTCCCCGCTGTCGGTATCCATCTTACCACCTTTGGGCAAAAGCTATTTTTTCCCCATCGCCAGCAATTCCATACATCGCATGACACGCGTCCCTATACTTTTTCAAAACCGCTTGCCCATCGCAATTTATCGTTCGGACATGGACGCCCAGCGATATTGCCGTCCACTGTCCGATCTTGGGCAAGCCATCCAACGGCTATCACTCACCAAAGATGCCCGACTGTTAACTAGACTATGACATCCATTTAATCTCTGTCGTCGATCTGATCTGCAGATCGACGGTCCATATTCCATCCCCCTAATTCCGTCACCCAGTCAACGATTCTCCATTTTGACTTTCCCCCTTGCTCCCGACCGTCGATCTCTGCGCGATTGACGGTTCTGATTTAATCTTTCTTCCACCTTCCCCGATAAATCCTGACCGTTGGATGATTCCATCCAACGGCCATGCTTCCTCCACATGCCTCCGTAGAAATAAACCTATATATGCAGGATTTTATAATATTTTTTTTATATTTTGCGGGGTTTTAATGATTTTTTCTGCTGGGTTCAAAGAAAATTCAAATCAGAGTGTGACGACCCTCCCGCCTTCGATCTACCAGAGAAATCATTCGCAGGTTTCAAATTTCGCGTTTTATCAAAGATTCATGAGGCATTGATACCTTGTCAACCCTGCGCAGCCCTGCACACCAGAAAAAACCGTGAATCGGGCACAGACAGAGAGTATCAGTGACGAAGACTAGAATTTACCTGAATAGAGGATTAAAGGACATTTTTGTGGGGATTATATCTAAGATGCTTATCAAAATCCTAATCCCCAAGTATAACACCATTTAAATAAAATTTGAAGTGTTTTAATCGACAGAAAACCCTCCACCGCCACAAATTGAGGCGAATTGATTCCTCGGCTACCATAAATGCCACCTGTGCCTCAAAAAATTCAAAACAGAGGCCAAATTTATTGATTAAATGAATATATTTTCCTCAGCGTAGTCAGGGAGTTATTTCTGCAAGCCATTCAATGCAAGAAATATCTGCAGAGTTACTCCAAACATTACACCGAGCCTCAAAGGTCAAAAAAAGCTCCCACAGAGCTTAAATATTTATGAAAAATCATTTAATACAGAGGATATGTATGCAAGTTTCTTCATTGAGCCCCTCAAAGGCCTAGAGGCCATTAAGTCTGTATTAATTGTAATTGAGATCTTTTATCAAATCTCACCTCCTCATCCTTCTATAAATACTTCTTCAGAAGATGAGTAAGCGGTTGGTTGTAGAACTTTGATATACACTTAAGCTTAAACTTCTGATTGTACATAGTATTCACTGGCTCTTGGAGCTCTGCTGGTGATAGATAGGTTAGGCTGAGATGTGTAGATGGTTGCTAACCTAAAGCACTGGATTTGAAGCTGTAACTGGTTTGGAGCATTAATACAAGCTGATTTATGGGATCCTGGTCTATGTTGACAGTGATGTTTCTCTAATTGTAACTTGTTCTTTTGTTTATGTTTTAACTGTGTTTCATATTCTCTTATAAAGGACATCATATATAGAGTTAGGACCTATTGTACATCAGTAACCTTCTATGACTGGAAATCTTTATCTGAACGTTTTCTTCTAAACTATATTATTTAGGAATGATTTAATTCAGTTCAAGCATAGGAATGCTGGCATTCCCTCGTTTTATTGTCTTAGCTGAATGTTATTCTTAAATGTTATTTTCAGTATATGTTTTGTGAAGATGAACTAAGGAAGATATGGTGAGCCCTGGTCCCAGTTTTGTCCCCACTACTATCTGGATGTTTCCCTTGGAATGTGTTAAAAGTTGGCTAGTTTAAAAGTACTTACTAGATCTTAGGCCATTCTATGTTATCTTTTTGTTTGTCTTGAAAGTAACTAAGTAAAGCAGAGCTAGGAGAGGATTTGTGGTGAGCCTGGCCCGCTAGTTTCTACTCCAAAAGTTGCCTTCAAGTTTCCCTTTGTTTTAAAATGTTTTCTATTGAAAGTGTATCAAAGGCTGGCTAGTTTAAAAGTACTTACCAGATCCTATTTTGCTTTTATGTTTTCTTAAGTCTGTGTCAAAGACTAACTAGTTTAAAATTACTTATCAAATCCTGGGTTTCTCTTGTTCTGCATCTGTTTATCTCTCCTTCTTATTGTATCATTTCATTCCATAAATAAAACTTCAAAGAGATCCTTAGACATAGATGACTTTCCCCATGGACCACTCTTGCCTCTTGTTGTTCCAATTAAATCCTATTATGACTCCATAGCCCAATGGACTAAAACCTGCAATTATCTATCTTTTGGCCGAAGCTTACTCTGATTTCTTTCAACTTCTCACCTTTGAAACTCTTTGCATTTTGGACTTTCAACCTCAAACAGTAATCATGCTCAACCATCCAAAAACAAACAAACCCTTGGCCTTCATAACTAGCCTAATATCATAACCCCAAACTTCAAAGACAAATCCATCTTTGCACTTATTAGAGAGATCCCTCTCTGGATTTAGGAGGGCTAGATCCTAGAATCCCAAAGTTGGTTGAAACAATGTTGCTTCTGCAGTTTTAGTCTCACCAATCTGCTAAAATTACAGATCCCTAACATTTCTAGCGACTCAGTTAGGGAAACTTCCCTCAAAAACTTCATAAAACTTTGTGAGTTAAAAGCAGCCTTTCCAAGCTCTACCAAGAAACTGGTAATCATGATGAAACTTGTTTGAATCTGTGACAAACTAGGTAAACCATAGGATTCTCATAAGACTTTATCTAACCTTGAAAGATCAGCTAGCTTAGCCATAAGAGTAAACTGTCTTTGTCTCATAACCGTAGCTAAGTTTTGAAACATATTTAAGATATTCTTAAAAACCACACAACTAAAAAATAACTCAGAAAACCTAAAAATATTTCAGATTGGTATTCAATAAACATGGTGGTGGACCATAAAACCTTTTATCTCCTTAGGAGCTAAGAACTTCCACTTGGCGACTCGACAATCCTTAGCAGACCTTAAGACTCCACTGGGAAGAACCCTTATTTTACAATATCATTCAAACTCAGTTAGAGGACTGTAGGATTGAATTTCAAATAGACTAGTTAACCTTTTAAAGACTGTCATACCTGGTTAAACTTGTCTTGTTTATTTTGGTCTTAAAAACACAACATAGTGGCTCCTAGAAAGATTCACACTAGAGCCCATCCTGACCCTGATCCACCTAAAGTAGTTGATAACCCAGAAGGTATCCTTAGGAAGTCTCATAGGATCAAATTGTCAACTCTTTTTAGATCACCCTTGAGAGCTAATTCAGTTCCTGAAAATCTTTCAGCTCTACAAAAATCACAAGTTGACTTAGTGAATCCATTTATAACCAGGTCTCTTGGTGATTTAGATCAGTTAGATTCTGAGTCTTCACTTTCATCTCCTAAAACAAGTTAAAATCCTGGTAGCAGAGAAATAACACCTCCTGATTTTCATTTCCTTCACAATTTAGGTGTCTCTCATCCAAGGTCAGCTCAGCAGTCTATCCCTGGTCCATCCACTTCTGCTCACACTACATTCACTGTTCAAATAACTCCACTTCAGCCCACTTTTTCAGTTGTTAATCCACTCCTTGTGAATCCACCCCCACCACATATCATGGCAGCATGATATGCTCCCTTAGTCCTTCCTGCACCATTAGTCAATCTTCCACAGGACTATCAGTCCAAAATTCCATTATATGATGCTAGCAATACTACAACTGCATCACAACATGTGGATAAGATGGATGACTACTTTGACAGAAATGAAATTGATGATGATTCTGTCAAGCTTAGGTTATTTGCTCAGAGCTTAGGGGGAGAAGCAAGAAAATGGTTCAAAAATTTAGCCCCCCATAGTATTAATGGTCTTCAAGCCTTCCATCAATCATTCTTAAAAAAATGGGAAGTAAATAAAAAACCTCTCCAAGTCCTTTCTGACTACAAGAACCTCCATAGAAACACTGGGGAAAGCGTGCAAGCTTATTGCACTAGATTCAATAGTGTGTATAATGCACTTTCCCCAGAACTTAAACCTCCACAAGGCTCATCTTTAAACAATTTTCCTAAAGGGTTTGACTCTGACATGACCTATCAGCTGAGAGAGAGATTTTGAAACTCTTGAGGATATGCAAGGAGGCGCTCTTTTTGTGGAATTCAACTTAATGGAAAAAAGAGCAAGAATGAAAAATGAAAAGAGAGTTTCCTTTAGAGAAGAATCCACACCTTCTACTTGCAACTCAAAGATCGAGAGAATGATGGAAGAAATGATGAAAGAGATGAGCATAATTAAGAGAGCACAAGAAAATCAAAACCAAACTGCTCCTCAAAATAGAAACCAGAACCAAAATCAAAATGTTAGAAGGAACCAACCTCCAAACAGACCTAGGGAAGATGATCAGCAGATCATTCCTCCCTTTCATCAAAATTATGTAAGTGAGGTTGAGGAAACGAATGAGATAACAGAGGGAGATGATGTTAACATGTTTGGGGTAGACAATGATTACTTTGAGGTTTATTATGATAGAAAACAAGGTCTATACACACCTTATGATGACAAAAGAGATGATGATGAAAATTTTCATCAAGACATGGAAAACGTCATCATAGAGCCTCAAAGAGAATATGACCTTAGAAGCAAAACCAGTCAACAAACCCCCAACAACAAAACCTTTAAAAAAATCTTCAGAAAACAGCACTACAACCAAGCCTAAAATTGTCAAACAAAAGGATAAAACAATGGCTTTAAATTATGGTAATGATAAAGAGAAAGACACTGAAAGAAAAGAAAAATAGAGTGCAGACATTAGTAGTACTAACACTTCAGCTAGTACTCCTGTGAAAACAATTTTGTCTAGTATAAATAAAACAAGTCAGCAATCTGATATTGCTGATAAAATGATAGCTAATAAGGCTGAAACCAGCACTTTAAAGAGTCAAATTCCTTTTAGCCTGGAGCAGGAAATTTCAAAGATCAAAATCTCTGTTCCCTTAACTGAGTTAGCTGCCCAACATGTATATAGGACCCAAATTTTGAAGGCTTTAAACATTGAATAGAATGAGGACAGGGTCAATCTTAATGATGACCAACCAGAGCTGATTTTTGGTCCTAAGATTGAAGGTAGATATCAAGAGGGACCTATTCCTCCCTTTTATGTAAGTTTAAACGTTCATGAAAAAATTTTGCACAACGCTATGCATGATTCCAGGGCTTCTCATAATTTAATGCCAAAAGCTATAATGGAGAGCCTTGGTCTAGAATCACCAAACCTTACAAAGATCTGTACTCTTTTGATTCTAGCAGAGTAAAATGTTTAGGATTAATCAAAGACCTTTGTGTTAACTTAGCCCAAATTCCATCCAAATGCTTAATCATGGATATTGTTGTGGCTGACATACCCCCAAAGTATGGAATGTTATTATCAAGATCATGGGGAGCTAATTTACAAGGGACTATGCAAATGGACACGACCTACGCGACTATCCCTGTTTTCAATCACAATAGAAGACTTTACAGGGAGTCTCATATGCAATACACAGTTACAAGTCAAGACAGACCACAAAACTCTCCTATGTATTCTGTAAACACCAGCCTTGATTCTTTCATCATGTTTAATGAGGAAACACTCAGTGAATAGGTCACTTTAACAGGATTAATGGCCGATAGGGAGGAAGAGGAAAACACCATAGAACTGTCAAAACGGTTTGCTAAAACGTTAAACAGTAGCAAACTAAACAAAGGTCTTGAACTACAAGTCCTGCACCCTTTGCTTTTAAACCTTGACACTCAAGAAAACGTGCCTCCACTTAACACAAAACCTGAAGAGTCAAAACAATTTCAATTAAGTGTCGTTAATCATGAAAATTTAGAAAGCACAGTAGTTGAAGAGGACGGTAACCAGGATGAAACCAAAAAAATTCCTCTGTGGAGTATGTATTTTGATGTTGCCTGCACTAGGACCAACACTGGTGCAGGTGTCTAGATTTCCAACACTAAAAATAACCACACCGAAAGCATTTCCTACAAGTTAAATTTTCAGTGTTCTAATAACATAGCAGAATATGAATCCCTTCTCTTAGGCTTGCATCTATTGAAAAGGTTGGGAGCCACAAGAATTAATGTGTATAGAGATTTAGAATTAGTCGTTAGGCAAGTCAATGGGGAATATAACACAAATCATCCCAGACTTAGAGCCTACCAAAACGATGTCATGGACCTTTTGAAAACCTTTGAGGAGTCCAAACTGTTTTTTATCCCAAGAAAAAGAAATATTGCAGCCCACAATTTAGCCTTTGAAGCTAGGACATGCTTGACTCCATATGAAACCAAATACTGCACAACTGAGATACAATTTAGACCAGCTATACCTGATAATGAAAAGTATTGGCAGGTGTTTGACAACGATAGACAAATAGAAGACTTCATGCAATTCAGAAATGAATTTGAACTACACAGTTCAGACTCAGATTATGATACAGACTACAATGAAGAAGATTTCCTTGGTGAAGAGGAACCGTCTCTTGAACCTATTAATATTAACCTGCTGTTGGGAAAACTAAAAAACAAAACAGAATTGGATGCAAATTTTGAAACAGATGAGTTAGAAACTCTGCACTCTAAAGATGAAAGTTTGCCAAGCGGTCTAACACCTTTGGAAGAGTTGTTTGATCTTAACGATGTGGCCAAAAAACTAAAACTGGAACCTGTAGAGCCTGAAGTAGAAGAGTGAAATATTAGAAGTAAACTTAAACCTATGATGATTAAACTGCCTAAAACTTTACTAGCTCACATTACACTCAAATACATAGAGCTGTTTAAAGAGTTTTCTGATGTTTTTGCATGGAGTTACGAAGATATTAATCCTATGACACTGAAATAATATAGCACAAAATTCCCCTTAAAGAAAACCAAAAACCATTCAAACAAAAACTACGCAGAATAAACCTTGTTCAGTTACCGTTGGTTCAGAAGGAGACCATGAAAATCTATGATGCTGGTATTATTGTCCCTATTAGATATTCTGAGTGGGTGTCTAATCTGGTTTCTGTTAGGAAGAAAACTGGAGAGATCAGGCTTTGTATAGACTTTAGAGACTTGAACAAATCTTCATTAAAAGACAACTACCCTTTACCAAAGATGGATCACATTTTACAAAGGGTGGTAGGGTCTAGAAGAATTTCTTTGATGGATGGCTATTCAGGCTACAATCAGATTTTAGTTCACCCTGCTGATCAATTAAAGACAACATTCACTACACCATGGGGCACTTTCATGTATGTGAAAATGCCCTTTGGTCTAATGAATGCTGGAGAAACTTTTCAAAGAGCCATGGACATATCATTCTCGGAGGAACTGGGCTTCTTCATCATCATCTATCTGGATGATGTCACTGTGTTTTCAAAAACAGATGAAAAGCACTTAGAACATTTAAGAAAAGTTTTCGAGAAGTGTAGAAAGTTTGGGATATCCTTAAACCCTAAGAAGACACTATTTGGTCTCCAAGAAGGTAAACTTCTTGGGCACATTATTTCTGAGGAGGGTATAAAGATAGATCCCAAGAGGATTGAGGCCATATTGCAAATCTCTCAGCCTCGACACATCAAAGAGCTATAGTATTTCATCGGAAAGATTAAATTTTTAAGAAGGTTCATCCCCAACTTGGCTGAGCTCCTTAGGAATATCACAAACATGTTAAAGAAGGAGCAAGGGGTAAAATGGACCTTGGAAGCAAAGAAGTCTTTTGAACTAGTGAAACAAGCTTTAACCAAAACACCGGTTCTCATAAGTCCTGAGTTTTCAAAGGATTTTTATATTTTTTCATTTGCATCAGAACATACCATAGCTACTGTCCTTTTACAGAAAAATCCGCAAGGATAAGATCAGCCTATTGCATTCTTTAGCAAGGCATTGAGGGATGCCCCTTTGAAGTATAACATTATGGAAAAGCAATATTTTTCTTTGGTTAAAGCTTTGAAAGACTTCAGAGTATACATCCTTCACTCACACATCATTGCCTTTGTCCCAAACTCAGTTGTTAAAGACATTCTAACATAGGACCCAGATGGTAAGATAGGTAAGTGGATTGCTATTATTCTTGAATATGATTTAGAGATAAAACCCACTAAACTCATCAAAGGCTAAGGTCTAGCTAGATTGATGGCTTAATCCAATTTTGAAGTTCTTGATATTAATATGATTAATGCTTTGGATGATCAAGAAGAACTCTCAACTCCTATTCTTGAAAACCATTTTATGAATTCCTCTTGGTATGCTGATATTGTTTATGTTTTGCTTAATTTGAATACACCTCCTGGTTTGACAAAAACAAAGGCAAGATTCCTTAAATTGAAAGTTGTAAACTATTGCATTATTGATAGATGTCTTTAATGGAAAAATGCAAGTGGTTTATTGCTTAAATTTTTGCCTGATTTTGTTGCAAAGAAGGTCCAGCACCAGTTCCATGAAGGAGAGTGTGGAGGTCATTTGTACTAGAAGACAACAGCCAAAAAAAATTTGAGGGCTGGTTTCTATTGGCCTACTCTTTTCCATGATGTGCACAAAATGATCATAGCCTATCATAAGTGTCAAATTTTTTAAGGAAAAAGAAAACTGTTACCCCTACCTCTGCATCCAATCACTGTTGAGGCCCCTTTTCAACAGTGGGGACTTGACTTTATAGGAGAAATCCACCCATCATCTTCTGCCCAGCATAGATGGATTCTTATTGCCACAGACTATTTCAATAAGTGGATAGAAGCCATACCTTGTAGACAGGCCAATGATTCAGTTATTATAAAATTTATGGAGACTAACATTCTCTCCAAATTTGGCTGTCCTACCAAGATTATCACTGATAATGCAGTAGCATTTAGATCAAGGAAAATGGTTGAGTTCTGTCATAAGTATCACATAACATTGGGGCATTCCAAGGCCTATTACCCTCAAGGTAATGGACTTGCAGAATCCTCCAACAAAATCTTAGTGAACATAATCAAGAAACTATTGGAGGACAATAAGAAGTCTTGGCACACAAAGCTAGTTCATGCACTCTGGGCTGACAGATTGACTTTGAAGAAATCTATTGGTATGTCACCTTTCTAGCTTGTGTATGGTACTGATGCAATTTTTCCAAACAACCTTGGGATACCAGTAATGAAGTTGATTCAAGAGTTACAAACTGAAGAAAATGACATGATCAGAAGAGTGAACCAGACCATTCATCTTCAGCAAACCAGAGAGGAAGTGTATAGCAAAGCATTGCATAAGTAGGACAACATTAAAAAGCTTTTTGACAGAAGAACAAAGGCCAGCAATTTCAAGATTGGGGAAAAAGTTATAAAGTGGGATTCAAGAAGGGAAGAGAAGGGAAAGCATGGAAAATTTGACAACTTATAGCTTGGCCCTTACTCTATTCACTCAGCTGCTGGCAACAATACATTTTTCTTGCAGGAATTGAATGGAGCAGAACTATTTGGAGGTCCTGTCAATGGCAGGATGCTTAAGAATTACTTCTCTTGATCCATGTTATGTTCCGAAATCATTTTTATCTTTTTTCCACTGTAAATATTTCATCCACCATTGCATTCAAAGTTAGAAAAATCAAAAATACAAAAACAATGAAAAGAAAGAAAAGAGGGCAGACTATGAAAAAAAGAAAGGTATAGCCCCATACCAAAAAAGAGAAACACATTCTGAAAGTGTGCAAGCTTAAATGCCACTCCTGAATAACACACTTCTAGTTAGTCAAACTGTCTAAACTTGAATAATTAGCTTTAATTTTTCTGATGATAGGATAGCGAAATCGATTAACCAAACTGTTTAATCTTGGCTTATCAATAGATAGTTTAGGATAGAAATTAAAGGTTCAAACATGATCAAAATCTGAACCTAAGGTTTCAAAGAGAGATGACTCAAATATGTTCTATTTTCTTGAGTCAAAAAGAGGTAAATCTGGTTCAAATTAGCTCAAAATCTGAACCGGAAAACAAAGGAGGAACAACTCAAACAAAAGTCAGAATAGAGCTGTTAAAAAGATGAAGGAAGAGTTTTCAATTTTCAGATATTAAGCCTTCCGTTTTTTGTTTTAATTTTCTGTCAAATAAATGTCTATGAGCAGCTTGTTTTTATGCCATAGATCACAGCAAGTCAAACAGTTTAATCTTGACTTGAATTTTTTCAAATTTATGTTTTAGAATTTAGAGAAGAAAAATATGTTGGACAGTTTAATCCCAACAGATAGTAGAATAGGTAGAGAAGCATTTGAACTCAAATGTTTAATCTGAGTTCAGGGAGAAATAAGGAGTAGAAATAGATTGGATTTCCTTCTTTCAAAAGAATAAAATGTTGTAAAAGAGTTTTCCAATCCAAGTGCACTCTAAATGAAGAAAAAATGCTAGATCAGTAGGATTGGGTAGGTAGAAAGCTTGTTGATAAAAGAACCATTGTCTTTATGGCTACTAATATGTTTTCAAAAGAAGATAGTTCATTCAAAGAAAAGTATCCCAATGGATCAGGCACAGGTCGGCCTCCCAGAGAATGCAAGTCTGAAGTTCTTGATGCCTTCAGGAAGGCACCATCCCCAAGTGGAGCCACTGTTAGCCACCTATAAAAGTTCTTATATCAAAAGGTGTGTTGGAACACCTAATCCTACATGGGTAGGTGTGGAATGCGAAAAGTCACAATGGAGTCCAAGTGACCTTGGAAGATGAAACCAAGAGTCACACCATTGTACTATAAATGCACATCCTGCATAATGGAAAATAAAAGAAAGCCTCACGCTTATCCTTCATTGTCTTGAGTCTCTTGTGTGTGTGTGTTCATCTTCCTCATACACCATGTGTGTGATTTAACATGGTGTTTAACATGGTATCAAAGCGGGCGATTGCTGGCCCTGCTCCAAATTGAGTGAGCCATTTTTGTTTATGGCCTGTGCATATCTGCAAAAATTCTTTACATTTTTGCAGCACTCAGAATTTCTGCAGCAGACATTTTGCCACATTCAGAAAGTGGTTTTGGAGAAGGAGCAGCATTCAGAAATTGGCAGCATTCCGGCATTGGTTTTGAAAAAAAAAACAACACTGTGCATCTGAAGGTTTTCTCACTGCTCATTTTTCCTGCAATTTCTGCATTTTAAATTCTACAATTTGGAGAGCTGTTGGATACTATTTATATTGGGTTTCTGAGAGAAAAATTTCTGAGTTTTTCATTGAAAAATTTGTGCAAATTTCTGGGTTTTTTGCTGAAATTTTCGGGAAGAATTCTGCATTTTTAAAGTCGATAATCCTGCTGCTGGGCTACTGGAAGATTTCTAAGTTTTTACTGAAAGATTTCTGAGATTTTTGAGTTCTCTAACTCCACAAATTCTCCAATTTTCTGCTGCTATATCGCCCTATGTAATATTCTGAAAAATTCTGAGGTTTTTGGTGAAAATTTCTGACCTTCTGGACTGCATTTCTCTGCTGCTATTTTAAAATCAGTCTCCTCTCTGTTTTAAAAAAAAAAAAAAATTTAAAAAGAAAAAAGAAAAATAAAAATTTCTCTGCAATTCCAGGCCTTTCGGCCCCCGTACTCTCAAAAAACTCAACACTACCAAGAAATCCCTCCCTCTGCACTCTACGCCGGCCTGCTCAACCCCTCTACCCCACAGCCATCCCCTGCCAAACCCTACCCTCTCACCATACACTCTCCCTAAACCTACAAACGTACACTCACCATTCGGCTCCCTCCCAACGCGGCCTCCCCACCCTATACGACTCTGCCTCCCAATAAATTTTCGCCCCCATTTTAAATTAATTCCCAATTTTAATTAACATATTTTTTAATTAAAAAAAATAAAAATAAAATAAAAAAATTCCCTTAGTTTTTAAACTCCCCACTCTTTTTAAATTCCCCTCTCCTTTTTAACGCCCCCTCTTCAATACACAGACAACCTTTCAAAATTTCGATTTTTTGAATTTTTTAATTTCCCTTCCCATATAATACTCCCCCCTCTCCTCTCAATAAATTTGCCTCTTCCCTCCCCTTTTAAATTTGATTTCAAAATATTTTTTAATCCCTTTCCCTTTTAATTCCCCTCCCCCAATTTCTAAGTCTCATTTTTAATTAATCCCAATTAATTTAATTTTTAATTAATTAAAAAAAAACAGCAGAGAGAGAGAGGAAGGACATTGAAGAGGAGAAAATTTGAACAGCAGAAAAAAGAGGAAATGACATATTAGCACATGGACTATATTTAGAGAAAAGTGAATTTGACATTGTGTGATTTGTGGCATAAGGCTGATTTTTTGAAGAATTTACATGTAAAGACAGTTTGCCATCATTGCAAAATAGCTCTTTGAATTCAGCTGCCTTAAAGGCCTCTTGCACAAGTGTTTTCAGCTGCACATATTTTGCAGAAATATTGTATTGAAGTGACATTGATTTGCATCTTCATTCAAGACTTGAAGTGTAATTGAGTTGAAAATTTGTTGATTGTCCTCCATCATTTGAGGAGCAGATTTTGTACTTTGAGATTTCCATAGTTGGAAATTATTTGGAGTCATTTGTATTTGTTGTTGAATCACATTGTAAACAGGTGCATTTTCGGTTGAAGCTGACACCCTTTCATTTTTTGAGCCTAAGTTGTTGAAATGGCTAAAATCAATGAGGCATTAGAGCTATTGAATAACCTCATTCACTCAAATGTTGATGACATGATAAAAATGAGCAAGGATGCTCTTTGTAATATTCAAAGTTGTTTTCTAGATGCACAAGAGAAGATTGAGTTTTTGCAGTTGGAATCTCAGCTCCAACAAGATGAACTTCAGCAAAAGAGTCACCATTCTGAACCTGTTTTTGTTCAGAAGATTGTGAAGGACTCTCATCAGAAGAAAGAAGATAAAGTTGCAGTTGATTCCAATTCAGTTCCTTGTACTAGAGCAGATTTACATGTAGATGCAGCAGTTCAACCTGCACTTCTCAAGCCCATCATCAGAACTTGGGAAGAGCTTGTCCACAACAAGCACAGAACTGGTCTTGGATATGACAAGGATGTGTCCTTTCATATTCCAGACTACACCAAGCCCATCATATTTCAGAGTGTCGGATTCATGTATGACAGTTCACCTACAGCTGTTCCAAATCCTGCTCCACAACAACAATCACAGATCGTAAAATGCCAACACTGTGATCGAGTTGGCCATATGAAAGATCACTGTTTTGATCTTCATCCATGCAAGCAATGTGGTCGGCACACCCATTCTTCACAAAGATGCTTCAGAAACAAGCCTCCTGCAAGAACAAAGATTCATCTTGGATGGATCGCTTCTTGGCAATGGGCATCAGCAGCCAAGAATATGTTTAAGACACATGTCAGAATTTGTTCACAGATATTGAGCAAACTTGCAGTTGAGTTTTCTCCATCATCTTACCTTGTCCTTGACAGGGGGGGAAATGGTGATCATGTACAAGCGTCGACGTCAGATCAAGCGAGCCTGAGCCACCATCTCTCATTCCATGTTCAGAGTTGTAGCCAGCAGTTCAAGCGAGCCTGAGCCACAATTCGTCATTCCAGATTCAGAGATGTAGCCAGAGACATGGATGCCCATGAGCATGCCCTCAGTTGGTGGACAACCTTAAACCATCATCTTTGGTTGGTGGATAACCTAAAACCATCACAGGTAGTAGACCTCCCTTCTTTTAGGTTGAAGGTCTCCCTTTCATATATGAGGAACACTTACTCTAGCAGAAGCCTTCGGCTTCTTGCCAGCTTTGGTTGAGTTCCAGGAAATGCTTCAAAGCATTCTAGAGTTTTTGGTAATCCCAAAACCATCATAGGTAGTAGACCTCCCTTATGTTAGGTTGAAGGTCTCCCTTTTATATGAGGGACAATTCCTCTAGCAGAATCTTTCAGCTTCTTGCCAGTTTTGGAAGAGTTCCGGGAACTGCAACAAGTATTGTGTTCCAGTGTTTGTGGTCATCCTAAAACCACCTCTTTTTTCCAAAATTTCAGAGAGTTGATTTAGCCCAAGTGCTGCCATGTATTCCTTGCAGATTTGTATTACAACTCTTTTCTTGGACTCACACATACCCCTTCGCATTAAGGGGGGATGTTGGAACACCTAATCCTACATGGGTAGGTGTGGAATGTGAAAAGTCACAATGGAGTCCAAGTGACCTTGGAAGATGGAATCAAGAGTCACACCATTGTACTATAAATGTACATCATGTATAATGGAAAATAAAAGAAAGCCTCACGCTTATCCTTCATTGTCTTGAGTCTCTTGTGTGTGTGTGTGTTCATCTTCCTCATACACCATGTGTGTGCTTTAACATGGTGTTTAACAAGGTGGCTAAGAATTTTTGAGCCTTCAAGGAAAAAATTTTATTATTAAAAAGTGTTGGCTCTTGAATACTCTTGAAGGCCTCATGCCTTTCCTCTGTCCACAGCTTCACTGCTGTTTCCCTTCAGAACTCAGAAATCCTGTTGATTTCCAAGCTAGAATACTGTTGCAAGCCCCATTTCCCTTTTCCCCTTCTGCCAAAACTAACCTTCATTTTCTTCCCTATTTCTCCATAAAATTCCTCCATTTTTCATGAGTTATTTTCTTCCATTCATAAAAATCCAGTTTTATAAGGTTTAAAACCCAATTTAAAGCCTTATCGGAACCCTCATTTTCCCTTGAAAACCATTGGAAAAACATAAAACCCACAATTTGTACATATACGGGTCCTAGCCCCTTCCCACATAAATCCCTGGTTGTATAACCCTTCATATGACCCTCGGCCCTGCAGTCGGGCGCTAAGCCTTTAAATATTTCTCCGCCCAAAGTATTACAACCTTTGGTTATTTTAATTTTTAGGTTTTTAATTATTTTATAAACTTATCCACCGGTCTGAATCTCAACTTAACCTCCGCCTTCGATCTGATCTGCAGATCGACGGTGCGGAGTCCATCTCCCTGTGGTCCCCGCCGTCCATAAGCCGATTTCCCAAAACCGGCGGTATCCATCGCACTGCCTTTGGGCAAAAGCTATTTTTTCCCCATCGCCAGTGATTCCATACCACACATGACACATTTCCCTGTACTTTTTCAAAACCGCTTGCCCATCATGCATTATCGTTTAGATGTGGATGCCCATCGATATTGTCGTCCACCATCCGATCTGGGGCAGGCCATCTAACGGATATTGCTCACCAAAGATGCCCGATTGTTAACCAGAAAACGGCGCGCCATCCAGTTAATCTTCGCCATCGATATGATCTGAAAATCGACGATCCATATTCCATCCCCCTTATTCCATCGCCCAGTCAACGATTCTTCATTTTGACTTTCCCTCTTGCTCCCGACCGTCGATATCTGCGCGATCGACAGTTCTGATTTAATCTTTCTTTCTCCTTCCCCGATCAATCCTAACCGTTGGATGATGCCATCCAACGGCCACGCTTCCTCCACATGCCTCCGCAGAAGTAAACCTATATATGCAGGATTTTATAATAGTTTTTTTGTATTTTGCAGGGTTTTAATGATTTTTTCCGCTGGGTTCAAAGAAAATTAAAAAGCAGAGGGTGAAGACCCTCCCGCCTTCAATCTGCCAGAGAAATCATTCGCAGGTTTCAAATTTCGTGTTTTATCAAAGATTCATGAGGCATTGATGCCTTGTCAACCCTGCGCAGCCCTGCACACCAGAAAAAACCATGAATCGGGCACAGATAGAGAGTATCAGTGATGAAGACTAGAATTTACCTGAACAGAGGATTAAAGGACAGTTTTGTGGGGATTATGTCTAAGATGCTTATCAAAAGCCTAATACCCAAGTATAACACCGTTTAAAGAAAATCTGAAGTGTTTTAACCGATAGAAAACCCTCCACCACCACAAATTGAGACGAATTGATTCCTCAGCTACCATAAATTCCACCTATGCCTCAAAAAATTCAAAACAGAGGCCAAAGTTATTGATCAAATGAAGATATTTGCCTCAGCACAGTCAAGGAGTTACTTCTGCAAGCCATTCAACGTAAGAAATATCTGCAGAGTTACTCCAAACATTACACCGAGCCTCAAAGGTCAACAAAAGCTCCCACAGAGCTTAAATATTTATGAAAAATCATTTAATACAGAGGATATGTATGTAATTTTCTTCATTGAGCCCCTCAAAAGCCCAGAGGCCATTAAGTTTGTATTAATTGTAATTGAGATCTTTTATCATATCTCACCTCCTCATCCTTCTATAAATACTTCTTCAGAAGATGAGTGAGGGGTTGGTTGTAGAACTTTGATATACACTTAAGCTTAAACTTCTGATTGTACATAGTATTCACTGGCTCTTGGAGCTCTGCTGGTGATAGATAGGTTAGGTTGAGATGTGTAGATGGTTGCTAAACTAAAGCATTGGACTTAAAGCTGTAACTGGTTTGGAGCATTAATACAAGCTGATTTATGGGATCTTGGTCTATGTTGATGGTGATGTTTCTCTAATTTTAACTTGTTATTTTGTTTCTGTTTTCACTGTGTTTCATATTCTCTTATAAAGGACAACATGTATAGAGTTAGGGCCTACTTTACATCAGTAACCTTCTCTGACTAAAAATCTTTATCTGAACATTTTCTTCTAAACTGTGTTATTTAGGAATGAATTAATTCAGTTCAAGCATAGGAATGTTGGTGTTCCCTCGTTTTATTGTCTTAGCTGAATGTTATTCTTAAATGTTATTTTCAGTATACGTTTTGTGAAGATGAACTAAGGAAGATATGGTGAGCCCTGGTCCCAGTTTTTTCCCCACTACTATCTGGATGTTTCCCTTGGAATATGTTAAAAGCTGGCTAGTTTAAAAGTACTTACCAGATCTTAGGCCATTTTGTGTTATCTTTGTGTTTGTCTTGAAAGTAACTAAGTAAAGAAGAGCTAAGAGAGGATTTGTGGTGAGCCCAGCCCGCTAATTTCTACTCCAAAAGTTGCCTTCAAGTTTCCCTTTGTTTTAAAATGTTTTCTATTGAAAGTGTATCAAAGGCTGGCTAGTTTAAAATTACTTACCAGATCCTAGTTTGCTTTTATGTTTTCTTGAGTCCGTGTCAAAGGCTGACTAGTTTAAAAGTACTTATCAGATCCTGGGCTGCTCTTGTTCTACATCTGTTTATCTCTCCTTCTTATTGTATCATTTCATTCCATAAATCAAGCTTCAAAGAGATCCTTAGACATAGATGACTTGCCCCATGGACCACTCTTTCCTCTTGCTATTCCAGTTAAATCCTATTATGACTCCATAGCCCAATGGAATAAAACCTGCAATTATTTATCTTTTTGGCTGAAGCTTACTCTGATTTCTTGCAACTTCTCACCTTTGAAACTCTTTGCATTTGGGACTTTCAACCTCAAACATTAATCATGCTCAACCATCCAAAAACAAAAAAACCCTTGGCCTTCATAACTAGCCTAATATCATAACCCCAAACTTCAAAGACAAATCCATCTTTTCACTTATTGGAGAGATCCCTCTCCGGATTCAGGAGGGCTAGATCCTAGAATCCCAAAGTTGGTTGAAACGATGTTGCTTCTACAGTTTTAGCCTCACCAATCTGCTAAAATTACAGATCCCTAACAGGTCCAAAAGGGAGATTATATGACCAAGCTCAGGGAAACATCTAAAGACACCACCAAATTCTCCCACATCAAAGGAAACATGATGAGGAGAGTTGTCTTGGATCTCTTAAGCAATGGCATCTTTATTCAACATGAGCTGAAACATGTTTTCCTCACCAGTCCCACTTTCAGAAAATACACATAGGTGGATGGATTATATCAATAGGTGATAGGGATGAGAATTCCAGGTAAGAAGCAGTGGGCCAAATTTTTCATGTACCAATATTGAAAAGGCATGGTGACACATCAACATAGCCATCGATCGACGAAAAGTGCCAGCACCACATCATATTTAATGATCCAGCAAAGGCAGCCCAAAGGTAGAGCTAGACGTCAAAGCCACCCATCGTTGCCTCTTCTTGACCACCTCAACCACCTTCAGCCTACTTTTTGGATTCACGAAGAGCTGTCGAAGTTTTCGGATTCATGAAGAGCTCCCGAGGTTAATTCCATAGGCGGTGTTTTTCCAGAGATATTTTGTCCAGGCCTTGCATGGCCACACTTGTCTAGTTTTTTCTTAATTGTAATTAATGAAATGTTGTCAAAGTAGAGAGGGAAACCAATGTAATTTTTAATTAAATACTACATGCATTGGCAGTATCAAGGGTTGGACCTTTTTGGACCTTGCATTGTAAGAACCGATTGTATTGGAGCACTGTAATTTTTGGAAGCTGGAGCATCAATAGTAAGAAACCATTTGCAGGATACTTGAGTTGTGTTTGTCTGGTGATGTGATTCTCTTCTCTATGTTGATTTTTTCCATTGTTTTTCCTCACTGCGTATCATTTTAAGCTGCTTGTAAAATAGAAATTTGTAAGATCCCAAACCTTAATAATTTAGTTAAATCTAGCACATTCTAGTGTTCTCAATAAAATGCCATTCAGTAAAAACCATGAACATATACGAGATCTAGAAATGAAGCCTTTTATTTATATTATTAACTGAAAACAAATATACATACCCACACCAAAAATATATGAGCCTTTGCAGTGGCATGCTTGGGTGCTCATTAAAACAGAAAACCAATACTGAAGCACAATCGTGGACCCTGGATGGATCCACCAAAGAAATTCACCATGAGGTTTTCGTCCCAGGATCAATGTTAGAACTGGCCAGGTGAAGTTCTCAACCCAAACACAATAAGATAGATAAAACCAGAATGATCCTAAATTCCTAGCTTCTATCCCCTTTTAAAGGCTTGATGCACCCTATTTTATTATTTTCCTTGAAAACCAACAACAAATACCATGGGCCGATACCATGGGAAAATACCATGGTAATAACAGGGACCAATTCCATCCACTTTGACCGGATCAAGAAAGGGAATATTACAAATCCTCCTGGCCAAATATTTCTTGTCCTAAAGTGATCCACTTCTATCCACAACAGAAGCATTTGTACATTGATAAAAGGATCCCATACAACCTGATGTATTGTTCCATCCCTCCATGTTGAATGGTCCTGAATGGATCCTTAGATACCTAGATCCAAAACAATCCTATGACCAATACTTCCTTCAATATATTTACCTAGATCCCAAACAATCCTTTGGCCAATCCTACCCCCAATGGATTCTCCTCGATCCCAATGCCAGCTAAATCCTAGGACTTGTGGGTTATGGTACCATTTCAACCCTCCATCGCTGCCCACACCAAATGGCCCAAGCTGTAATTTTCCCTTGGCTATGGGCATCCTCCAAAGAATCAATCCATCAATAGAATACCAACTCATAATCTCTCGCCAATCCATACTTGGGAAAGAATGAATATTTGCAAATCTACTATGTTGATGTTGTTTGATGATTGATTCGTGTTTCTCTACTTGGTTACCCAACATGATGTATTTGGAGAACTATGCCCTGCTCTTCTCAATGTATAAAGGTGGGTTTTTGGTGTTGCAAGCCTTATTTATGTATTAGTGTAGAGCGCTGTTATGGAACTCCCAATTGTACTCCTCATGCGACCTTGTGAGGGACTTGAGTTGTTCCTCAATACTAGATAGCTTGGTCGATAATTTGGCACATTTCCCTATGAGTTCCTCAATTTTTATGTTCTCTTGTAAGACAGTGTCTCGATTTGTCCAGATTATTTGCTTCAAAAACATAAGATCTATCTTGAAATGCATGATCCTCCCTTGAAAGTCTTTCACTGGCAATTTTAGTGCACTGCGGAATGTCTCTATATTTGACTGCACCGGATGCCCCACGACCACTACTTCAACTTGAACCTTTGATTGGCCCTTTAGAAATGACTCATCCTACATAATATATTTTTCATATTTCCCTGCATGATCATGCTCATCATATCGATCTATTACGGCTGGCTCCTCATTTGATTCTCCTTGAGTTTATTCTTCTTGGACCTCTTTACATTTGAGGATAAGTTGTCCATCCTCTTTGGCTATCCAACATGGATGTACTGGTGGACTGTTGTTTACACCTGATTTCCCATACTCTTTATGGATGTCCTCTGGTGTATTTATATACTCAACTACCACATCATCAAGAGGAATTACCTCCTTCCTTTCGTCATGTACTTTGTCAAGCTGACTGATCAACTTGTCCTGCAAGTTTCTCTGAAGAACATGGTATCGATCCTCACCATTGGTACTTGACTACTCAGATCCTTCATAGGCCCTATCCTGAAAACCAGTGAGCCCATCTATGGATGAATCCACATGATCTAAATAGTTCTCTAATTTTTCCATCCTTGTCGCCTCCTTATCTTCTATACATGAATGGTCCAGTGCCCAAACTCCCTTGCATACAAAGCATAAGCCTTTCCTCCTTAGTTCATTCTTGCTATCTCCACAAATATTTGTTAGTTCCTCCTTGGTTAAGTTATTTCTAAGTAGTTTGATGCTCTATTTGATCAACCCCTCAGCTAGTTCATAAGCAGCAGGTGATACAATTAGCTCCTTCCTCCAAATGGCCAACAATTTGGATCTCAATTGTTCATAGATGGCCCTATCTTCTCCTAAGATCAGAGACATGACCTTTTGCATGTTTTTTTTGATGAAGTTTGGATGAGACATTGTAATTCCAGTGAAAAATTATTGAAGCATCTGAAGGATTAAGTCATCACACTCTAAATCCAGCATAAGTATACCAAATTTGAATTTCACCATGCATTCCAAAATTGTGCGCTTCTGTAAAAAAGTAAGAAGGGTGGTGTTGTCCAACCCTTGGAGTGCCTCTACCATTACCTGAAAAGTCCTCCTCATGATGTCATCATTGTAGGGCATTAGTGGTGCTATTAAGGCTATGATTTTACTAATACAAGAGGTGATTGTGAGTCTAACATTTTCACAAGAATGCTCCAAGAACCTAGGTTGTATCAAAGAAAGCATGGATGGTTTCAAGGCCCAACTTGACCCTTCCAATTTTGATTGATCTATTAAGCTCAAAGACATATTTAATGTGTCTAGTGGTAGGAGAACATCTTCTAACTTTGTACCCTGAAATTTGGATCCAACTTCAAAGAGACACTTGCTTTTTATGTCTTCCTTCCGAATATTTTTTGACTGCTGAAGGATAACATGGACCTTTCGAGAGAAAGGCATGTTGTTCTGCTCTAGATTTTGAGTTGTATATTGTTTCCATATGTGATCCACAGAAGTATTGTAGCCCATAGAATCTAGTGATGTATCATTATGTTGATTTTGGTGGCATTTCCAAAAGTAAAATGATGACATTGTGGTTTGGAATCAAAGGGTCTCAACACTTTTTCTTCTCTCCTCGGCTTTCTTCAATAAAAATGATTTACACCCTTTTGAGAACTCAGCTTGAATCTTCTGCCTCCATAAGGAAATCAATCACCTACAAATAATAGTGGATAAAATAATCCAATGTAAAAATGAAGAAGTCAAAGCCTCAAAACATATATATAGATATATATTTCCCAAAATATTTTCTCATAGTCCCATTTTTTTAGCGATATTTATTTAAGACCACATAACAAATAGCAATGGAAAAAATTGGAATGACTGATCTATTACTTATTTGAGACCAAAATAGCTGCTAAAGTTATAGCTACAGAGAGTACACCATATCCATAATCTTCTCCAGTTCCATCACTACTCATCCTTCCCAACAAGTCTTCTCCAAATGATTCGACCTTCCCCTTTTTGTAGACAATGATGGAGAAATATAAGTATTATTCAATATTTCATCCATATAAACTTGTTACTATTGTTCAGTTAATTCGTCCTCTGCTTGACTGGAGATTCTAGGAAACGGTTGAGGTATAACTTTGGAATCCTCAAACCTTCTTGAAGATAAAACTTGGCTTCAACGAAAATCTAATCTACCCAATAACCAACTAATTTAATGGTCTTCTCCACAAAAAATATAGCTTTCACGTACTCTTTCTCCACCAAGACAATTATGCCAGAATGAATCCAGGAAATGGAAAATCCATAAACCCTTTTTTCCTGAAGAGAGAAATTTAGGCAATTAAAATAGTCCTGCTGAAATCCCGAGAGGAAAAGATTTTTCCCAACCTTTGGTTCACAGATTCTTCAGCAACATGCAATGGATTCGAGTTCCTTCGAGGATCTCCTTCAAAACAATAAATTCCAAAAAATTTCACAATAATGAGCCAATTAGGGTGGCTCTAGAGAACCATATAAATTGCTGAGATCTTAGCTAGGGTGATTATAGATGATAATTTAATACTAGTTTCTCTGAAACCTTTGGTCTTTCAAAAAATTGATTTGAAATAATTTTGCAATAAAACCCTCAGGCTGGCAGGAAACCAGCTCTAATACCACTGTAAGATCCAAAAACTTAATAATTTAGTCAGATCTAGCACATTTTCGTGTTCTAGAATACCGAAGTTAATTCCACAGGCAGTGTTTTTCCAGATATATTTTGTCCAGGCCTTTCATGGCCACACTTGTCTAGTTTTTGCTTAATTGTAATTAATGAAACATTCCCGAAGTAGAGAGGGAAACCAATGTAATTTTTAGTTAGATACTATATGCATTGGTAGTATCAAGGGTTGGACCTTGTTGGACCTTGCATTGTAATAACCGACTGTATTGGAGCACTGTAATTTTTGGAAGCTGGAGCATCAATACTAAGAAACCATTTGCAAGATATTTGAGATGTGTTTGTCTAGTGATGTGATTCTCTTCTCTATGTTGAATGTTTCCATTGTTTTTCCTCACTACTTATCATTTTAAGCTACTTGTAAAACAAAAATTTTAGATTAATATTTGTTGTTGGAGCACCTTAATTTTGTTTGTGATTACAATCTGAATGTTTTCTTCATGAAGTCTGGTTAATAAATTCTTAATTTCTTTTTAACCACTACTGCAAATTCACTGCTTCTTTCACCTCACAATTCCTGTTGTTTTAAGATCCAGTGCACGCAGTTAGCTTGCCCTGGGATGATTTTGAAATTTTGATGCAAAAAAACTAGCCCTTTTGAATCCATAGCCCAATGGATTAGATTCTACAGACCTACTCATCGAACCAACAAAATCAATCAAAACAACCAATACCACCACCAGTTTAACTAGCCTAACATCAACATTCATAACATTAAAGAAAAATTAAATCTCATAAATAGAGAGAGCCCTCTCTGAGTCTAGGAAGGCTAGGTCCTAGATTCCAAAGTGGTTTGATGTTGTCTTCTATCGTTTATTCTTGTTGATCTTATAAATTATACGGCCACAACACCTGCCACCATTTGTTTTGGTTACACGATAACACAATATTCTTGGAGCACATATCATTTTGGACCTATGCTTGATCTAAAAACATGAGAACTTATTATTTAAAATACAGAGATAGACTGTTGGGGCATTCACTAGTTATTTCACCTTTCAAAGAAAGGATGAAAATAGAGGCTACTTGGCCCACAAACAGACTCTGTCTAAAGAAATAATCAATAAACGCTAATGATCTGGTTATGAAAGTATTTGTTGCTGGTTCAGAGCATTCATTAACCATAAAACAATGTATGCAAGCTTTAAAATGTGTTTTGCAATGGGAACAAAGTGACTTTGATGAGTTTATGTGTCTTTTACATGTAGGAGGTTTGTTTCATTTTACTGTTTAACATATGTAATTCTGAAAATAAGAATAAATAAACACACAACATATAACTCAGCATATGATGAGGCAGTTCACCCCTCCTGGGCTACATTTGTTGGGTCCAAGGCTCCCAAACGAGCATGTCCTTGCTCTTATTATGCTCTTAAATCAGTTATACAAAGTGTAGAAAGCTTAAACAGGTGAAATTAGCTCCATAAATGGATTCTGAGTGCTGAAAAAAATAAGAATTAACTATAGTTTCACCTTAAATAGATAACAATACCCTAACATAGCTCTCCAATCCCCAAGCCCTAGTGGCTCTTCAAGCTCTCTTGCTGATAAAACACCTGAAGAAATGCTTTGATATCTTTGCAACCTGCTCTGGTGGCTCTGTAATGCTCCAAAACCCCCAAAACAAAAAAAAAATTCATTCCAAATGGACTCTCCCAGCAAAAGTTATGATCAGAACAACTTTTCCCTAATTAGGGCTAGAAAAACTCCACCAAATGTGGTGGGACTGCAGTTAACTTTACTAAAAATAGAGTTCCCGCCCAAAATGGCGCACTTCGCCATATTTATCCAAACTGTTAGGGATAACATTAAGTTCTGCATTTGCGGTCACATGTTCTGCACCTGTTGGCACATACCTTGGGTCAAACGGTTATGAAAACCATTATAATAAACTTTAAACAATAACATTTAACCGGCCATATTACATGAACCCTTATCCAAACATTAAATGTTTAACCGCATTGAAATTCCCGCCACCAGAGTTAACACTTGGTTCTAAGCACTAGATCGCATGATTAGGGGGCTGGCCCTACGGGGCTAGTCCCCTTTTGGGCTCTCCCAAAAGCTGTTTAAAATTCATATAGTAACTCTGACCATAAATTGATAAAAAGTACACGTAGGGCGCTCGGTCGGCCCGCACAGCTAGTATAACACCGACATGGGTTCAAACCTGTCTGATGCGTAGGTATAATTTTACAACACCATTCGACCATTGTTTGACTTCTGCTCTGCTCCTCCAATACCGTGCCAACACGTAAACCAATACAATTTCCATGTGAAACTTATACTTTGGGTTTTGTTACCATAATTCATAGTTCGAATTTGTTTTAATATATACGTGGTTCAAAGCTTTATTTTTAATAACCATTAATTAATTTTATTTTTTAATAATTAATTAATAATATAATATATGATTAATAAAAAACCATATAAAATATTAATAACTATATAATTTAATTATTTTTTTGGGTATATTTTATTTTTTACACTGCGCGCGCTCTAGTCCCTGCTGCTACAGATTGCAACCAGCTGCGCTCGTTCTAGGGCTCGCACCCATGGAGGTGCTGGGCACTCCCCATGCGCCTCCCCCTCCTCCGCCGCCCTCGACTGCTGAGGCCTTCAATCGTCTTTTGGCAGGTCTTCCCAAGAAGAAACAATCAGAAGCTACGAAGTTTGTCAAGAAATTAGACGATATTCCAGAGATCTCCCTGCCTGCAGAAACCCCAGGTTGCCTTATCTCTGGCAGAACGAGCTCTAGTAGGCCAGTTCACCGGACTATGGCCATCACCCAAAATGACTGAGAGCTGGGTAAACAGAAACTGGGCGTCGTTGATCAAAGAAAGTGTTACTTCTTATTTTCTGGGGAGAGGATTCTTTCTCTTCGAGTTCTCTTCAAAGGATGAAAAAGATCTGATATTCCAAAACAGCCCCTACTTCATGGGCCCTCAGGGTTTATATCTATATAAGTGGACTCCGGATTTTGATCCTGCAGTGGATGTGCCCAAAGCAGTCCCGGTGTGGTTAAGACTCCCAAATCTCCCAGTTCACTGCTGGAATTGGGACTCACTGATGCATATTGGAAATGCCCTTGGGAAGTTCATTGATCGAGAAAAAAACAAGGACCAATATGACTGCGCCAGGATCAGAGTGGAAGTAGATCTGGAAGAAGGGCTGCTAGAGGCCATCAAAATCAATGTCGGAAACTAGTCGCATGTGCAGAAACTGGACTATGAACAGCTGCCCTTCAAATGCCGAAAATGCCATGTCTATGGTCACTTCGCCAGAGGCTGTCCGTCTAACATTGAGGCAGAGCAGGGGAAGGAGGATGGTTGGAATCAAGTCAAGTGCCCCAAAACTTCTCAGAGAAAGACGGGAGGCCCTAATGGCAATGGTCCTCATCAGGCCTCTGCTCAGCAGATCCTGCCCAAGGCCACCACAGAAAACAAGTTTGAACTTCTCAACTCGCAACAAGAGGACACCCAGGAGGTCGAGGCCCAAAAGGTAGTGACTTCAGACAAAGGTAATCCTTCTGCCTCTTCCAAGGATGCAACTGTTGCAGAAAGCTCAAAAGAAACCCCTGTTGAAGCCGAGGAAGAGGAGCATGAGATGGAAGACTCGGAGGAGGAAGGAGAAATAGGTGACTCCCAAGCCTCTGTTAGGAGATCCGCAAGAGGCCGCAAAACAGATCGAGAGAAAAGAGAGCAGGAAACTTTCAAGGACAAGTTACAGGGCAGCCAACCAACGCTGGAAAAGCTGTTATCAAAAAAGCCAAAGATGGCGAGAAACCAGCCTCAAGGCTCCAAGGGAGCCCAACAAAACAAAGGTAAATAATGAAAATAGTCTCCTAGAATTGTAGGGGTATGGGGAGAAAAGTCAAGGAAGAGGCCATAAGAAACCTAATAAGAATAGAAGCCCCGGACATACTCCTTATCCAGGATACCAAGCTGGAGGACTCAATATTCCTCCAGACAAGCAAAATAATCTGGAGTAAATGTAGAGCCAAAGTTGTCTCAGCCCGAGGAGAATATGGAGGGTTGGGCACCCTTTGGAATGAAAGTAAGTTTTCGTTAGTCTCTGAAACTTCTAGCACTCACTAGCTGCTTCTAAAAATGCGGCACTTAGTCACCAAAGAATTTTTTTGTCTCTTCAATGTCTATGTGCCGGTCAATGCTGTAGAAAAGAAGGTTTGTTGGGACTCCATAAGAAGCCAAGCAGATATAGGGAACCTAGACAATATCATCATTGCGGGGGATCTCAATCTCACTCTCCTCTCCTCAGAAAAGCGAGGAGGGAATGGGAAGAAGATCTTATCCATGATTGGGACTTACTAGACATCAAGCCCTCTTTCGGTAAGTTTACTTGGTCGAACAAAAGAGTTGGTCCTGGTCATATTGCAGCTAGACTGGATATATTTTTAGTCCAAACTTCCTTTCTTCTACTCGGATTAGATGCCAGTATGCAAATTATTCCTTGTAGCATATCTGATCACAATCCTATCAAGCTAGACCTCCAGGCTCTCCCTAATCTTGGACCCATCCCCTTCAAATTTAGCCCCCTTTGGGTCAGGGAACCCAAATTTTTGCAGATTGTCAAGGAATGTTGGTCTCAGCCAGTCAATGGATCTCCTTTCTACATGTGGGAGGAAAAGCTCAAAAGAACGAAAGCTTCCCTAAAGAGCTGGGCCAAAACTCTTCCTAACCGAGCAGCTGAAAGGAAAAATCTTAAAAACCAACTTGAAGCCCACCATCTGCTCTCAGAAGAGGCATACATTACCAGAGAAATTCTAGATAAGGAGGTTCAGCTCCAACAGAGCTTCCATAAAGCCTGCCTGGCTGAAGAAGAATTTTGGAGGATTAAATCTCGTTGCCTTTGGCTCAAAGCGGGAGACAAAAATACCTCTTTCTTTCACAAAAAATCTCAAGCCAGAAAATGCTTCAATTCCATTACTGAGGTCGAGGAAGATAACTCCATTCATAAGGACTTTTCAAGTATCAAAAGAGCAGCTTTGCTGCATTTTCAGAATTTGTACAGTGAGGATGTGAATCTGGTCCATAACAATGATCTTTTGGACGAGATCCCCTCTTCAATCACTGCTGAGATGAGCCTCCTGCTTGAAGCTAAAGTCACAAAGGTTGAGGTCAAGAATGATCTCTTTTCCATGGACCTAGACAAAGCCCTGGGTCCTGATGGGTTCTCAGCCAGATTTATCCAATCCTGCCAGCACATTGTGGAAAACGATCTATATAAAATGGTTCAAAAATCCCAGGACTGTCAGAAAATTGGAGGTAGTACAAACTCTGCGTTCCTTGCTCTAATCCCCAAGGAGAAAGGTGCCAGATCCTTCAACAGATTTCATCCCATCTCTCTTTGCAACACTGGTTATAAGTTAATCACCAAAGTAATAGCTAACAGGTTGAAATATCTTCTCCCCGCAATAATCCTAGAAAATCAAGGGGGATTTATTCATGGTAGACAGCTTGTGGACAATTTCACTTTAGTTCAAGAGGCAATTCTCTCAAGCCAGCAGCGCAAGGAAAAAGTTATGGTTATCAAACTGGACTTAGCTAATTCCTTTGATCGTGTTAGGCATAGTTTTCTCTTGAATGTTCTGAAAAAATTTGGATTTGGTGAGAAATTTATAAACTGGATTCAGGCCTGCATTTCAGATCCATGGATTGCTCCCCTTGTAAATGGCAAAGCTGCTGGATTTTTCAAATCTTCAAGAGGGCTAAGGCAGGGCTACCCTCTTTCTCCTCTATTTTTTGTCCTCCAAGCCTCTGTTTTAAGTTTTCATCTAAACAAAAAAATGCAAGAGCAGGAGATCTTAGGTCTTTGTATCGCAAGAGGAGTCAACAGTATTAATCATGCCCTATTTGCAGATGATACTTTTCTTCTGTGGGCTGCTTCGATTCATTCGGCCAACAGATTCAAAGAAGCTATAGAGAGTATTGTTTAGCGTCGGGAAGCAGTCTCAACAAGGGGAAATGTCATATTTATAGTTGGAATACTTTGCCCAACTTGCTCAGTTCCATTGCAAGATGTTTTGGCTTCACAGCCTCTTCATCTTCGACTTTTTTCAAATACCTTGGGCTCCCTATCTTCCTCAAGCGAGCCTTCAGTTGGGATTGGCTCCCTCAAGTGGAAAAATTCAAAACCAAGCTTCAGGCTTGGGGTTTCAACTGGCTTAATATTGCGGGCAAATCAGTTCTCATCAAATATGTCCTATGCAGTCTTCCCCTTTTTCAGTTTTCTGTTCTTCTGGCTCCTGTTGGCATTATTAAGAGAATGGATCAGCACATTCGGCATTTTTTTTGGAAGGGGGGCAAAAACAATGAGAAAAAATTCCCTCTGGTTAATTGGGAGATTGTCTCCAAACCTCTGAGGGAAGGGGGTTTAAATTTCAAGGACCTTTCCCTTCATAATACTTCCATGGGAGCCAAAATTCTCTAGAAAATCATCGTGCCCAAGCCTGGCTGGGCCCAATTAGCACTTTGGAAGAAATATTTCAAAGGTATGAGACTCAGATGCATGGATGGCCCTCTCCCACAAGGTGTCTCCCCCTTTGCAAGGCTCTGCGCTAAAGTTGCTCCTCTTGTCATCTCCAGCGCTTACTGGATTCCTGGAAATGGCAAGAAAAACAATATCTGGACAGATCGTATTATGAATCGTGACCCAATCGGTGACTGCCCCTCCCTGAATGCGCTGAGATGCTGGATGACCACTGCTGGGAAATCTACTTTCTGGGACATCTCCACTTGGGCTGGATCACGTTGGACAGGTTGGGATTTTTTGGATGTGCCCCCGGAGCTTCTCCAGGACTGCAACACTCTCCGCTCCATTTTGAATGGAATAGCTCCCACACATATGCGCAAAAGAGACACGCGTGGCTGGGGTACGCTGGCTATAGGTTACACTGTAGCTCAAGGCTACGCCATGCTCGTTCTGAGACCACACGTCCCTCCGGACCCTGCTCCCTGGGCAGCGATCTGGCGTATTCATTCTATGCCTAAAATTGACATGTTTTGTTGGATCTTATGCCACAAAAAAATCCTTACTGATGATAAATTGCAGAAATGTGGTTTTTATGGTCCGTCCAGGTGCTCTTTGTGCAGAGAGAGTGTGGAATGTGCCACGCACCTAATGTTAAATTGAAAATTTGCTGAGCAGGTTTGGAAAGAGCTAATGGATGATTGGAACCCCAGCTTTGTTCTTCCCTCTTCTATTACTGAACTCTTTGCAAATTGGCAGAGAAATTATCTCGGTCCACCTCCCAAAAAAAAGTGATCAAAGTCGCCTGGTCTTCTCTCCCTAAAATCTGCTGCTAGAAGATCTGGCTAGATCGAAATAGCAAAATCTTCAGAGACAATCAACACGATGTTAATGTGGTCATAGCCAAGATTAAATTCCAGCTAAAAGAGAGTTTGGGAGATCAAAAAGATGCATCAAATCTAAACCAGATTGATTCTATTTGGGGTGCCTCCCTAAATTTGCAAATTCATCAAACCATCAGCAATACTTCCCCCTCTGAAGACTGGTAAATAAGGGGGGAAAACAATGATGATTTTCAATACTGGATCTCCACTCAAAAGGTGCACTCTCTCTTCTTCGATGGGGCATCAAAGGGAAATCCCGGAAGCGCTGGGGCAGGAGGAATTGTTAAAAATACTGAAGGTTTATTGATCCACCGCTTTGCCTAGGGTCTGGGGATCAACTCCAGCATCCAAGCTGAGGCTTTGGCCCTCTTTCAAGAACTTAAGTTACTCCTAAACTTAGGGATCAAGGAGGCTAATATTTTCGGGGATTCCCAAGTGGTTATAAAAACCATGGTGTCAAATTCTTCCCCTCGGGATCTAAGATTGGCAAGATTGATATCTAAAATCAGAAGCTTGGGGAAATCCTTTCAAAACCTGAATTTCTTCCATGTGTTGAGGAATAACAACAAAGACGTAGATCTTGAAGCTAATAAAGCTTCCCTTCTCTATATTGGGGTAATGACAAGAGACGGGGACGAAACATGGGATCCAATACCATAATTTGTCAGTTGAAATGTTTTACTGCTTGCTTTTGAATTAGTTTTTTTGTACTTTCAAGCTTGGGGAAATCACAGAAATCGATTGCATATCTGTAGAAAAAAAAAGCTAGAAGCTGTTCACAAATGCCATTTCAATTCTGGCTATTGATATCTTCTGGGCACTGCCCCTCCTCAATGTATTCTGAAATCTGGCAATTAGGCCAACAGTTAATATAATCCATAAACGTTTCTGTGAAAAAAAAAACTATATAATTTAATTAATTTATTAAACCTTAATAAACAATAAAACTATCCCAACACATAATATTAAAAAAAAAAATCTTTCAAAATTGAAGGTTATTGGGCGATTTAAAAATGCAATATCTTCTTCATACGGTAACGGATTTGAGTGCCATTCACGGCTACAGGATCATTTTGACGAGCTCTTTCCTTTCATTATGGTTTGAACCAATTCTGAGCAAATAAATTTTTGAGAATTTTTCCAAGTAGGACATGATCACCTGATCAATGCTTCCATTGCCTTATACTCCCTTATATATTCCAGGAATATATCATCTTTGTTATACTATTTCTTTGTTGGCTCCTCGAAGAACATGAGCATGAGAGGTCTTGAAAAAATCGGTTCTACCAGTGGGGGTATCAGATTGGCAAAGTTACTAGTTTCAACATGGTGATTATCATTTCCCCCAAACATGATGTAGATTTTGTGTGATTACCCTACTTCATTATTGGACCAATTTTTGTGAATATTGGACATGGATTAGGTGACTTCCTTTAGAGCTTGAGCCACCTCATGTTTCCCTCTAGTCAACGTTTGGGCCATTTCACACCATCCTTGGCCAAATTCTTGGAGTACCTCCTATTTCCCTCTAGCGAAACCATTCAAGATGTGCTTTAAATTCTCCCAAGGTTGATATTCATGATCCCCCATTTGGTGTTTTTATTCTTCTCACTCCTTATTTTTCTTCGTCTAGGTTATGTACCTTAGATATACTGGTATCATCAATTGGTAACCCTTTAAACCCTTAGGCTAGGAAAAAAACCAACTCTGGTACCATAGTAATAACCCTAATTATCTGTTTACTAAGAAAATCAGGGTTTTGCCTTCGGATTTTAGGGCATGAATTTTTATCAGAAATACACCATAACATTTGCTCAAGATAAAAATCACCAACAAAAAATTGTGTAAAGTAGAAATTAAAAATGGCATAAATTTGGAGCTTTTTATTAGACATAATTACTTTGGAGGAATTCCGTTTACATGAATTTCAAAGAGAGAGAACATGTGTTTGTAATTGATCACAAAAGTAGTTGTGCTTTTTTTTGTTTCTTTAAATTAAATTGGTTAATTAAAAAAAAAAATCATATGAATAAGTGTCATATAAAAACTAAATATAAGTACCATGTGTTATTGATAAACCATGATATTGGCCCATGATATAGTAACAAAACTTATTTAAAATAAGGATAGCCATGGTTAAAAATATTGTTACATGATTTTTGAAAATATATGTATCTTAAAACTTTTATGTTAATTATTTTTATAATTAATAAAAATAATAACAATATTATAATTAAATTAATTAAAATAACAATTTTGACAATTTGAAATGTATCATAGAATATAGGTTTTGATACTTATATTTATGATACCTATTTACTAGACATTTAATTTATATAATCAAATTAATTTTAAAAATTATGATCAAATTAGACATTAAAATGATATATAAAACCTTGTTATTTATGAAAAAAAAAAACCATCTCTACTAAGTGATTTACCTACTAAAATCTATAAAAATATACACATCTATCCGTCTAAATAAGAAACAAATATTCTTAATCCATGCCATAAATAATACTTCTACAAAAATACAACCATAACCCTATCACTGTCCCATATACATGCATATATATAGTTAGTTATAGATATAGCTAATCATTGTAGGCCTTTCTTTATCTTGTATTTTTTGTAAACCATGAGTCAATTGAGCTATAAAAGAGCTTTGACAAAGATACATCGGGCACAAAAATAAAATAAAACTCATACTCAAATGCAAAGACCAGCCTAATCAATTCGAAATTTGACATAGTAAATGCTATGTTGTCA
This sequence comes from Pinus albicaulis, assembly GCA_034641835.2. Lineage (NCBI taxonomy): Eukaryota > Viridiplantae > Streptophyta > Pinopsida > Pinales > Pinaceae > Pinus > Pinus albicaulis. Next base: position 97,325,223 of record CM076583.1, read on the forward strand.
ATAATCCATAAATCACACATTCAGCTCGCCCAAATTTTCCTGAAATGTCTGGTGTGCCCCTCTTGTCGAGGCTTTGACTTTTGAAATTTTGAATGTTATATGTGTACGGGTGGAGAATGTGATGGCTAGTTTCCATAAATCCCCTAGTAGTAGGAATACTGATAGGGTAGATACGCGGTAGCAGGTCTTGGCCAAACTCCAATAGCGGGGTTTCAGACTGTGCAGTTGAGCAGTAGCTCATAATACAAAAAATAATGCAACAGAAGCTCATATAAAATCTTCCAGTAATGTTTCAAGATTACTCCCCTTAACCATCATCTTTTCGATGTTTTTCAACGAAGTTTTTCTGCATTGCAGAATAGATGCTTGCTAGTCTCTTTTGGGCTCTTTGTTTTCTCTGGGTATAATTAGAGGTTGATTGATAGGCTTTGGTTTTCGGTATGTCTGGGTGTCTGTTCAAATATTCCATCTGAGAGAGATGCGAACATTTGGCATGGGGTGGGTACTCTAGGTGTAAAGGTCGTTTTCGGGGAAAGAAGCATCACTGGTCATTTTGTCCTCTATGACTAGTTATCTTCTGCCTGTTAAGGATTGATTGATTTTTTTGGGTGTACGCATTTATATGGTATGGCCAAGTGACTTTTTCTACTCATTGGTTCTGATGATGCCAACTGATATGATAGAAGTTTGTATGATTTTCTTCTTAATGTGCATTTCTATTACGTTGTTATTGGCAATATACAACACAGGCTGTAAGACTAATGCTAAGCCATGAAGATAGTGGAAGCTTACAAGTATCATCGACTGAATCGACACTACAAACTGGTACAAGGTCATCTAAGTGGGTTTTACTATGGCATAAGTGGGTGGAGTCTTTTATTGTTTCCAGACCTTGCAAAAAATTTGGCTTTCATTTTTGTTCAAGGTGGTGGATGTGTCCAGGCTGTATATGATGTTATTGCTACCATCTCTAACCCTCACCCTGGGATTCTCTGGTTTTTCTGGGAAACAAATCTCACCACCTTTTTTCCGATCAACATCCTGTTCGTCAGAAATTTTGAATTCGACGGGTTAGTATTGAGGTTGACGTGGGTGATCTATTCTTATTGATCGTGTCAGGTACAGGGATCTCAATGCTATCTGACGATGGTAGTGTTGTTGTTGAGGCTCTGACTATTCTAGTACATCAAGGCATCAATTCCACAAGGTTGTTTTTATCTAGGTCACGGTTTCCATTTAAGGAGTTTCAAAGGACATTCAAGACCTGGATTTTATAATTTTTTTGCATCTGGCATAGTACAAAAATCAAGAAAATGCTCCGATATTACTGATCCTGATGGATGCGAGTGGTTAGAGTCTTAAAAGGTGATGGAAAACATTCTTTCTGACTGTTCTGATAGCTAGGTGTCTTGTGGTGTTTATCTCTGGGTGGGAATAGACCCTATCTTTCTCCGACCATCTCTTATAGTTTTTAGACAACGCTTGTTGCTGTGTGATCCATCATCATGTCTGACGGTCGGGATGTTCTATCCTCTGACACATCAGCACAAGAAGCTATGATTGTTGCAGCCATGGCTGCGGAAAATTTTTGGCATATGGAACTTGAAAAGGATGCCAATCTGATTGCACAGTCCACTTTCGCTCCCCTTGATTTCAATGAGAATAGAAGTTTTCCTGCTGGTAGTATTCAGAAAGGTGGTGTCAAAGGTGTTGCTCGTCGATGGGGATGCAAACAGAAACAAACACATCTCTCATGCTACAAGCCTGCTATGGACGTTAAAGAGGTGGTTATGGAATATGGCGACCTCTGGGGAAGGGTCAGTAGCCTCCCGAAACGTGCCCTCATTGGCCAATGGTTGTTTGCAGATGGTAGTGAGGTCGATATGATGGTGTGGGCTAAAAAATTCTGGAGCCCTATTGTGGGTTACACTCCGAAGGTGAGTTTATTTCTAAACAACTAGTTTAGCATACATTTTATGCATGAAAATGATGTTGCTCTGATTGTGAACAAGCCTTGGGTTCGAGGGAGGAGTTTCTTGCAACTTCTTCCCTGGTATCTTGGTTTTAACCCAATCATGGAGGCTCCCAAGAATAAAATTGTTGGGTTAATCTCTCGGGTCACCCTCTGGAATTTTGGACACTTAAGGAGTTAAGAGCCATTAGAAATTCCATCATTTGCATGAAGTATATCGATCCTAGTATTCTGGGAGCAAGTGACAAGCGCATTGCATGGATGTTAGTAGAAGTATTTTTTTCCCGGTGGGTTGCCTGAGGATGTCGATCTGGTGTGGGGTCTTCATAGACATCGACAAAGGGTCAGTTACTGGGGCATTCCCTTCCAATGTCTAATATGCCATCGCACTGGTCACTTGAAAGCAAGTTGTTCGATGCGGCACAAAAGTGGTCGTCTGGAGAATCAGAATTCTGATGGAGATGGATTTAAATATTTTACAAACGGCCAACTGGGGGACCCCCTATCAAGTAATTCTAATCCATCATCCTTTGATGTTGATATATATGTTTCTACTATCACTCACAGTGGAAAATCCATTCCCACAAGTAATGATTTTTTACCTCAGTCAAAGAAGGATCCTCCGTTGGTTGACAAGGTACCTCTTTCCACCTCTGGATCGGGTGATCATTTGGTGGGGTCTGCACGTATTGATGTGCCACAATCAGGGACGATACCCTCGATGGTCAACAATGAGCCCTTGACTAATGATGATCTGGCTGTTCAAAGGGATGGGTCTATCAAAAAATTATCCTTTGCATCTGTGTCTCCTATCGATCCTCCCCAGTCCCACTTTGTTATGTCTATGTCTACATTTGACCCTCCACTGTCTTGCTCCCCTGTCGAAACTTTTTATACTTCCCCATCCATGCCTCCCCTCGAGTGGGCATCCCGTCTACCCTCGCTTCCCCCCTCACAACAAAATGAGAATTTGAATAACCATGACTACCCAAAAAACACTGTGGGCAGTGACATTGACTCTCTCATTGGCAATCCCATCCTTGATTTGGCTGCTATGACTATTTTCAAAAATATCTCTAAGGAGATGGACGTTGTCATCTCTCTAGTATCGGGGAACAACATTACAGTGAGGAAAAAATCTAAGTTCGGTTATAGGCACTTCTGGGGTAGGCCGAAGACAAAATCATTCTTCTAGGATGAACTCCCGGACCTTACAGATGTGCCAATATCTTCTCTAGAGGAACTCGGGGCGCTTAGAGCAAGCAACCCTCAGAGAGGTTCAAAATGAATCACATCATATCCTTGAATATGATGGTTATAGGCGACCCCTCTTAACATCTGCGCCTAAGAGAAATGTTGTGGGAAAAGAATCCAGAGATTGTCCTATTGCAGGAGACATTATGTAATAGGGATAAGGCTATCAGGACTATTTTGTTTATTTTCTCGGAATGGAATGCTGCTGCTATACATGCAGAAGGTCATGTTGGTGGTCTGCTGGCCATTTGGAACCCTTTTTTTGCCAAATTTCGTGCATATAGTTTCATTGGGGGTATCCTCTTGTCTGGCTGCATAAGGGGTCAATGGGGCATTTTTTACATTATAAATCTTTATGCTCCATTCCATGGCAGAGCACTTTATTGGGATTATATTAACAGATTGAGAATTCTTAAGTTGGACAACCTCATGGTCATCGGCGACTATAATACCACCCTTCGGTCGGATGAATCATCATGGGGCAAGAGCTAGGAGGGATCCAATGGCGAGACACATTGGATCGATATTGGTATTGGCAATGCTCAAGGACATCAGACCCTCTCTAGTTGTACCAACATGGACAAATCTCCAAGCGGATGGGGAGTACATTGGCAAAAGACATGATAGAGTGATGGTGAGTGAATCCATTTTCTCTTGCTTGGGATAGGTTAGATCTGGGGTTCTGGTCTCAGGGATCTCTAATCATATGCCTATATCCCTTTCTTGGCAGAAGGAATTGGTGATAAGGGCAATCCCTTTTAAATTTAATCATGCTTGGTTGATGGACCCTGAATATAATCTGCTAGTTCGGAAGTGGTGGAACCAAAATTCTTCTTCTGTGGATCTTTTGGATGGGAAAATTTTCAAAAAAAGCTACAGAAAATAAAGAGGCTGACAAAAGAATGGGAGATCAATAAGAAATAGGGTTTACGCTCAGAACTAAAGATCATTAATGAAACAAATTTCTGCCTTTATCAGGGTTTTTCTTCCAGTGCACCATATCAAGAGACCTACAAGCAAATTGGAATTATTCATAGTAGAAATATGGAGATCTTGAGGATTGAAGAATTAAACTGGAAATTTAAAAGTAGGATCAATTGGCTGAAGGAGGGTGATTTGAATACTAAATTTTTCCACAAGTGTGTAAATGATAGAAGAATAAAAATACTATATGGAATATCCAGAGGGAGGATGGGAGCTTCACATCTTCTACACAGGAAATCTTGGTGGAGGCTTTTAACCATCTCTCATCTTTCTACAAAGTTGACAGGGAGATTGTTCCAGATAGTCAACAATGGGTTCTTCAACATACTCAAAAAATGTTTGATGATGAAGCCAATAGTGCTTTATGGGCTGCTGTCTCAAAATAAGAAGTTATTTCGGCTTTAAAATCCTTTTCCAATGATAAGTGCCCAAGGCTTGATGGATGGCCAGCAGAGTTTTATATTCACTTTATTGATATTATGGCTAACGAAATCACAATGATTGTGGAATATGGTTAGATCTTGGGACACATTCCATCAAATATGAATTCCACCTTTTTGGCTCTAATCCCCAAATCCTCTGATCCTTTGACTTTAGAAGACTTTAAACTGATTTCCCTGTGCAATATTATCTATAAAATATCTTCAAAAATCATTTCCAACCGAATCAAACTGACACTTTCCAAGTCAATTTCTCAAGAACAATACATCTTTCTAAAAGGATACTCCATACATGATGCTATTGCGATTGCTCAAGAAGTAATACATTCTATGAATTATGGCAAAAATGAGGGCCTCATCTTGAAGATTGATCTCCTTAAAGCATACGACAGTGCTGAATGGTCTTATATCCACCTAATGTTGTTGAAGGTTGGTGCTCCTATTGGACCTATCCGATGGATTATGGGCTGCATCTCGTCGGTCAGATATGATGTTATTGTAAATGGAATGCCTAAATCTTTCTCCGGTGCTGGGCATGGTCTAAGACAAGGATGTGCGTTGTCGCCCTTGATCATTATTCTAATCATGGATGGCTTCAGTTGCCCTATGAAGATGGCTTCTCATGCAGGCTACATTGTTGGATTCTATTTTTTGAGTGCTGTAAGTGTATCCCATTCTTTGTTTGTTGATGATCTACTTATATTTGGAAGGCTCATTAGGAATCATTGGTTCTATATCCACTGTTTACTCATCCATTTTTTTGTTGCCTCTGGTTTATGTATAAACAAGGCTAAATATTTTCTAATGTTCGAATATGGGGATGAGGGGGAAATTTCTTTTATTGCTGATTTTCTGGGTGTCCAAATAAGATCGATAGCAGAGGGTTTTCTATACCTCAGATACAGGATTAATCCTTGTGGGTATAAGGTGAAAGATTGGTATTGGCTTGTTGAGAAATTCAAATACAAAATTTCAAAGTGGACTCATAAGTGGTTGTCTCTGGGGGGTCAATTTATTATGATTCAGGCGGTTCTGGCTCAGCTCATTGTTTTTTGGGGGCATCTCTTCTACCTACCGGAGAACATCATTGCATAGATCAATTACATCATAGCTCGTTTCTTATGGGGCGGGCCAAATCTAGAGAAGAAGTATCACCTTTGTAAAATTGAAATTATTTTTTGTCCGAGATTGATGGGTGGATGGGGTGTATTAAACACTTGAGCCTTCAATTTGGCTCTTCTCACTAAATATCAATGGCGCGGGATCAATCTTAAGGGTATATGGCCCGACATCATTGTCTGCAAATATCTTTCGAGGGACTCCATGCGTCTTATTTACTGCCATCAATTCATTCTCCCCCACTCCATGTCTACCATTTGGGATGGCTTCATGAAGATCTTGCATATATTTGCTGAGGGGTTGGCTTGGTGATTTGGGAATGGATATTCAATCCTCTTGAATGGTGATAAAATTTGTGGGATGGCTGATGTTCAACTTTTTAGTATTCCGATGCTTCACCGACTGACTCAACGAGGGATTTTTTACTTTTCACAAGTGATTCATTGCTAGGATCACGGTGCTTCGATTATTAAGTCTACTACACATATGGTTCTCTCGGGTCGGGATGCAGTGGAATGGTCAGATTTAAAGGCTAAGGTTCAAGAGGCTGGCTTATATCTTTGTAATGATGGGGACAAAATGGTATGGGCCAGAAAAATGAAGCGGGAGGCTCCGATGGTGAAAAACATTTATTTCAACATTAACATATTTTCCAATTTGGAGCATACTTCCTCTAGTTTTGAGAATTTCTAGTGTAGGAATATTCCTACTAAAATCCTTCTTTTTGGATGGCTGGTCTAGAGGAGAAATATTCTTACGTGGGATGACCTCAATAGGAGGGGTGTATATGGTCCTGGTAGGTGTGTGTTCTGTATTCAAAGCGATGAATCGATTGACCATTTATTTTTTACTTGCCCCATGGTCATTAATATCTGGAATCTATTTGGCCCTTTTCATCTTAAGACTCCATGGATCCCAGTAAATTTTATGGATATGGTAAATAGGTGGGATAGTGTGAAAAGGAAGTTTCAATCATTGCCTTTTTTCTTCATTTGGGAAATATGGCTGGTTAGGAATCAGACCATTTTTTGTGGTAAGCCTATTATCACTGCTCGCATTTATAGTGCTTTTATGAGATGGATTGAAAATATAGAGCTTGCAAAAGTCTCAGTTTGTGATGGGTCTAGAAGGATTAGACCTCACCCTATCTCCCTTCCGACAGTCTTCTTTGATGGAGCATGCTTGGATGGGGTGATGGGATGTGGGCCTTGGATCAAGTTATCTAAGTCTGAGAGGATCCATATAAGCTGGAACGGTGGTATGGGTACAAACAACTTGGCTGAGCTGATGGAACTTGGGTTCGGATTGTTGGCTGCGAGAAACTTAGGTTTGGATTGTATCTATATCTATGGTGAATCCAATATTATTATCGATGCCATCAAGGACTTTTCTTTTCTCTCCTCTCTGAGATGTCAAGGGTGGCTCAAGAGGACAAAACCCTTATGGACTTTGACGAATTCTCCTCCTTTGCTTCATATCTATAGGGAAAACAATACAAGGGCTGATGGTTTGTCCAAAGTTGGTATTGATATGAGTTTTTGTATTTTACAGATTACACAGTACAAGGATGGTATGATTGTGTGGGCCGATAAAATTCCCATTCCTTGACTCTTTACGTTTTCTTCATCACATGACCAGTTTTATTTTGGTTTCCCCATTTTACAAGAGAGACTTTCTTTGCCTTTCCTGTGGCAAGCATGCCTAAACACTCCTGGTGAATGTCAATTTTTCTTCCACTTTCAGGCGAGCCTTTTTTTTTTTTTTTTCTTCTCCAGGTGCAAGCGAGCCAGCATTTTCCCTTCCTGGGTTTCAAGCGAGCTTGTTTATGCTTTATAGGGGTGTCCTTTTTCTTCTGATGTCTGAGGATGGTTTGGGCCAATATATTTTGGCTACTGCTTCATATCTTTAGACTTCTGGATCAGGCCCTCTAGTTTTTATGTGATGCCTCATACTTGATGCTTTCACTCAAGTTATTCAGTGCCATATTGTCCAGATCTTTTTTCACTTCTCGTGTTCTCCCTTATCTCTATCTACTTTGGGAAGTCCTTTCTTCTCTGAATGAGAATGGGTTATTTTATTTTGACAATCACTGTTGGGGTTATTTTTTTGTTTAGATGGACTCAGATCCTTTCTCTACTCCAATAATTGATCTATTTCGATGGGTGCTACTATGCACTTTCATCTCTTATTTTTAATGTATTGTTTTGAATATATGTATATATATAAAGCAACGTATTTTTCCTTCTGAAAAAAAAAAAATCCGATCAGGCCACCAAGGAGCCTTATGATATTGGTATAGTTGGACATTTTTATTCATTCAATGAGATGAAATTAAATTTTAGTTATTTTTTTATTCAAATTGATGATGAGCTAGTCTAACTTTCCAACAATTCTATAGCTGAAAAGACAATGCCAAGAAACCATGAAGTTCTACTCATTCAATGGAAAAAAAATTGTGGTTTTTTTTTTTGAAATTGTTTTGTTATCATATTTTAATTATATTAATAATAATATAGATTCATCTCAAGTATGGATCTAACATGAGTGAGGGTAACTGAATTAATATTAGTATAGATTTTTTTTTTTGGAAATTGTTTTGTTATCAGATTTTAATTATATTAATATTAGTATAGATTCATCTCATGTATGGATCTAACATGAGTGAGGGTGATTGAATTTCTTCACGTGAAATTTTTTTTAGAGTGAAAAATACAATGTGTTATTTTTCATTGTTTAAATTGTAGTTTTGAATGCAAAGTAAATATAGGACCAAATAAAAAATTTAACCATAATTTCTTTTTCTTTCTCTATATAGATATATATGAAATTGATATCAACATAAATTAGATGATGATGGTGGTGGTTTTTAATATTCCTAAATTAGCTACAGCTAATAGGAATATTAATTTTGCCTTGTTTATTTTTGCATTTCATGATTGATGAATAAATTGTAAAGGAGGACATGTAAAACTCCTGAAAACCAAGAATAAATCAATGCTTATGTGAACAATGACATATCTGGGCTATTTAAATAAACTCCTGCAGGTGTGAATGGGTTTAAATCACAAGAGTGGGTCATCTTTGAACAAGTCAACAACGCAGTTTAGATGCATTGAACCCCTTTGAGGGACAACCCAGTTCTAGAAGGAGGACCTTATGTGAAAAGGGTTAAGTGATTCAAGGTGTTTTAGGGTTTGGCAAGACTCCTATATTATAAAAGGAAGAGGAGGGAGGCAAGAAGAGGTTGTTGAAGATTATTATTTCTGAAGGTCTATCTGCTTAGACATCCCTTGTTGGGACTTCCTATTCAGGAATCCCACCTCCTTCCTTAAGCAGCTCTTGGAGGAGACTGGTGCTATCCTTTCATCATGCTTTTAGGCCAATCTCACCTTACACCTACAATTTTGATCCTGTGAGAGTTGAGCTATCCTTGTGAGTTGCAGCAGTGGGAGACACTAGATCTGTCAGATCTAACCTATACTAGTGGCTCTTCTCAGTGAGTGTGCCTTTTAACCTCCTGGAAGAGTTCATTAGCTGATTGTACTTCAGATCTACATCTTGGCATCAGGCTAAATCATTCTCAGAGGCTACAACATTGTTTCTCTCCCTAGACAGCGTTATTTGCAGATCTACAGTTGCAGTGTGTTTTTCCTGCATTTTGGAGAAGAGATCTCCGGTGTTGGGATTTTTCCTTTCACTGTGGTGATCCATGGATTGGACATCCAATCGATGTTTTTTTTAGATATTATTTGTTGTACCATTGCATTATTTAGAAATTTATGAATCATTCTGTAGATCTGCATTCTTAGATCTCAGATCTACTTCCGGTGCTTCATGTTTTGAGAAAAACCCTAAGGGGAATGTATAGATCAACATTTATTATACACAGATTTGTATTAGATCTAAATTTTTATGTACATATCTGATCTAGATATAAAGAATTAATAAACTGCCTCTTCAGCCCCAAAAATAATGTTGTCATGGTTATGCAGTTTTCTCATGGTTGTAGCACCTCATTTCTGAGGATTTTTCCTGTATTGTCTCATTCTTTCTCTTGTATATTCTATGAGCTGTAAAGAACATCTGATTTCATGTTATATATATGATTTCTGAGCCTTCATATCAGCCTCCTAATGTGCTTCAGTGAATCTGCATTATTTCTAAAACAATCCTTTGCATAGAGTTGCAACCTCCCTCTTTGGGTGGTTTTCAGCTAGACTAGTTTGTGGGAGATCTGTTTAACCCACCTAGTATGATTTTTTTTTGCTCTCCTCTTGGATTTAGATCTTAGATGATCTGATATAAGGGATGCAGGAGCTGAAAACTCATTTTAATGCACAATATTCTCATAATTGTGTTATTTCAGCAGGCTTGCTGAGCTACCCCAGATCTGGAATATTACAGTGGTATCAGAGCAAGATCTTTGGCTCAGCTTGTGGATTCAAGCCAAATTGTTGTACAACAAGGAACAAGGTCAGAATGATGAATAATATGATTTTACTCTCATCACTATTCAGATCTAGTAAGAACCTTGTTGAATCTTTAATTAAACTGAGAGGGGGGGGGGGGTGAATCAATTTAATACATACATGAGCCTTTTAAAAAAATTCACCAAACTTATTTACAGCTTAATATGTGAACAGTCTTAAAATGTTGCAGCCAATATTAAATTAATGTGACACCATACTTATGTTGAGAGCAGCAAACATTTAAGCAGATTGAAAGAATTACATCAACACATAAGAAACACACATAGAGATAGAAGATGTAATTGGAAACCCATAAAGGGAGAAAACCACATCTTATTATTGTTGTGATGCAAAGGCAAGCTCCAACTCCCTCTCACCACTGTTTTTCTACAGGCACCAATGTACAGGAGGCTCCAACCTCAGTCAGCTACAACTGACATCTATCAAGCTGCAACTTGATAGGGAAGCTCCAACTTCCTCAATTTATCAAACTGAATGTTTGCTGATTTACCTCAGATATCAGCTCTGTTCTGTAGCTTCTCTTTCTGCTCTTATTTTCTTAATCTTCTCTGCCTCACTCTTCTATACTCTACCTTCTCTATATTTACTCTCTCTAACCTCTCTATCTTGTGCATATCAATGTAATATTATATATAGAGTTCCTCACATGACTGTTTGTATTTCACAAAGAATTTGGAGTGAACAATCATGACTCTTTGGCTTCTATCTTCTTATTCCTTTATCCAACTCATTTTTAAAATTATAAAAATATGTACAAATTTCCATGCTATAGTGGGATTTTGTCTTTTCCTTAGGATACTTGCCTTTGCATCACAAACAATATAATCAAAAAAAATATTTACATTTTCAGTTACACATTTCAATACCATTCAGCTCCTTTTCTGAACCTTGGCTTTACTGGATTTGTCTCTTTTGTTGTTGTTGAGTGACTGTTCTATATATCTTGGTTCACCTCTGTGTTTATTTATCTGTTCACTGTACTTGTGTGCACCAGCTACATACATAACTTCTTTTCAAGTTTTATTCTCAAATACATATGAATCTCGGCGATGTTTTGTTCATTACCATCTCTATTCTCGGGCTACCTGTCTACATTTTCTGTTCATATATGAGTTTAAACATAATGGTTTGAAACTCACATTACAATTTCAATTCATTATTTTTCCCTGTACTATTTTTCTGCCACTGTCTCTAGCTCTTTCGTTCTTGTAGGGTCTTATAATAAACCCAATCTTACTACTTTAGCACAGTATATAAATATATATCGTCATGTATGCATATTCTCGATTATTAATAAACTGTGGCTTTTGTTTAGCGCCCAACATATATATGGTCATGGTTTTAAAACCTTTAAAAACATCAAACTATATTACATTCCCCGCTTAAATATATAATGCTTACTCGAATGTTTGGACCTTGGGAATTTTAAATATATATCTCAAGCTTTAAATCAATTGAACTGCTTATAACGTACCTTTGGCTCCAGGCCCACAAATATAAGTGATGGCTCAATTAAATATGTGCACCATACCTTGTTTATCACCTTGCGACTTCATTCATGATCCAATGGTGGATAATTCATCACCCTTTCAACCTCTAATCCTACGGACATCGCGCATTTAACTTACACGAGAGTTAACATTCAATAGTTGTGAGTTGGACTAGGCCCCAGCGTTTAAATGGCCCTTCATATCCGACGGCGGAGAACGTGTTGCCTTGCTCCACACGATTCGACGGATATCACACGGTGAAGATGCACGGACGATAATGCGCGATGGCGCGCTGTGGAAGCGGTTTTTCAACTTCGCCCAATGCCACGTGTTGACTGCTCTTTGGAATCGCTCCGAATTTGCAATTACCGCTTGCCTGTCGAAAGCGGTGCGATGAAAACTAGAATCCCACCTACTCCGCTCGTGGTTCCTCTCCGTCGCTCAAGGTTCCATTTTCCTTTATTTTTTATGAGATCCGCTCACTCTTCAATGTATTATTATAATTAGACTCTGCTTCAATGTTTCTTTATATGATTCCGCTTACCCCTGACTATTGGACATTACAATTTATGCACAACAAGACCCACAGAATACATTACATTACCAAATACATCATCGATATAAATGTCGATTCTTTCAATAACCCACAGGGTTGGGTTCACGATAACTATTCTCGACATTTCATCATTTCAACAATGCGTGCAGGACCATCATTTACAACTTATTCTATATACAGGCATTCAACAGACATACTCTTCGTCATTTCGACCAGTGGTATTTTACCCTCAACACAGGTTTTAACGCACATTCTCCATCATTAAATAGACAGGCAGCTGTTAAGGAGATTCAAGGCATTCTCTCATTTCCGCAGAAGTTTGATTGTCAAGAACCTCTATATATATACACACACATAATTTAATTCAATCATTGCACAGATAACCCTGGAATAATTTCTTTCTTCACACAGTGAGTTTATTTACATGGCTTTCTGGTTCTGACCAGATCTTCAGTCCAATGGCCCTCTTATTGCACTCTACTCTGCCTCCCTAACTCTGCAGCCCTACGCAGTCCTATGCAGTTCTCTATGCAGGTCTTTTCGCTAAATCCACATACTTCAAAAAGTGAATCATTATTCAACTTCTCTTAAATTACTTGGAGACCCTTATTACCCTTATTTCATATAGAATTTGTCTCATCAACTTCCTAGCCTGCCTCTTTTCCTTGTCTGTTGCTTTCTCTGTTGCCTCTCTTTTTGCTGCCCTCTCTCTGTAAATGTACTCTTCATCTGTTCTTCTCTGCTAACCTTTTCCATCAATGACAACATTTCCAACAGTCTCCCCCTTTGGCATTGATGGCAATATACTTCCTTTGTTTTCCTTTTAGGATCCTTCCTTCTGTTGCTAGCTCTTCCTCCCCCTTTGACATCAATGGCAAGGGGTTGCACATTTCTTAGTGTATATTGTATCCTTTGTTTTTATCCTTTTTCAATATTTCTTGCATTTCCTTTCTCTGAGATCTTCTAACTTTGTACCCTGCTGCTCCAACATTTGGATTAAATCTAAAATTCTGACCCTTTAGCCTTTTCATTGACTCTTTTATGCTGGATGTATTCTTCCCATGATCCTTTGACCCTGAGGACCTGTTTCATGCTTTCCTTGTTGGCTGATCTCCCCTTGGAATGATATTTTTGTTTCTGTTCTCCCCCTGAAACTGTGCTTTCTCTTTATATCAGAGAGTAGCATCTACAGATACTACCCCTAGTCTATCTCTCAAATATTCAAATGGTTCTCTAGCAAGAGGTTTGGTAAATATATCTGTTGTTTGTTCTTTTGTTGGCACATACTCCAACTTTACTATCTTCTGAGCCACTTGTTCTCGGAGAAAATGATACTTGATTGGGATATGCTTAGTTTTTGAGTGAAGCACAAGATTTTTAGATATACTTATAGCACTTGTATTATCACATTTGATTGAGATAGGTTCATCAATGCTTACCTTCATGTCTTGGAGAGTTTGCTTCATCCACATGACTTGTGTACAACATGTTGCTGCTGCTATATATTCTGCTTCTGTTGTAGATAGAGAGATAGATGTTTGTTTCTTGCTTAACCATGCCACCAGACTTTCTCCTAGATAGAATGCACCTCCACTTGTACTTTTCCTGTCATCCACACAGCTGGCCCAATCTGCATCTGTGTATGCTGTCAAAGTGAAGCTTTTGCCTTTAGGATACCAAAGTCCATACTGTGTTGTTCCTTGTAGGTATCTAAATATTCTTTTGACTGCAAGAAGGTGATTTTGTTTAGGTGCTGCTTGATATCTAGCCACTAGTCCTACTGCTAGCATGATGTCTGGTCTTGATGCTGTCAAATACAGTAGGCTTCCTATCATGGATCTGTAGAGTTTTTGATCTATATCTGCAGACCCATCATCAGCACAAAGCTTGCATCCCGTGATCATGGGATTTGACACAGGTTTGCAGTCCTCCATTTTGAATTTTTTCAACATTTCTTTTAAGTATTTTTCCTGTGAAATGAATGTACCTGTGTTCTTTTGCTGAATTTGAAGTCCTAAGTAGAAACTGAGCTCTCCAATAATAGACATCTCAAACTCCGTTTTCATCTCATCAACAAACCCTTTTGCTAGTTCTTCTCTTTTGCTTCCAAACATAATGTCATCAACATATACTATAACAATCAGGCGTTCATTTTCATGGGCTTTTATGTATAGATTGTTGTCTACTCCACCTCTCTTAAAGCCTTGTTTTTGCAAATATTTATCTAGTCTTGAGTACCAAGCATGAGGAGCCTGTTTCAGTCCATAAAGAGCCTTTTTCAGTCTGCATACATAGTATTCTTTGTCTGTTACTGAGAAGCCTTCTGGTTGTTCCATGTAGACTTCTCCTTCTAAATCTCCATTCAGAAATGCAGATTTTACATCCATTTGATATACCTTGAAGTTTTGGTAGCATGCAAATGCTAGGAACATTCTAATAGCTTCCATTCTGGCTACAGGGGCAAATTTTTCATCGTAATCAAGTCCTTCGATTTGTGAGTATCCTTTGCAGACCAGTCTGGCTTTATTCCTTATTATTTGTCCTTGCTCATTCATTTTATTTTTGAATACCCATTTTGAGCCTATGACATTTTTCTCAGTGGGTCTAGGAACTAATTCCCAGGTATTGTTTTTCTCAATTTGGTCCAATTCTTCATTCATAGCATTTACCCAAGACTTTTCCTTGCTGGCATCTTCAAATTTCTTTGGCTCTATTTGTGACAACATGGCTATGTATACCTCTTCAATTTGTTATGTTAGCTGCCTTCTTGTTTGGACCCATACTCTCTTGTCTCCAATGATCTGATCTTCAGGATGGTTCTTCTGAGTATACCTTGAGGGAGCTTTAGAACTCAACTCTGTATCTTCTATTGTCTTGCTTGTTTCCTCATCATCTTGGTTTTCTTCTTCATGGTTGTCTGATGGACTGCTGTATTATATATCTCTTGTATTGTTTGGAAGTTCTTCATCAAATCTCACATCAATGCTTTCTACTATTTTCTGAAGAGTCTTGTTGTAGCACCTGTACCCTTTACTTTTGGATGCATATCCCATAAATATCCCTTCATCTGCTCTTGCATCAAATTTCCCAAGATTTTCATCATTAATCTTTATGTAACACTTGCTTCCAAAGATTCTAAAATGTTTGATTGAAGCTGGTTTTCCATGCCATAGTTCATAGGGAGTCTTGTCACTGCTTGGCCTTAAGTGAGCTTTATTAAGGATATGCATCGCTGTGTGTACTGCTTCTACCCAGAAGGTCTAAGAAATATTACTTTCATGCATCATGGCTCTAGCTATTTGCTGTACAGACCTGTTTTGTCTCTCTGCTACTCCATTTTGCTGAGGTGTTCCTGCAATAGTAAATTGTTGCTTTATCCCATGTTCAATGCATAGGTCATAAAAGTCATAATCTGTGAATTCACCTCCTCTGTCTGATCTGATGCATTTCAGCTTGCATCCTGTTTGATTTTCTGCTAATGCTTTGAAGATCTTAAATTTTTCCAGAGCTTCTGATTTATTCTTGAGGAATGCAACCCATGTCATTCTGGAGAAATCATCTATTATCAGCATGAAGTAGGATTCTCCACTTGGAGTTTTAGTTCTTGCACGTCGACATATATCCATGTGCACATGTTGTAGAGGTCTTCTTGTTGATAACTCATCTTTGGCCTTGAAGGATGTGCGAGTCTGTTTGCCTAATTGACATGATTTTCATATGGTATTAGAAGGCCTCTTTATTTCTGGCATGTCTCTAATAGCTTTTTTCTTGCTTAGTCTAATGATGTGATCGAAGCTGAGATGTCCCAACCTTTTATGCCATAACCATGACTCTTCTAGTTTGCTAAGATGGCATGCTTCATCTTCCTCTTTTACAATGTAAACATTACTCTCTGTTTGAACTCCTTTGAGCAGAGTCTTACCTCTGGTGCTTGATCTGACTTCACAATATTATGCTCTAAAAATAACTTCACAGCCTTTATCACACATCTGACTGACACTTAGTAAATTTTCTTTAAGCCCATATACAAATAGTACATCCTGGGCCTTTCCTCTTCCATTGTCTATGCTAACTGAGCCTTTTCCCTTGATCTTACCTGATTTATCATTGCGAAAAGTAACATTCCCAGATTTCTTTTCATCAAGAGTTATGAACTTGCTTTTGTCTCCAGTCATGTGTTTTGAGCAGCCACTGTCCAAATACCACTGGCTTTTCAGGTCTTGAGCAGTTAAAGCCAAGTCACATTTATTCACCTTCTTTATCCACTGGAGGCACCCTTTTGTTTGGTATCTTTTGTGAGGTGATGAACTACATCTTCTGAGAGGACATTTGAAAGGCATATGTCCAACTTGATGCATATACAGCATTTGATCATAGTTTTTGCAGAATTGTGAGTACGAACAAAATTTCTTTGATTCATAAGCCTCCTTGAGGTGTTGAGCATCAATCTTTGTCCATACTTTCTACATTCAATAATTTTATGGCCAAATTCCTTACAATAAAAACAGTAACCATAGAAACTATTTGCATACCTGGTGTAAGGTTGTCTTTTCCATTTGTTTGCTTGAGGCAGTCTCTTCAATGTTTGCATCTTTTGCTGGTTTGAATTACTCCTCCTTGCATGGCAATAGGCAGCAATGTGTCCCAGCTTGTGGCAGACATAACAGGTGGAATTCTTCATAGAAGGGAAGAATCTCCTTTGATGACTTCCAAATTTGACATATTCAGAGGCATATGTCCCTTTCTCTGTTGTCTTAGTATTTATTAAATTCTTAACTACCAGTGGTTTCTTCTGATCTCTGTCTTCCTAATTACGGGTTTCTTCTTTTGTAGGAATTTTTTGAGCTACTTCATCATTCTTCTTTTCTTTTACAAAAATAATCTCTCTATCAACCTTTTCTTTGTTTTTACTTGATTCTCCTTCATAGCCTATTCCAGTTTTTATCATAGGGGATCTTTGAGCAACCAGAATTTCATTTAACTTACTAGAGCTTGTTGTTTGAGAAGATTTTATAACCACTTTCCTTTGAGCATTTTCTAGTTTCTTCCTAAGACATACTACTTCTTCTTCTAGCTTCTCTTGTTCTCGGGTTTTATCCTTGATTTGCTGAAGTAACATGTTTTCTATCTTCTTGGCTTCTTCAAGCTCTACCTTCAGCTGCATGAGGACTTCTGATTTTTTTTCTTCTCTTACATACTTGAGAAGAATGTCCTTTTGTTTTCTGCACTTCAGTTTGAGTCTGTCAATCTCTACCAGAGCACTTCTTAGCTCCCCCTCAAGGTCGACTTCCCCTTCTTCTTCTTCATATTCTAGCAGGAGTCCTTCAAGTTCTTCTAAGGCCATCAATAAGAATTCAGAGGTTCCTTCTTCACTTGAGGTTTCATATGAATCTTTAGATGTACTGCTGTCTTATTGAGCATAGAAGGATTTTCTACTAAACTTCTTTCCTTTCTGCCAGTTCTTTGATTTATTTTTCTCTGACTCTTGAGCCTGATTCCTTACTTTCTTGTGAAGATACTTAGCAGCATAGTGTCCAACTCTTCCACGGTTAAAGCATTTGAAAGGAAGTTTACCTTTGTATTTACTTGAGCCTCTATCCAATTTCTTGTCAAATTTTGCCTCTTCTTCATCGGATTAAGAGCATATGTCTCCCTCTTCTTCTTTATTCTTTTCTGTTTTAAAGGTTGCCTCCCTCGTACTTGGCTTCTTCTGTGGGAGCCTCATCTCATAAGCTGTTAGATTTCCAAGTAGCTGGTTCATGGTCAAGGTCTCCCAATCAGCTGTTTCTTCTATTGCAGACACCTTGGGATTAAACCTAGATGGAAGATATCTTAGAATCTTTTCCAAAATTATACTTTCTGGCATGGTTCCTCCAAGAGCTTTCATATTGTTAACAATTTCTGCAACTTTTAGGAAGAAACTGACAATTTCTTCATCATCATTCATTTTTAAGTTCTCAAACTGGGGTCTATAGACTTGAAGTTTGGCAGTATTTACTTTCTTGTCTCCCTTATGGATGTTCTCCAGAGTATCCCACATTTCTTTGGCAGTGTCTTTGTGCATTACTTTAATAAACTCTGCTTCACACAATCCATTCAAGATGGCATTCATGGCTTTTGCATTAGCCACAAAATCTTGTTTTGTTTCTTTCTCTGTGTCAGTTGCCTTTGGGGCATATCCTAATTCCACAGCAGCCCAGACTTGTATTCCTAGAGACATTATGTATGTCCTCATTCTGATTTTACAGAAAGCATAATTTTCACCAGTGAAAAAAGGGGCTTTATTGGTTGAGCATCCTTCTTTGCTAGCCATCTTGGGAACCTAGGATCTCCTTTCAATTGTTAGACTGGTACAAAGGAACCTTGCTCTGACACCAATTGCTGAATCTTTAATTAAACTAAGAGGTGTGGGGGGGGGGGGGGGTGAATCAGTTTAATACATACATGAGCCTTTTAAAAAAATTCACCAAACTTATTTACAGCTTAATATGTGAACAGTCTTAAAGTGTTGCAGCCAATATTAAATTAATGTGACACCATAATTATGTTGAGAGTAGCAAACATTTAAGAAAATCTAAATAATTACATCAACACATAAGAAACACACATAGAGACAGCAGATGTAAGTGGAAACCCATAAAGGGAGAAAACCACATCTTATTATTGTTGTGATTCAAAGGCAAGCTCCAACTCCCTCTCACCACTGTTTTTTTGTAGGAACCAACCTACAGGAGGCTCCAACCTCAGTCAGCTACAACTAACAGCTATCAAGCTACAACTTGATAGGGAAGCTCCAACTTCCTCAATTTATCAAACTGAATGCTTGCTGATTTACCTCAGATATCAACTCTATTCTGTAGCTTCTCTTTCTACTCTTCTTTTATTAATCTTCTCTGCCTCACTCTTCTATAATCTTCCTTCTCTATATTTACTCTCTCTAACCTCTCTATCTTGTGCATATCAATTTAATATTATATATAGAGTTCCTCACATGATTGTTTGTATTTCACAAAGAATTTGGAGTGAACAGTGATGACTCTTTGGCTTCTGTCTTTTTATTCCTTTATCCAACTCATTTTTAAAATTATAACAATATGTACAAATTTCCATGCTACAGTGGGATTTTGTCTTTTCCTTAGGATACTTGCCTTTGCATCACAAACAATATAAACAAAAAAAATATTTACATTTTCAGTTACACATTGCAATACCATTCAGCTCCTTTTCTGAACCTTGGCTTTACTAGATTTGTCTCTTTTGTTGTTGTTGAGTGATTGTTCTATATATCTTGGTTCACCTCTGTGTTTATTTATCTGTTCACTATACTTGTGTGCACCAGCTACATACATAACTGCTTTTCAGGTTTTATTCTCAAATACATATGAATCTTGGCGATGTTTTGTTCATTACCATCTTCTCGTTCTCGGGCTACTGTCTACATTTTTACGTTTCATATATGAGTTTAAACATAATGGTTTGAAACTCACATTACAATTTCAATTCATTCTTTTTCCCTGTACTATTTTTCTACCGCTGTCTCTAGCTCTTTCGTTCTTGTAGGGTCTATAATAAACCCAATCTTACTACTTTAGCACAGTACATAAATATATATCGTCATGTATGCATATTCCCAATTATTATTAAACTGTGGCTTTTGTTTAGCGCCCAACATATATATGGTCATGGTTTTAAAACCTTTAAAAACATCAAACTATATTACATTCCCCACTTAAATATATGATGCTTACTCGAATGTTTGGACCTTGGGAATTTTAAATATATATCTCGAGCTTTAAATCAATTGAATCACTTATAACGTACCTTTGGCTCCGGGCCCACAAATATAAGCAATGGCTCAATTAAATATGTGCGCCATACCTTGTTTATCACCTTGCGACTTCATTCATGATCTAATGGTGGATAATTCATCACCCTTTCAACCTCTGATCCTATGGACATCACGCGTTTAACTTGTATGAGAGTTAACATTCAATAGTTGCGAGTTGGACTGGGCCCCAGCATTTAAATAGTCCTTCATATCTGACGGCGGAGAACGCGTTGCCTTGCTACACACGATCCGACGGATATCGCACGGTGAAGATGCACTGACGATAATGCGCGATGGCGCGCTGTGGAAGTGGTTTTTCAACTTCACCCAACGCCACGTGTCGACTGCTCTGTGGAATCGCTCCGAATTCGCAATTACCGCTTGCCCGTCGAAAGCAGTGCGATGGAAACTGGAATCCCACCTACTCCGCTCGTGGTTCCTCTCCTTCACTCAAGGTTCCATCCGCCTTTATTTTTTATGAGATCCACTCACTCTTCAATGTATTATTATAATTAGACTCTGCTTCAATGTTTCTTTATATGATTCTGCTTACCCCTGACTGTCCGACATTACAATTTACGCACAGCACGACCCACAGAATACATTACATTTCCAAATACATCATCGATATAAATGTCAATTCTTTCAATAACCCACACGGTTGGGTTCACGGTAACTATTCTTGGCATCTCATCATTTCAACAATGCGTGAAATACCATCATTTACAACATATTCTATATACAAACATTCAACAGACGTACTCTTCGTCATTTTGACTAGTGGTCTTTTAACCTCAACATAGGTTTTAACTCACATTCTCCATCATTAAATAGAAAGGCAACTGTTAAGGAGATTCAAGGCATTCTCTCATTTCCGCAGAAATTTGATTGTCAACAACCTCTATATATATATATATATATATATATATATATATATATATATATATATAGACACACAAAATTTAATTCAATCATTGGACATATAACCCTGAAATAATTTCTTTCTTCACACAGTGAGTTTATTTACAGGGCTTTCTACTTCTGACCAGATCTTCAGTCCAATGGCCCTCTTACTGCACTCTGCTCTGCCTCCCTAACTCTGCAGCCCTACGCAGTCCTATGCAGTTCTCTATGCAGGTCTTTTCGCAGGACTGTCCTCAATTTCACTTGTTTACATTGTTGTGTCCAAATCCACATAATTAAAAAAGTGAATCATTATTCAACTTCTCTTAAATTACTGGGAGACCCTTATTACCCTTATTTCATATAGAATTTGTTTCATCAACTTCCTAGCCTGCCTCTTTTCCTTCTCTGTTGCTTTCTCTGCTGCCTCTCTTTTTACTACCCTATCTCTGTAAATGTACTCTTCCTCTGTTCTTCTCTGCTGACCTTTGCCATCAATGACAACATTTCCAACAAACCTCTCCAAGGAGGTTGTACAAGAAGAAGAGAGAAGAAGCAATAAAACTCCTAGAAAGTTTCAAGAGCAGGAAGATCTTCCGATCAGATCTACAAGATCTATACATGAGGAAATTTCTGAATCCTCATCCCATTGATATGTGCACTCAGCCATATCACCAAAGCTTCAGCATTCTGTCTGTGATTTCTTCATGAAGAGGAAGAAAGGAGGTGAGCCAAAAAAGGATAATCTTAGAGAGTATTTGGAGGAGTATGAAGCTCAATACAAGGCGTTCAAATATGACTTGAACTTCCAAGGGTTCTGCAAGATCAAGGAGGGAAAATACAAAAAGGAGGAGTAGCATGATAAGGGTATATTCTATCTATCTATCTTTGATGGATCACCTAAATGTCCAGTCAGGGTTTGGGTGGAGGAGCTAGACAACTTCATGCAACAACATCAAGTTTCAAAGATTTAGGCCATCAAAGTAGCAACACTGAATTTTTAAGGTAAAGCATATGATTGGTGGTTGTTTGAGTCTTTTTCCTTGAAGAATGCCAATACACCTACTTATGAAAGGTTTATTGCAAGATTGATAGAAAGGTTTGGTGAAGCTCCATATGTAACATCTTATGTTGACACTATCAAACCACATCAGATGAAGCTTTTGGATGAGTTGGAAGGATCTATGAATACAAATCCATTTCTAAAGACCATGGAAGAGGGTGTAATTTTGTTTGATGCCTTGCCAAGGGCAATATATCCATTGAGTGTGTTCGCTCGATTACGCCACGAAATTTGAAAGAGGCAAAACTCGAGGCAACATCATACCACGCTCAGCCTCGTAGCTAGCCCTACGAGGACAGGAGAGGGCTCTCTCCGGGCCAACTCAGTGAAAGATGTCCAATGGGATCTGAGATGACCGATAAGGAAAACTGATCTTAGGCTAGTAAACTGATAGAAAGGGTTTTTTGATAAAATGATGGGGTTTTTCTGGGCTGCATGGAGCAAAGAACAGCTTGAACAGAGAAATGTAATAAAAAACACAGATTGTCTCCTGAGGCAAGGTAGGCAGGAAAATTTAACATCAATTTGAGATTAAATGGAATGGCAAGACTGCTGAGGAGCCGACAAGGGCATAGAGGATGAATCCTTGTCGAACAGAAGAAAACATTAAATATGAACAAACTTAAAGGCAGAGCATACTAAATATGAATTCTACCTTAACACTTCATTTGTTCAATTGGAAATGATCATGAAATGACATGAACACATAACAGGCTACATATGAAACAAAAGAGGACACAAATGCTAAATTTCAAGCCACAGGAATCTCAGAAGCCAGCGCTGGGTATTTTCATTAAAATCTCTGTCAAAGACAGTACAATGGAAGCTCTGTTCTCTCTCCTACCCTAACTCTCAGCACTCTCCCCTCTTCTTTGTACAAAAAATTATTTTTATAAACTATTCTAAAACAAAAACAACAGATCGACCCAACAAATCAGGGTGCTGTTTGAACTGAAATTACAAAAATTAGAAAAGAGAACAGCCTTCTAAAATAATACAATATCCTTCTAAAAATCCCCTGATGACTAATAAACATGGAGCGCAGATCTTTTTGATTTCTGAAGTCTTGAAATAGGAAATTGGTTCCTATTTTCCTGTTATGGTCGATGTCTTCTTTCCAATTTAGCTTTTGACCTTGACTGCCATATTATATTTGAGATAAAAACCAATCTTTATAAACATAGCTCAATATATTTTAAATACCAGCAAATTTGGCATATGCTAGCAAATGACAACTACGCACCAACCCTTCGACTGCTTTGACTTGGATTCACCATTCACCATACCAACTAAATCTGTTTTAGTCTTATGAAAACCACTGCTCCTTAAAGTCCTCTGCATATTTTGATTGCCACGTTACTTTTACCATTTGAATAAAACTGACTCAATATTTTCACTGCCAGCGAATATATATTTTTAGCTCGACAAGATTTTCTCCACGTAAGTTGTTGCATGGTCAACTAAAAGCTAGGCCATAAACTCCTCCCAAGTGAGCCCCCTTAATTGTAATTCGGCTGGATGCTGGTTATCCCACCTCATATATCAATACGCAGGTGTCAAGAGAGCCCGTTTCCACTTTAGAGCTATCTGGAGACCATGCAATGCATTTGACACGTGCAGTGTGGTAAACCATGTTCTTAAGTTTCACCTCTCTAGTAATACGATCCCACACAACTGCTTCTCTTATTCAGGTCTCCCGAAGCAAACATGGATCCATCTAACAATTACACCATCATAGCTGCTTGAACAAACCTCACTTTGTCCACTTTGAAGAGATAATGCAATTGCATTTATACTTTTCATGTGACCAGAAATTGTCTTTGGTGGTTTATCCTGATCAACTGCAGAGAGTAAGCTATTTGAAGGCCGATGAATCGATCCCAAACAAGACTGGGCGCTCCAAATGAATTTTCGAACTTCTGTGTCTGCGTGGGTCGCTCACCTTCTGCGTGGGTCGCTCGGCCCAGGTGGGTCGCTCGACGCCCAGGTGGGTCGCTCGAGCCCCACAACTCTGTCCATGCAGTTTAAAACTCTGAAATCGGCCCTCCAATCTTCAAAACACCGATCTCTGCCTTGAATTGGTGAACCCATCATCTTGAATCAATGCTGCCTGAGCTTTCAAATGCTCAATGTCGGAGAATCATCTGTGTCAGAGAATGAAGCCTCAGGATCCCCTTTGTTTTCTATCATGAATAGAATAGGATTCACATTGATAGAATTATCTTTGTCCTTTTCCACATCGTCACTTCAAAGCTGAATTATCATTTTGCTTCCAATCAGAAAACATGATTTCCTTTCTAAAATCACTATGGGCATGAGAATGTCCGTCCCTTGTCAAATTACTAGATTCATAATATGGCGCACCAGCCAGGTTCTTGCTCTGACAATCCACTTACTTCCTAAATTGCCTTGCTGCGACATTACGATTATTAATATGATGAAGTTAGATTGCTTTCCGGCTTGTTCCATGGGTATTTTAACGAATGTACACGTAGATTCACCTAACGAAATTGATCCAAGGACAAAGCCCAGAAATGAGACAAAGGTCTCTCTCCTTAGCAAGGAACCCCAATTTTGTGGTTTTCAATTTGAAACAACACCATTTCCCATACGCCTTTCTCCCATTGTTTAGTAGTCGACATATCCTGCTCCAAATCAATATAAATCTTGCATTTGTATTGATTGTAATTTCAATGCTTCATGAAGAAGTTGCACAAACTAGACTGGAATTCAATAACTCGAGAGGGCCCAGTATCCTGTGTAGTATCTGAGATTTTGGCAGCCTTTTGGTACTTTTGACATTGAAACTCTGTTTTACAATTTCCTTTTCTGATTGCTGATGATGTATTGTTCTCTTCTGTTTGTGCTTTTGCAGAGACAGGAACTGAGCTGCTGCCTTTTGAAGAGCTGGAGAATTTGATACATATTCTAAAAAACACATTTAATGAATTCTTCTTCAAAACAGGGTTTTGAAGAAGAATCAATCCTGCATTATTTACAATGACATTCCTGAAATGAAGACTTTCTGAACCTTCCTCTGGTTTGTAAGCAAAACCCTGAGCTCCAGAATTAAAATTACTTCTTAATGACTGCAAATAAGGAGAACTGAACCTTGGTGAATTTGATTGCAGCAATCTGACAATAGACTGACAGGACGGAGTCTAACATTGGCTCCAATGGGGATGGCAGCTGCCGCTTCTTGGAGGTGCCAAGAACCGCAGAGCTTTGGGAGAGCAGACAGTGCCTCCGTCCATTGGGCGATGGAATCCATTATTTAACAAAAGACTAATGACTAAATTTCAAAACTGAAACTGAACTCAAACTGATTTGATCTAAAAACTGAAATAACTGAAAAACTGGCTTCAAACTAAAACTGCAATGAAACTGGAACAAGATGCTGCCTTTTGGCTGCTTATTTATTTACAAAATCTACCCTACTCTGCTGTAAAAACAATAGATCAGGTAATACTGAAATGCCAGATCAACCATTCAAGTAAACCTGAAACTGATGTCGTTTGAGAATGCTTCCACCAGATCACTGATGTAATTGCTGGCAGCCCTTCATGCACGTAATGAATCTGGCCACGGAAAATACAGCCTGATCTATCAATCAAACTGAAAAATGTGTCCATGTATGCCACAATAGGATCACGGAAGCTGGACTCTGTTGGCTGCCCCAACTCCGCAATACATACCTCCAGCTGCACACTGTCAATGCAATCATCCACAGGTAACTCTATTGTTTCCTGTTTTGGAGGAGGAAGAGCTTCCAAGAACTTTTTGGGATCTCGGAAGTCATATGACTGGATCTGCTCATCTAAACATTGAATCTCCTTCTCAAATCTTTCAACAATTAACTCACAGAACCTAGTTTTAGTTTCAAGAGGAAACTTCGGAGATTTCAAACATTGAAGCAAGACTCTGACAAATTCTTCATTAATTTCAAAATCCGCTAACAAATTTCTAGCATCTTCTACAGCTTCAGAAAGTGCAGGGTTTGCCACATACCCTACCATTGCATGAGTGGATCAGCGAGCATTGGAATCTCTGGATCGAGATGGAGTCGCCGGGTGAAAGTTTCAGCCTTCATATGTGTCTGACTGCTGTCCACCATCAGCATCAGATCTGCAACTTTGTTATCCTTTACCGGGGAAAGATCTTCCCCAGTATGGTCGCCACTATGTTAGCGCTCGATTCTGCCACAGGCTGAAAGAGGCGAGGCTCGAGGCAACATCAAACCAACCTTAGCCTCGTAGCTAGCCCTACGAGGACAGGAGAGGGCTCTCTCCGGGTCTATCTCGGCAAAAGGATTTTCAAGGGGCTGAGATGACCGATAAGGAATGCTGATCTTAGGCTAGTAAACTGATATAAAAGGGCTTTTAATAAATGTCGGGGTTTTCTGGGCTGTGTGAGGCAAAGAACAGCTTGAACAGAGAAATGTAATCAAAAACACAGATTGTCTCCTGAGGCAAGGTAGGCAGGAAAATTTAACATCAAATTGAGATTAAATGGAATGGCAAGACTGTTGAGGAGCCAACAAGGGCATAGAGGATGAATCCTTGTTGAACAGAAGAAAACATTAAATATGAACAAACTTAAAGGCAGAGCATACCAAATATGAATTCTACCTTAACACTTCATTTGTTCAATTGGAAATGATCATGAAATGACATGAACACATAACAGGCTACATATGAAACAAAAGAGGACACAAATGTTAAATTTCAAGCCATAGGAATCTCAGAAGCCAGCGCTGGGCATTTTCATTAAAATCTCTATCTAAGACTGTACAAATAAACTCTAATTTTCTCCTACACTAGCTCTCAGAAATCTCTCAGAACCCCCTTGATTATTTTTATAAACTATTCTAAAACAAAAACAACAGGTCGACCCAACAATCAGGGTGCTGTTTGAACTGAAATTACACAAAATTAGAAAAGCGAACAGCCTTCTATTCTAAAATAATACAATGTCCCTCTAAAAATCCTCTGATGACCAAATTCAAAGATACACACTGGATCTCAGATCATTAACTGAAGTCTAAAATAGAAGATTGGTTCCTATTTTCCTGTTATGGTCGATGTCTTCTTTCCAATTTAGCTTTTGATCTTGACTGCCATATTATATTTGAAATAAAAACCAATCTTTATAAACATAGCTCAATATATTTTAAATACCAGCAAATTTGGCATATGCTAGCAAATGACAACTACGCACCAACCCTTTCGACTGCTTTGACTTGGATTCACCATTCACCATACCAACTAAATCTGTTTGTCTTATGAAAACCACTGCTCCTTAAAGTCCTCTGCATACTTTGATTGCCACGTTACTTTTACCATTTGAATAAAACTGACTCAATATTTTCACTGCCAGCGAATATATATTTTTAGCTCTACAAGATTTTCTCCACGTAAGTTGTTGCATGGTCAACTAAAAGCTAGGCCATAAACTCCTCCCAAGTGAGCCCCCTTAATTGTAATTCGGCTGGATGCTGGTTATCCCACCTCATATATCAATACGCAGGTGTCAAGAGAGCCCGTTTCCACTTTAGAGCTATCTGGAGACCATGCAACGCAATTGACACGTGCAGTGTGGTAAACCATGTTCTTAAGTTTCACCTCTCTAGTAATACGATCCCTCACAACTGCTTCTCTATTCAGGTCTCCCGAAGCAAACATGGATCCATCTAACAATTACACCATCATAGCTGCTTGAACAAACCTTGCTTTGTCCACTTTGAAGAGATAATGCAATTGCATTTATACTTTTCATGTGACCAGAAATTGTCTTTGGTGGTTTATCTGGATCAACTGCAGAGAGTAAGCTGTTTGAAGGCCGATGAATCGATCCCAAACAATACTGGGCGCTCCAAATGAATTTTCGAACTTCTGTATCTGCGTGGGTCGCTCACCTTCTGCGTGGGTCACTCGGCCCAGGTGGGTCGCTCGATGCCCAGGTGGGTCGCTCGAGCCCCACAACTCTGTCCACGCAGTTTAAAACTCTGAAATCGGCCCTCCAATCTTCAAAACACCGATCTCTGCCTTGAATTGGTGAACCCATCATCTTGAATCAATGCTGCCTGAGCTTTCAAATCCTCAATGTCGGAGAATCATCTGTGTCAGAAAATGAAGCCTCAGGATCCCCTTTGTTTTTTATCATGAATAGAATAGGATTCACATTGATAGAATTATCTTTGTCCTTTTCCACATTGTCGCTTCAAAGCTGAATTATCATTTTGCTTCCAATCAGCAAACAGGATTTCCTTTCTAAAATCACTATGGGCATGAGAATGTCCGTCCCTTGTCAAATTACTAGATTCATAATATGGCGCACCAGCCAGGTTCTTATACAGCAATCCACTTACTTCTAAATTGCCTTGCTCTGACATTCTGATTATTAATATGAAGAAGTTAGATTGCTCGGATCCACTCCTGCAGCTTCTAACAGATACTTCCACGTAGATTCACCCCTAACCTGTGAAATTACTGATCAAGGACAAAAGCCCCGAGGCAGACAAGGTCTTCATCCTTCGCAAGGAACCCCAATTTCGTGGCTTTCAATTTGAAACAACACCATTTCCCATCTGCACTTTCTCCCATTGTTTCATAGTCGACATATCCTGCTCCAAATCAATATAAATCTTGCATTTGTATTGATTATATTCATTAACACATAGACGAGTTACCTGTTAATTTGGAATTCAATAACTGAGAGGGCCCCGATCTTTGTGTAGTATGCGAGATTTTAGCGACCTTTTGGTACTTTTGACATTGAAACTCTATTTTACAATTTCCTTCTCGATTCTTGATGATGTATTGTTTTCTTGTTTGTGTTTGCGGGGAACGGGAAGCGAAATTTCTTGCCATTTGAAGAATTTTGGAGAATTTGATACATATTCTAAAAAACACATTTAATGAATTCTTCTTCAAAACGGGGTTTTGAAGAAGAATCAATCTGCATTATTTACAATGACATTCACAGAAATGAAAGCTTTACGAACCTTCCTGCGAATTAACGTAAGCAAAACCACGAGCTCCGGAATTAAAACTACTTCTTAATGAGCGCAAAAGCGGGCCGAACCTTGGTGATTTGATTGTAGCAATCGACAATGGTGACGGGACGGAGTCTAACGGTGAAGGATCCTCTTTTCAAGAGGAAAGCATGAAGGTTTCTCCTTCAATAGATGACCAAGATCTAAGGTCTCTTATTGATGATGAGACAATTTCAGTTATTGAAAAGGAGGAGAAGATAGGAGATCATAACGCAGTCACAACAAAATCACCTCAAGCACCTCATGAAGATGAAGTTGGAGCACTTGCTCCAAGAAAATAAACTCTTGCACTCTTGCAAGAAGTTCCTCAAGGTCTCACACATAGAGCTCTTGGCATAACACATGAGCATCATGTACTATCATTGTCAAATGACGAGATCTTGGAGAGAGAAGAAAGAAAGGAGGAGGAAGGGCATCACAAGGTGGAAAACATGAACCCTTCTTTGCTTCAAATTTTGGGATCAAAAGGAAGGCAAGAGGACCTATGCATTAAAGGTAGGGGCAAATATGTCTACCTATATCCACATTTTACTCTATGCCTTGAAACCTCTTTGCAAGGAGGTACTTTACCAGGAGCACCTCTTGAAGAGGAAATCTAAAGTGCTCTATGAACTATGGGAAACATATTCATACTTGGCTAAGGTGGGAGCCTTTGGCGAAGCTAGCATAGCGCAAAGAATCTATCATGAATTTAGAAGAGAGATGAGCAATTTCCTGAAAGGGGCATTGCTAACTCCCACTCAGATATCTGTGCTGAGAGAGGAGAAATCAGAGATCTATGATGGCAGGAGCATGAGGACACATGACAACTCCATGTCTTTGGGGAAACCCATGATCTCTTCATTCACAAAGAAGATTTCTGAAGATGGCAAGGGGATCCTAACCCTCTTGTATGAATGGGCCAAAAGGAGGAAGTTTTGGAAGACAAGGACTTTCCGAGGGTAAGTTGATTTCCATATGCTTCAATCTTGTCTTGAACAAGATAAGATACAATTGGGGTAGCAAAAGGAATATTATTATGCTCCAACATGTGACTTTGATATCAAGTATGTCAAAGAAGGGAGCCATGATATGATAGGGGCAGCATTTCAGACCACTACAGTGTTGTCATTCTTGGAGAGCTTGGATCCTTATTGGAATTCCCAACTCATGATGGAGTACTACAAGGACCTTTTCACATGGGGAGTTCTTGATGGGGAAGTAAAGGATGAAAGGTTCAAGAGGTTGATGGGGTCATCTATTTATATAATCTCATTCTGTTGGTTAGTGACTCCAAGCTCAAGCAGAAATTACTAGGTTCCACCTATGAGATCCTACTTTCCAAACCCACTAGTTTTATCAAAGCATATGATACTCTCTTGGGTGGATTCATATGGGAAGGTTTCAAAGAAGAGGTGCACTCTCACATGAATATGTGCATGGATTACTTGGTAGGGGAGGAGGAACATAGCTCTTGGGAGGAGCCATCATTCACATCTCCTTACTCATTGAGTGTGAGAGGGAACTCATCCATGAGTTACCCCACTGATGTAAAACAAGTATATAGAGAGGCTTATCCTTTTGAGAATTATCATGTATCTCCTATATGCTTATATTTTTCTAACACTCATTTGCAGAACATAGCTCCAAAAAGGGGCACTATTTATGATGGGCTTCATGGGCTACTCAAGGCCATGAACTATGTTGATCCAGATCATTCCTTGGAGAACCTTGGAAAGCTATTACATTATTCATGGTGTGATTATTTTACACCAACTATGATGTACATTCTCCAATTCCAAAGGCATGAGGCAGCAAACAAGTGTTGGGGAAGGCACTTGTCATATCGTATTCTATGGCAGTTAAGGATAAAACTACGTTGGTTGCACATGAGGGAACATCTTCCTTCTCATTTATCATACATGGCAGCTAGCATGATTCTAATCATGATCCCACAAGCTGGAGATGTCCTTATCTTTTTTGGGGGCATGGTTGGAGGAGAGGCACACTTGTTGGATGTGTCCTTGGGGAAAGGAGTTCCCCATTCTTTTTGCATTACATACTTCAATAGGAGCATGAGATTTTGTATGGCCACTGTTAATCATATCATTATACCCCTTAATGTCTGAAGAAGGATTATAAAGGCAGCTTACCCAACAGTATTAAAATTGGTTTATGTTTTAAAGGATGAGAAGGAGAAATAATATCAGAATGATTCATATATAAAAAGGGGGCAAACACACTTTATAATAAAGCGGGAGTAGTTCAAAGGCCTTAACCAAAAGAATGAAAGTCTGAAAGGCATGGAGAAAAGGATATAAGGCAGGACCCGCTTGTGTTCGGCACATATGCACATAACAAAGAAATGCACAAACCATTCCGGGGGGTCGCAGATGGTAGGGGGAAGGCAGAAGTATCCCCCACCCCCCGGAATTTTGATGACGTGTCAAGACTGACGCCAGGAGTCACGCACTCTGTGGAGAAAATGGTCATGGGTTTAAAGATGTTATGGAGATTATCACGCGTCCTTCGTGGGTCAGGTTCCAAGGTACAACTGTCACAACGATCCAAAGTTAAGGTATGTCCTAGGACACCCGGTACATGACCAGTACTGGTATTAAACCTGATGCGTGGTATGCACCTGACCAAAACCATATAAGAAAATGACCCAACACCACGTGTCTCAGTGTCAGTGTCCTTATGACGCCAACCCTAATAACATTAACCTAATCTCATTTCCTGGGCTGTTTTAAGTTGTATAGCTCTGTTCCGCAGGTTACTGTGGTAAAATACTCTTTGTTTACAGTTATCGTATAAACGACAGCGTGAGCACCTAGTACTAGGTCCACCCAGTCATTTTCAATTTCCCTGCGTCGTTTTCCCAAGAAGTATCCCTATTTCGCAGGTATTCCTCCCATTTATACTATCTGGTTTCCTTTCGCTTTTAAATTTTTTATTATGGTCATGGGTAAAGTCATGGTGAAGAAATTAGAGCCTGAAACTCCCCAAGTCCGCGAGTCCAGGGCTGCCCCTGGACCCGAACCTTTCATATATTTGCAAGCTGACATCTAAGACCCGCAATACCCATTTCCCATTAGTAGCATCAAGCCTAATCTTTTCAGGAAGCATGTGGAAAATAGAGATACATTTAGGGTCGTTTTGTCTAGTCTGTATCATCAAATTACTCCCCCTATCTACCCAGTGGTTGAATTCATTTGTTGGCTCCGGGATGCTTACGATGAACATCGGGGCATGTTCCTATCTTCTCAGGGGAACAAAATATTCACCATCTCCCCTGAAATCATCAAAAAATCCCTTTGTTATCCTACCAGTTCGAACTACATCAGTTTTAATGAAATGACACTATCACATCAGTTTTCTAAATCTCCATGGAGGAAACAGAGCGATTTCATTGCTACAATTACTGACTCTCATTTCACAAATCTCCCCCCTGCAGATTCAGTGTCCCTGAGCTTATTCAAGGAGGACCTTCAGCCTACCCTTGCTCTTATTGCAGGTCTCCTAGGTGTGGAAGGGTTTGTGCGAGTCTCAAAAGAATGCATAGCCTTTTTGTGGTTAATGTCGCAACCCGGTGTCATCTTAGATATTCCTGGTTTTCTGGCCTCCATCATTCAAACTCAGTTCTAGGAGCTCTTAGACATGGGTCATTTTCGTTTCTATTCCATGGTCTTTTATCTTTTCCTTTTCCATCATGTCGATAAATTTGAGGGTTTGGGTTTAGAAAAGGTCTATAGGATAAACTCTCAGCCAAGACCAATTTTTGATTGGAGTCCCATAACTCATCAGTTGGAAAATGGGGTGGGTTACTCAAGTTTCCTGAATGATTTCATGCCCATAGCTTACACTATCATCCATGATTCTCCTCCACCTAGGATTTTTCCTGAACATAAGAAATGGTTGCGGTACAGTGAAGCTGAAAGCACTAGATATTGGTATCTTTTTTATCACTATACTGAAATCAGGGTTTATGGAGACGAAGTTTCTCCCTACCAATTGCCAATTTTCCCCACCCGATGGATTTATGCTTTTCAATACCTCTAGCAGACCTTAAAGGCTAATCATCTTCACTTCCTCCCTGCAAAAAAGGGGTTTATTCTCAAGCTTCCCACAACCATTGGCCCTTTCGTAGTTAACTCGAGGCACGCCCTTCCCGTGGTTGAAAGTCTGCTTCAAGGCATGGATTTAAGGCGAGGGAAAGCTTGGCCCTATGATCCAAAATGCATCATCTCTAACAAAAGAAAGAAGATTAAATCAACTCATTACAATCATGAAACAAGGCCCTTCATTGAATGGAGAGCTAATCTTGAAACCTGGCCTTTGCTTTCGCAGATGGAGACCAATTCATCTGCGGCGGGGGAAAAGGCAGATACTGCTTCAATGAGAGAGGCAGATTAGAAATAGGTGGATGAGGTTGGTGTGTCAGGAGAAGGTTCTCCCCCTTTTAAAAGACAGCGAACCAGGACCAACGAAGCAGAAGGAATGGGAGACGAACGACTGCTTCAAAGTGAAACACTTTACGGGAAATCATACAGGAGAAAAGCAGGTATCATAGTGATATGGGATAGCATGACCTCTTCGGACTTCTCAGAAGTCTTGCAAGCCATCTTAGCTAGCAGCTATCAAGGAGCGAGAAAGAGAAGGATAAAAAGCAGAAAAATCAGAGAAAAACACTGGTCTGAGCTAGAAGGATATGTTGATAAGTACCATACCAGGTTTTCATTGCCAATTGAATTGGAAAAAGAGCAACTGGTGATGGCTATGAATGAAGCTATCTTGAACCCAGAGGCTGCTACCACTAGTTACAGAGCCCTAGAAATAGCAATAGATATGTCGCAAGTCCCGCCAATTGACAAGTGCAATTTGTTCCAGTGTTTTGGTGATATGCTAAAAGATGAGGTAGTACGGCTCTCCCTTACTCTGAGAAAGATACAAAGTAAGCATAACCAAGTGCTTGAAAATCTCAGAAGGGAGAAGATCAACTCCCGTGCACTCGCAAACAACCTTCACAGTCTCCAAGAAGTAATAAAAGGGAAAGAAAATGGCAAAGCAGACCCCCAAAGTCATCTCGTTGCTGAATTGAAAAAGCAGGTCGCAGCCTTGAAGCAAAAAGTAAATATACCTGGCACTCATCACATACAAACTGCTGAGTTAGTCTAGGTAGAGAAAGATAAGGCAATCCTGGCCGATTTCCTTGCAAGGGAGAGGGAATAGAAATCTAAGATTTCGGAGGAGATGGCTGCTCTACAGGGAAGGATGAATGAAATACAGATAAGCTGGGATACTCATGTGTGTGCCCCAGCAGCTTCGGAAGGTACTAGTTCGTTCTCAAAGTAGCTGACCACTACACAGGCCACACTTCAAGTGGCGGAAAAACAGGTCTTAACAGCATGCCAGAGGATCAATGAGCTCGAAGCCCTCCTCGCAGAGAATTCCAAAATCGTCGCCGCTATGCATAAAGAGATAGAGGAGGGGAAACAGGACAAGGCATAACAAGAGAAAACCATCCACGAGCTGACTAACCGAATGAAGGGAAATATCACCCTCCTAGACGCTAGGCATCTGATTTGGACCGAAATTATCACGGAGATGAAAAATCACTGGGCGTTTTTTAATATCATTGAGGAAATGAGGGCCACTGTTCACTCTTTCAGAAGAATGCTTCATGAAGGAGGTAACTATGCCTCCAACAGGGTCCAAAGCGCAAAGAGGTATATTTCCTTTTTAAAAGAGATAAGTCCAGAAGAGGTGGCCAAGCAGGGTATCAAGAACAGATTCAAGGAAGCTGCGCAGTGTTAGAAGGTGATAGATGAATAGTTCGCAAGTAGCATGGCTTTGAATGTTTTGGAAAAGATGGTGACTAGTTTGGAACAATTCGAGGCAAATTGGATTGAGATAACACTTGTAGGACTCCCCTCATGCTGGGAGCCTTCCAATGCAGTCCTACAGCCGCTACCACTATACGAGTGCCGACTAAAGGAAGTAATGAACCAGACCAACATACCTTCTGAAAAATCTACTCGACTCAAAGCTGAAACCATAGTTTCAATTCTCGGCAAAGAGTTTTCACTTTTGCATCAAGTGAAACATAAAATTCCTACTCATGCAAGCTATGACAAACTTACCAAGGTTTACATCAAAGCAGAAGTTTTCCCCGCCATGCCTGAATCCACAGTTGACACCTAGTAGAGGTGTACAGGTCATGCTATTATGTTGGCCAGCTCATCGACAAACATCATTCCGCCTGCTTCATCTACTGCCTCAACTCCCTCACACCATTGAAAATGTTAACTCATAATTCGGTCTGGGTGGCATCTTGTTTTTATTTTTATTTTTACTTTCAAGATGCGAGTGAGATTCACATTTCACTCTTACAATTTATTTTCTGTTAGACAGTTATGATATTTTGTTTTGAAACGGCCATGAGCCCGATTGTAAATGATGAGAAGCCTTCTAGCTCATCATAAATTTTGTTGTTTTGATTAGGACTTAAAACTACTCACTAGCACACGAAAAATATATTTTCCCAAAATATCTTCCCGCATATGTTGATGGAGAATTCTATAAAAGAAGTAAACAGAGACAGAAAAAAGGTTCCAGATTTTCCAAAGAAAAGACTAAGAAAGAACTCTGTATGTATTTGTGTTGGAATTTTGATATTAATGTTGAAGATCCCATTGGGATTTAGTGATAAGAAGTTTTGTCGACATTGGGGATTATGATCTGAGTGCTTCATACTTTGTAGCTCTCCTTTGTGTTTTATAGTGTAAGTTCTCATCTCGTTCATTTCCATATTTCTTATATCTGTGT
The DNA here is from genome assembly GCA_034641835.2 of Pinus albicaulis. NCBI lineage: Eukaryota > Viridiplantae > Streptophyta > Pinopsida > Pinales > Pinaceae > Pinus > Pinus albicaulis. The sequence continues at coordinate 97,361,183 of CM076583.1, forward strand.
TCTGGAATGCAAGTGCTCATACGTTTAAATGTGAATTTATCATCATTGATTATCATATTTACTCATGTCTAGTGCTTTAAATATGGCTCAGGTAAGATATTCTGTTTCACCTTCTACTTCTGCCAATGTTCTTATGATATTAGCAGCAATGGAGTTCTATCTTTAAATTTGTTCTCATGTATGGATTCTTATTATGGCATAGGCCCAATATTTGTGAACACTTGTTTCTAGATTGAACTTCCATTACAGTTAGTGTCCATTACACTTTCTCACCTGTCGTCACCCTCCTTTTATTAACCTCTGTGGATCATTTTAGAATTGAGTCCCCTTTTCAGCATGTTGTCTTAAAATTTTCTGATACGTTCAAATATCAAAGTTCACATTCTATTATTATAGTATTACTTTTGCTGTTTTTAAGTTTTGAGAGTCTTAGTTCCAATTTCACCAAATCTTTCCACTTAAGATATGATAGCATGAGAGCCCCCTTCTCGTCAATCTTCATAAGTTGAAATTTATGCTCCTTGCTGATTAAGATGTCCTAGGCACTAGTCTTTGTAAAACTCAAGGTTGTCTCTAGGAGTGACAACAACCACTATGTTAGATCACCTGCCTCTTTGTAGAGTAGGCCATATGTTTGTTGGGAACATGCCTCTCATATGTATTGGAGAAGAGTTTTTCTATGGATTGCCAAGCTGGGAGGTGGTCCACTTCATTTGGATGATAGGATGGAGATGGGAGAATTTTCTGAATCATGAAAATCCCCATGATTGTCATCACTTCTCTCTTAAGGAGGCCATGGATCAGCAAGGAGGTTTCCACAACAACCTCCCATTCTTTCAAGATGAGAGCCATTGGGTTTATTCACCAAGGGCCAACTTGAACATGGAGGGAGGACCATTGAGGACATAATTATTGCAGAAGATTCAGAGCAATGGTGGAGACTATTGGATGGATAGGCCACAAGAGAAGAAGGGGAGATTTTGCAGTACCCTTGCAGTTCCTTGAGGACAAGCAACATTTGGGAGGGGGAGACTGTAATATTCCTAAATTAGCTACAGCTAATAGGAATATTAATTTTGCCTTGTTTATTTTTTCATTTCATGATTGATGAATAAATTGTAAAGGAGGACATGTAAAACTCCTAAAAACCAAGTATATCAATGCCTATGTGAACAGAGACATATCTGGGATATTTAAATAAACTCCTGCAGGTGTGAATGGGTTTAAATAACAAGAGTGGGTCATCTTTGACCAAGTCAACAGCGTAGTCTAGATGCATTGAACCTCTTTGAAGGACAACACGGTTCTAGAAGGAGGACCTTATGTGAAATGGGTTAAGTGATTCAAGGTGGTTTAGGGTTTGGCAAGACTCCTATCTTATAAAAGGAAGAGGAGGGCAACAAGAAGAGGTTGTTGAAGATTATTATTTCTGAAGGTCTATCTGCTTAGACATCCTTTGTTGGGACTTCCTGTTCAGGAATCCCACCTCCTTCCTTGAGCAGCTCTTGGAGGATACTGGTGCTATCCTTTCCACATCAAGCTTTTAGGCCAAGCTCACCTTACACCTACAGTGTTGTTCTTGTGAGAGCTGAGATGTCTTTGTGAGTTGCAGCAGTGGAAGACACTATATCTGTCAGATCTAGCCTATACTAGTGGTTCTTCTCAGTGAGTGTGTCTTTTAACCTCCTGGAAGAGTTCATTAGCTGACTGTACTTCAGATCTACATCTTGGCATCAGGCCAAATAATTCTCAGAGGCTAAAACACTGTTTCTCTCCCTAGACGGCATTATTTGCAGATCTACAGTTGTAGGGTGTTTTTCCTGCATTTTGGAGAAGAGATATGTAGTTTTGGGATTCTTCCTTTCACTGTGGTGATCCATGGATTTGACATCCAACCCATGTTTGTTTCAGATCTGATTTGTTGTACCATTGCATTATTTAGAAATTTCTGAATCATTCTGCAGATATGCATTCTTAGATCTCAGATGTACTTCCAATGCTTTATGTTTTGAGCAAAACCCTAAGGGGAATATATAGATCAAAATTTATTGTACACAGATCTGTATTAGATCTAAATTTTTATGTTCAGATCTTCTCTAGATCTGAAGAATTAATAAACTGCTACTTCAGCCCCAAAGAATAATGCTTTCATGGTTATGCAGTCTTTTCTCATGGTTCTAGCACCTCATTTCTGAGGATTTTTCCTGTATTGTCTCATTCTTTATCTTGTATACTGTATGGAATGTAAAGAACATCTGATTTGCTGTTATATATCTGATTTTTGAACCTTCATATCAGCCTCCTAATGTGATTTAGTGGATCTGCGTTATTTCTGAAGAAATCCTTTGCATAGAGCTGCAACCTCCCTCTTTGGGTGGTTTTCAGCTAGACTAGTTTGTGGGAGATTTGTTTAACCCATGTAGTCTGATTTTTTTTTTCTCTCCTCTTGGATTTAGATCTTAGATGAGCTGATCTAAGGGATCCAGGAGCTGTAAACTCATTTCCATGCACAGTATTCTCAAAATTGTGTTATTTCATCCGGCTTGATGAGCTGCCCCAGATCTGGAATATTACATGGTTAACGTCCACTGAGACCAATATTTGGTCTATCAGACCTAAAGAAAATAGTTAATTAGTTTGATTTAAGATTTTATTCCTATGCTCAAAAATCTTGGAGAGAAGCCTCCTGAGCTCACTATAATTTTGACATCTTAAAAGGCTACGAAGGTTAGTATTGCAACAAATATTATGAAATTGAGCTCTAATGTGATTTTACGCCCGACACTCTAAGAGGAATTGATTTTCATCCTCGATGTTCATATTCTCACAAAAATGGCAGATCCTTTCCATCCATGGTGTTTTAGGAACTGTCCAACGACCTGTTTCACTATGGAGCTCATGAGAGTTCGTTCTAATATTGGCTATATTAATTTTCTTCTTTGAGCTAGTTAAAACAGATAGATACTTTTGATCTTCTAGGGTGGGGTTGATGACCTCCTTATAATATCTTAATTTTCTTTTAGCTGCTAGATCTTTCTCACAACACATTTTTTCTTTGACTTAGAAGTAACAATTTTGTTAATGTTATTAATGTTTTTCAATGTGACATTCTCGTCAATCTCCCAATGGTTTAACCAGGCCCTAGTGTTTTTATACCAACCTGGTTTAAGCCTTAAGTGGTTTTGGATGGAATTTAAAGCTAGCCTAGGAAGTCTATGGTCTCCTGTGCTATTGAGCTTGTGCTTGTACAACATAAGCCTAGTCATAGCTAGGCTCTCGATAGGGGAAAGACCCACTTCTATAAGGAGAATAGGATAGGGTGTATTGTTTTTAATTTTAAGGTTATAAGTTATAAAACGCTTCTGGATTTGCTCAATCTTTCTCTAGGATTCTCTAGAGATGTTGCAACCCCAAACCTCACATCCATATAAGATAATAGGAGTGACTAAAGTTTCAAAGAGAAACTTCTTCCTATTCCATGTTACGAGGTTTTTCGTTTTACAATTATTTTCAAGACCAAAATAAGCTTTCCAACCCCCATTAATCCTTTTCTAAATGCTATAGTTCCAGTTGAGCTTGTGATGAATATCTATTCCTAGGTACTTGTAAGAAGACACTTCCTCCAAGTTACTATTGCCATACATAAAATTAGTCTAAGTGTCCTTCTTGGATTTGATAATCATAACTTTTGTTTTGTCAGTGTTAACAGACATACCCATGGTAGAGAAAAAATCCTTAAGAAGTCTAAGTTTCTTATCAAGATCAGATGGGCACCTTGAGAGAAGAAAAATATCGTCAACATAGAGAAGAAGGATGATGACTATCCTAGCTAAGATCGTGCCAGCACATCCTGCTTCCTCTAAACAACCTTCTGGCTTGTCGATGTAAATTCAAAATAGGGTAGGGGAGAGGGGGAAACCTTGTTTAACTCCGATATTACACTTAATATCTTTCGACCACCCCTCATTTCTCTTTAACTTGGCAATTACATTCTAGTATAACCTTCTAGCAGCCGCTCTTAGTTCGAAAGGAACATTTAGCTCTTCTAATCTATTCCATAGGTTTTTTCTAGGCACCGTATCAAAAGCCTTTTCAAGTCCACAAAGCAACAGAAGAGATTGGATTTATCATTGTGGCATTCCACCACAATGATCCTAAGCGTAATGAGGTGGTCCATTGTTGAGTGCTGCCTTCTAAAACCCGCTTGGTCTTTAGCCCGCTTACCTTCATTTTCAAGCCAAATGCTCAACTTATTTTCCAAAATAATACCATATAACTTGGCTAAGAGAGGGTTGATCATAATTGTCCGATAATTAGAGGGGTTATTTGTATCCCCAATTTTAAAAATACGGATAATGAGGCTCTGTGTCCAAGGTTTAGGGAACCCTTGCTTGACCGCTTGGTTGAAAAGCTTGTGGATGTGGGGGATGAGGCATGACCTCCAATTTTTAAGATTTCCACCTGGTAACCTACTTTTAAAAATATGGATAATGAGGCTCTGAGTCCAAGGTTTAGGGAACCCTTGCTTGACCGCTTGGTTGAAAAGCTTGTGGATGTGGGGGATGAGGATAGGACCTCCAATTTTTAAGATTTCTGCCTGGTAACCTTCAATGTCTTTAGCTTTCCCATTTTCTAGGAGTTTAACCCCAAAATCAATGTCTTCTAATGAGAAAAATTCTTTCATTGTAAGCAGGGTTTCAAAATCCCTGGCATTTTGAGATTCATAAAGCTTTTTAAGATAGGAATTCCAGTCATGTAAAGCAATTTTATTATTATCTTTAGTTTTCCTAGTTAGAATATGCCTCCAAAATTTCTTAGGAGCCACCTTAGAGAGGTGGAAGAGATATTCTTATCTTTTACGAATATATTGCCTTTTTTTCCTTTTAGTTAAGGCTTTGTAGATTTTTATCTTGTCAATTTTGAGAGATTCATCAACAACTTCCTTAATTTCTCTCCTCGCACTTTTACAATCTTTGTCTTACCATATGTTGGTTTCACTATTTCTTTTATTACTCGAGACTTCAATTAAGAACTTGTTAATAGAATATGAGAGGGTTGTAGTAAAATTATGATAGAGGTCATCTATTTTGTCTATACTAGATAAAGGAAGAAAATTAGTTTTTAATTCATTTAGAAAGAGATCATTTTTATTTCTGTCAAAGATTAAGTTCTTTTGACTATAAGGATTATCTTCTATGGGATCTCTATGCATCACAAAATTGAGAGTTATAAGTAAAGGCCTATGATTCAAATAGTTTATTTAAATCTCTTATTAGAATGTATAATTAATTTACAACATATTCATTTTTTTTAATTATAGCTTCTTCTTTTTTTGACATAATTTTCATTTTTTATTTTTATTTTAAAGGGATACAGGCTCAATGATACCTTACTTTTAATAATGAATTGTTTATTTATTATTTTTAATAATGAAATATTTATTTATTTATTAGTTGTTTTTTAACTGTATTTATATTTTTATTAAATCATAAATTATTAATTGTGTTGAAAGTTGTGTTTATTTTCAATACAAATATTACAATTTTAATTTAATTATTCTTAATTAATTAATAAATAATAAAAATTAAATTTTATTTCTAAAAGTATTTTGAATCTATATGTTTGATTATTTATTAATTTTAGAAAAGAGGAATAACTTGTTTCTGAGTTTTTTTAATAACCCAACGTTTCGGATTAATGTATTTATTAATTGTTTTATAATTTTTAATAATAATAATTTAAAATAAAATTATAATTTTATGATTTTTTTTTTTATTGACATTGCAAAATACATTATAAAATAAATGTTGTAATGTTTATTATAAATTGTTTTTATCAATATTTACCAACTATTCATTTAATATATATTTACTATATTAAAGATTTGCTAAATATATTCTTCAACTACAATAACAAGGAAATAATCACCAATTAGTTTTATTTAACTCATATTACTTTACTAAATTAGCTATCTTTCATAATAATAAAATAACATCATTAAATTACCTAAAATTACTTTCAACTTTGTTTTTAAAGCCTAACAACTTGTTATCGATTATGTAGCAGTTATATATAGATGGCTACTACCAATTACCAAAACAAAAAATTATTATGAGTTCATTGTCTCTCTATCTTATCTATGAAATAATAATAAAGTGATATTCAAAAATAATAAATTATTATGAATTCATTGTCTCTCCATCTTATCCATGAGATGATAATAAAGTGATATTCAAATAGAATGAAAAATACTACGAGTCAGTAATTCACTTGCTAGATACTTAACATTTGCGAATTACCACTCTCATAGATTACGTTGTAGTAATATAACTACAATCTTTAAATTAAATAACTTATTACTAATATCTTGGAAATGTCTAGTTGTCAATGAAAAATACTTTGGACATTGCTTGACTACGACTATTTCACGTGATGGATCGATCAAATAAAATGATATTTTTTTAAACTCAATTAAAGTTAGACCACGACCAGTCCCACAATCAATTAAAAAGACTACCCACAACCAAAAATAGATATCTAACATTAACCTAGAAATTAAGCCGCACGGTAGAATTCTTGCGCATGCATACTGGATCTTGAAGCTAGAAATAGACTTTACGAAAGATACTGCCAACATGTCATTATTAATAATGTGCACGTTGCTTTAAAATACTTGGACTTTAACACCATGGGATGGTTGTTGATTTCGTTGTTGATTTCCTTGCGAGTAGTTTTTAGTGCGATTTTTTGAAGGTTTTTATGGTGATTTTTTACGGTGTAATTTCTCTAAATTCCGGCAGGAATTTATTGAAAAGAGAAGTTTGATTGCTAACTTTACACAATCTAAGTGTCCTAAAGGTCTTTGAGGGTGCTGAATCCATATATAGAGTCAAAAAACCAGTTTGAATAACAAAAACCAAGATTTTACCTCAAAAATTTTCACCGAATTCCAGCACTTGAAACTTCAAAAAGTCACACTAAAAACAACTCCATTTGGTTGCCTCTGCACATGGCTACCACCCTGAGACATCCCAAATGCATCTAATTAATATAGCTGCTTTCTTACTATTTCAATAATTGTATAGCTGCAAATAATTGTTTTTTGTTGGGAGAATTAATAATAATAATTTAATTATGTTAATTATTGATTTATTTTGAATAGAGTTTTTAAAATTGATTGAATATTTAATATTTTTAAAATATATTATTAATAATTTTAAATATTTTTTATTAAATTTGTATTATTTTTTCAAATTATATAAATTTTGTTCATGGGTTTTGGATAGATAATTTGGTGTTTTATTAAGGCATTTTTAGACTTGAAGTCAATGGTTCACTTTTCATGTAGAATTTTTATAGGGGATCAAGGTGATATATTGGACATTGTCAAGATGTAGTCTTACTAAACTTTTAAATATATATATAGCTTGAGTGGGCTTGATGATGATGGTTAAGAAAATATGTTTTCTCCTAAAACATCACAAAAATTAAATAAAGTATGTATCTCTTCATAAACTTAACAATCATAGACTTAAAAATCACTCATAAATTGTGATTTTTAGACACTGATATTAATAAACTCATATTGATAAAAATTTATATTGTAACAAACCACAATACAAACCCTAAAAATCTCCAAAATCTAATAACCTCACTTTTCATCAATTTCTGTCATATTCCTGACCACTAATAAATTATGGTTTTTGGACTGTGATATTGATAAACGCTTTATGGCTTTTTAAGACTGATATTGATATTGTAACAGGGCACAATACAAGCCCTATTTATATATGAAAAACCTCCCAGATTCAACACCCTCACTCTTCATAAATTTCTATCATATTCCTGGCCATCCTGTAGCGTAAGCTTCGAAATTTGAAATAGTGAATGCTATAGGTTTAGCAATAATCCCTAAATCACACCTTCGGCTCGCCCGGGCTTTTCCGAAATGTCTGGCGTGCCCCCTTTTGTCGAACCTTCGAATTTTGAAATAGTGAATGCTATATGTTGATCAATAATCCATCGATCACACCTTCAGGGAGCCCAAGAGCACGAGATCGGCATAACTGGTCACTTCGACTAATTCAATGCGAAGAAAAGGGTGGTTTCCGTCCTTTTCATCGGAAACTCAGGCGCCCGGATCGTCAGGTAAGGTGAAGGTCTCTGCTTCCAGGTCTGCAGACACCGGCTGTTCTAATTCTGAAGACCTTACAAATGCAGTAGAAGAAGTTCCAGCCTGCAGATTAGTGGCTCTCCCACGAGAGGGTCCTTATCCTCACCATGCCGGTAGGTTTATTCTCATCATGCCACTCTTGTATTTTTCTGCTATTTTCCTTTGTTTTCATGACCGTGTCTATATTGCTTGTAATAATTAACTGTAAACATTAATTTCATCAACAGTTGGGATAGATGATCAAGTGAATTCTGTAATTCAACTTCTGGAATGGGAGAATGAAACGGAGGTGGCTGTATCAGTTATTTTACATGGTCTTGGTGGCATGGGGAAAACAACTCTTGCAGACGCGGTTGTTGCAAGACTCGATGTTCAAGGATGGAACTGTTATACAGTTGTGCCGCTTGAAAGTATTGGATGCAACATGACAATATCTGAGGACGGTCAAGGAGAGATTGAGGACAAGCAAACATTCATCTACATCGACAATGGCATGGTGCGGGGGGAACATATTCTGAATCTTTTACCAAACAGCCGCTACAAAAAGAAGCTTAGACTTCTTGTCACTGCTCGAGATGAAATGGTTGCAGACGTTCTCTCACACTCTGGCCGGATCCATACTCACGTGTACCCTGTCAAACCCCTCCTTTCCGAGCAGGATGCCATGGAAGTCTTGTACAAGAAAATGGGGGTACCTATCACAATGCAAATACCTGATCATCACATGACTCAGATCACCGAAATCTTAAAAATATGTGACGGAGTCCCCCTTGTTCTGGAGAGGATAGGAGAATATATATGCCAAAGCCAGGACAAATATGAAGCTTACAGGCGAGTAATTGAATGGAGTAAGGATGGAAGGCCTTTTAGTTCCGCAGAAGAGTATAGCATAGACAAGAACGGCCTTCTCTTCGACTTGGACGAACTTCCAGCCTCAGCCAAGGAAGCCTTTCTGGACATTTGTTATTTTTTCAATGGTTGGGCTTGGGATAAGGTTTCTTGTATAATGGGAGAGGATGAGCTCAATAGCCTTGTAAAAAGAGCTCTCTTGTTGAGGAAAGAAGACTGTAAAAACAAGGTGATGGTCCGCCATATTATTTCGACAATCGGCCGTAACATGACAAAAGGCAAACGATTCACAAGTGCGTATGAGTTGAGTAAGGCGCTCGAAGGAAACGATATGGTAAGAAAATTTATGGATATTCAAAAGCTGACTATAGTTCCTATAGTATAGTGCTTTTGTACTGCTTTTAACATATTTCTATATGCGATCACTAGGACATCGGAGGCATCAAGGGGATCTGGTTGGAAGACAATATATCTGAACCTTTGTTCATATTGGCAAAGAAGCTCGATTTAATGCACGACTCTCTTAGAGTTCTCGCGCTTGGGGACATGGCGATAGTTGTGGGTTTGGACGGGCAATATTGCACGCAGAAATTTAAACAGGTTGTATATTTTCAAGCTGGACTAATTCCATACATTCCATTCCATCCCACAACATCGCAAGAGCTGAGGATTTTGGACTGCAGATTACCTGATGACAGCAATGGTTTGCGACTAACCAAGGCAAGTCGTATGTTGATCTTTTCTTTGGAAGTTGTTCATAAGATATAATCTAGAAATACATTGCATGAAACGTTTATGGCACGGGTTAATTCTCCACAAGCGTTTAATCAAAGTCGCATCTTAATTCTTCTAAGGTGTGCTATTGACTATATCCTTATATGAACATGCAGATATCTTCAGAATTGAAAGTGCTGAACTTGAACGGGGTTCGGTATGAACATCAATTTGAGAGCAAAGGTGTTTTTGGGAGGCTATGGAGTTTAAGGAGATTGAAATTGGTAGACTTCAAGAAATTGGAGAGTCTTCCTGAAGAGCTTAGTCTATTAACCCAACTGGAAGAGCTGGATGTAAGTGGATGCAGAATGCTTGCCCAGCTGCCAAAAGGTCTTGGCGAGTTAAGCGTTTTAAGTAAATTGAATCTCCGATCTTGTGCGTCTTTACAGGAGCTGCCCAACTCGTTTGGGAAACTCCGATCTTTGAAATATCTAGATCTTCATTTTTGTGTAACTTTGGAAGAGCTGCCACAAAATTTTGGGTTATTGAGGTCTCTGGAAGAACTTGATTTGGGATGTTGTTCAAGCTTGAGAGATCTTCCAAGCAGTTTTGACAAGCTTTCCTCATTGAAGGCCTTAAACTTATTACAGTGCAGAAGACTTAACCGCTTGCCCGATAATATGAACTCTTTGCTAGCGTCGGTGAACATGGCAGATTGTTCCTCCTTAAGAGATTTACCAGAAGATGCTTGCAGCTATCTCAAGTTTGTGAAAGATCTTTCATTGAGCAGTTGTAACTTGCTGACGAAGATTCCAAAGAATCTGGTGGAATTAGCGAGTTTAAGAAGGTTGGACCTTAGCTTCTGTGGAGGATTGGAGAACCTTCCTGAAGGCTTCGGTCAGCTAAAGTCGTTGGCCGATCTAAATTTACGTTCATGTCAGTCGCTACAACAATTGTCTAGTGACTTCCACTGCCTTGCGTCCTTGCAAATATTGAATATGGAGTGGTGTAAAAATTTAGAAGGAAAATGGATGGACAGTGTGGGGAAGATCGAAACATTGGACTTGGTGAGCATTTTAGGAAGCGAAATGTTGGTCCAGCGATGGGCACAAATGGAAAAGGAGAATGGAGAAGAATCATGGCATTTTGCCATAAGGACACGATTTGTGGCGATTTACAAGCAATGCAGTGACCCTGAAGGGATGACATATACAACAGAAATTCGACAGAAAAATCAGGTATGTTCACATTCCAAACACAGACCAGAAGATTGACGCAAATTATTTGTACCAGTACTTTATGTAAGTTCTTTTTCCGAAGAGTGCAATCTTAAAATTGGGAAATGCAAAAACAAATTTTACTATAAGGAAATTTGAAAAATTGTATAACACTCACTTGAATGAGAGTCAATTGGAACTTTCACCGTACCTCTTTCGTCGCATCTACTGGTCCACCGCTTCATCCAGTGCCCAAGCCTGATTGGTTCGATTATCCATACCTGCCTGTGGCATGGGCGGGTACTTCATTGGACCATTACACTGACCCGGCATGAATATAATACCGTGTTAGACAGGTATGAATATATTCATATGTGTTGGAATTTTTTAGAACTTTTGAACAAACTCAAAGAGATTGATATTATTTTTCTAATCTAGAGAAATTAAAAAAAATTGCTTCACAGATAGACAGAGTTTCAAACTTGAAAACTTCTGTTTCATTCACAATAAAAACTATTTTCTAACATAGCTCCATAAACACACTGCACAAAAAATGCTCTATCTCTATTTCAAAATACACTCTATGTTCTTTTGAAACGACTCTGTCTTTCTTACAAAATAAGCTGCTCTGTCTTTTTAATACACTGTTGTGTAATTCAAATTACATTACGCACTTTTGTGCAAAATTACCTTTTTTCACATAAGAGTCTTTGGGCTTTATATGTGTGGCACTACACATATATATCAAAAATAAAACATATAACTAAAATGAAAATATGTATGGCCTACCAGGCCTCTATCATTAAAACTCACATATATAATATGTTAAAACATATGTATATATGGATTATTACAAAAGAAAAGTCGCGCGATAAAACGTTAAAACAAAATTTAAAACAAACTCTCGAAACTTTAATAAACCCTTTCGCTACAGATTTCAAAAACTTTAAACCGAAATGTAATACAAAAATCGCATTACAAAAATGGTCTCGTGACGTCAGCATTTGGATGCGCGATGAAATATTAAATCGCGTTCATAAGAGCTCATCGGGTCCGCACTCTGGTTTTGGGTACGGGCCCAAAATAAAACCAGAAAAGTTTATCCATTCCGGCTTATAAAAAGTTCGGGTCCGAAAATTGGTTCTCGAATGGACTCAAAGAAAAGTGCGATCCAATAATATGCTGCCGCGTGTTCTGTCGACGTGGTCTGAGGGACCACCGGTCTTCACGTTCTTTGTGGGCTGGTAGTGGGGACCACTGCTGCCATGGTCCAACCCATTCAAAACAAAAAGAGCTTCCCACGTTCTAAAACCAAAAACTCTGTTGTGTATTAAAAAATGCTCTGTTTTCTATTTGTGAAGGACATTAAGGTTCTTAAAACGGCTGTTCAATCAGAATGGCAAGCGGCTATTGGTAGAGCTTGTCAAACCTGTTTTCGAAAGCGGATATAGTGGGCAGAGCAGTTGAAGTTAATACTTCAACAATCCCCCTTAAGTTCAACTGCTGGGTTATCTGTGATACCCATGCATTTTCTCAAATATTCAAAACTCTTCTGCCCCAATGGCTTGGTCAGAATGTCTGCAAATTGTTCTTGAGTCCTGCAATGTTTTAAAATTATTTCTCAATTGTTCACTAGCTCCCTGATGTAATGAAACTTAGCATCTATGTGCTTTGTCCTTTTATGAAACACATAATTTTTAGACAATGCTATGGCTGAGCTATTGTCACAATAAATCACTGCGCTTTTTACCTGTTCTTGACATAAACTCCTCAACATTCTCCTCATCCACACTGCTTGACACGCTGCTACTGTAGCTACCACAAACTCTGTATCTGTTGTAGATAATGCTACAATCAACTGTTTCTTAGAAGCCCATGAAATGGCTCTTGAACCCATGTGAAAAACATAACCAGAAGTACTTTTCCGGTCATCTACACTTCCAGCCCAATCACTGTCAGTGTATCAAATTAATTCTGAATTTTCTGAAATAGTATATAAAATGCCATACCTTTTAGTTCCTTTAACATACCTCAGAATTCTTTTTGTTGCCTACCAATGTGCTTCTTTTGGCCTCTCCATGAATCTGGAAATCAAACTAACAACATGCATAATATCCAGCCTAGTTGCAGTCAAATACATGAGGCTGCCAACTATGCTCTTGTACAAACTAGGATCAAAATCCTTACTGCCGTCCTCTTTGTTGAGTTTTAATCCCATTACCGTGGGAGTAATTGCTGCCTTGCAATCCTGCATGTTAAATATCTCCAAAACCTCATTTACATACTTAGCTTGTGAAATAAAAATCTTATTTTCATTTTGCTCTACTTCTATTCCTAAGAAGTATTTTAGCAAGCCCATATAAGTCATTTCAAATTCTTCTTTCATGACCTTTTTAAAATTTTCAACAAGGTAATCATCATTACCTGTGAATATCACATCATCAACATATAAAACAACAATCAACATCTTACCATCTTTCTCGTTGATGTATAGGGTGGGTTCTCCCTCACATTTTTCAAAACCATTTTCCAGTGGATAGGAATCTATCCTACTATACCATGCTCTTGGCGCTTGTTTCAGCCCATAAAGAGTTTTCTTCAATTTGCACACTTTGTGTTCTTGGCCTTTCTTCTCATAGCCTAAAAGTTGTTCAACATAAACATCTTCCATTAACACTCCATTTAGGAATGTTGATTTCACATCCATTTGGAAAAATCTCTACTTGTTTTGTGCTGCAATAGACAACACTGCTCTCACGGTTTCCATTCTTGCAACCGGTGCGAAAGTTTTCTCATAGTCTCTCCCATGTTGCTGCTTATACCCTTTGACCACAAGTCTGGCCTTGTGTCTCTCAATCTTACCTTCAACATTACTCTTTGTCTTGTAGACCCATTTAACTCCAATTACTTCTTTACCTTTTGGGAGTTCAACTAAATCCCATGTTTTATTTCTTTCTATGGCATTAATCTCTTAATCCATAGCTTCTATCTATTTCCTATCTTTAATGACTTCTTCAAAATGAATAGGACCATCAACATGACAATACAAAGAAAATAAAGAGTTCATACATTCATTTGCTGCCTCTTGCTCATAAATTTCATTTAAATTTCTGAACTTTGTTCCTCTTTCATTTGGTGTACAAGTGCTTGAAGAAGCACTCGAATCTCCTCCTTGTGGTATGCTTGGAGAAGCTCTCTCATTTCTCCTTAAGGGTGTCCCTTACTGTCATTGTGTTGGTGCTGCTATTGAGGGATGTACTTCAGTCATCTCTTCATCATTTTCATCATGAGACAAACAGTTTTTAACATTCATTGTTTTCTTAATGCTTCCATCCCAAGCTTCCTCTTCAATAAACTGAACATCTCTGCTCACAATAAATTTCTTGGTGGATGGGTTATACAACCTATAAGCTTTGGATTCCTCACTGTATCCAATAAAAATATATTTCTCCCCCTTTTTGTCTAACTTCTTTCTTAGCTGATCTGGAATGTGTGCATAAGTCACACAGCCAAAAACTTTCATGTGGGTGACTCCTTGTTTTATCCCACTCCATGTTTCTTTCGGAACTCTGTTCATGACTGCTTTTGTTGGGAATCTATTCAAGATATATGTTGCACAATGTACAACTTCAACCCAATAATCATTTGGCAAATTTGTTTCCTTTAGCATACTCCTTACCATATCCATGATTGTCCTATTTTTCCTTTCGACAACTCCATTTTATTGTAGAGTGTACCTTGCTGTAAATTGCTTGTGTATGCCATTTTCTCTGCAAAAAAGCAGAAATTCTTTAGAGATGTACTCACCTCTTCCATCAGTCCTAAGGAATTTGATATGCTACCCACTTTAGTTCTCCGCAAGTGCTTTAAAATTGCATAATTTTTCAAACACTTCACTTTTATTTTTCAAAAAATAAACCCAAGTTTTTCTTGTAAAATCATCAATAAAAGTTAACATATAGTGGCTGCTTCCAAGTGATGGTGTTTTCATTGGTCCACATAAATCTGAGTGGACAATTTCTAAGGGTGCCTTTGCCCTTATGCTTTTTCCGGATGGAAAAATTTCTCTGTGTTGTTTGCCCAAGATACAACCTTCAAATAGGCTGTCTGGTTTCTCAATCAATGGCAATCCTCTTACCATTTCTTTCCTATGTAACAAATTAAGACCTCCAAAGTTGAGATGTCCAAATCTCAAGTGCCATAACCAATTCTCATCTTTTTCTTCTCTTTGGAAAGCCTCTTGTGTCACTGCTATCATTTCTTCTCCACTCTTCAAATTTTCCCTCATCCTGAGAAGGAACATTCTGTTCCTTATCATCCTTATTTCAACAATACATTGTTTTCTTGGAGGTTTATCCATGATGGTGCATACATCATCTTCAAAGAAAACATTATAGCCCTTTTGAATGAGCTGCCCAATGCTTAACAAATTACATTTCATACCTGGTACATAATATACATCAGATATGCTCTTCTTTTCTCCCTTCTTTGTCAAGACATTTACTATGCCTTTTCCTGTGACAGAAATCTTACTGTCTGTTCCCAATGTGACTTGAGACTTCACATTTTCATCTAACATAGAAAACATAGAAATGTTTCCTGTCATATGGTTACTACAACCTGAATCTAGAAACCATAAATCTTCACTCTTTTCCTTAGCCATATTACATGCTAAAAACAATTTATCTTGGCTGATATTTTCTCTAGTGAAATTTGCACTAGGTCTATTACCCATATCATTTTGCTTCTTCCTACATTCATTTGCATAATGCCCATATTTTTTACAATAATGACACTGGACATTGGATTTTTCATACCTTTGTCCATGAGCATGTTGTTGTCCACTTTGTTGGCTGCTTCTTTGGCCTTGGTTCTGATTTTGATCACTGCCCCTTCCTTGAGCATTTGTTGGGTTGTTCCTTCCTCCTCTGTTTTGGCTTCTACCTCTTCCTCTCTTGTTTCCTCTGCCTTGAACTCTTCCTCTTCCAAAGTACATTTGGGTCTTGAAAGCATGCTCCAAAGATGAGTTTTCATTTCTACCCAATCTCTGTTCATGTGTCATCAGTGATGCCTGAAGCTCATCAACTGAAATGTTTGAGAGATCCTTTGTCTCTTCTATGGTGGTGACTATAACATCAAATCTTGAGGGTAAGCTCCTCAAAATTTTCTCCACAATCCTTCTTTCTTCAAGTGTCTCTCCATGAAACCTTATCTGTGTGACCATTCCAATCACATGTGTGAAGAATGAATCTATGTTATCAGACTCCTTCATGCAGAAAGTCTCAAAATCTCTCCTCAGCAATTGTAGTTTTGTTGTCTTCACTTTCTCCATGCCTTGATAGCCTGTCTTGAGAGTTTTCCCATGCTTCTTTGGATCTCTTAGCTGCTGCTATCCTTGGAAACGCACTCTCATGTACTTCTTGATACAAATAGAAGAGGGCTTTAGAGTCCTTCTTCTTATTGCTCTTCAACAAGTCCTTCTCTGCTTGTGTTAATGCATTAAACTCATTTTCATCTACTGGCTCTTCAAAACCATCCTCAACAAGTTCCCATAAGTCTTGAGAGGCAAACAGGGCTCTCATGGTGATTGCCCAATAATCATAGTTTTTTCCATTAAATTGTGGGAGCTGAGCATTACCAACACTCATGCTTGTGCTGGCTCTTGCCATGCTTGCACTCTGAACTATGCTTCAAACACTTGACTATGAATTTATAAAATAAAATGACTATATTCAAACAGTAACACAAAAATCTCTCTTGAGAATACCTTGGATTTTTTTTTACTGAGCCTTCACTCTGTTGGAGAAGCTACTGCAACAAAAAATCATTCCTTCAGCTTCTTTGACACCTTTAAAGATTCTGGACAGGCTCTGATACCATGTTGGAATTTCTGAGAATTCCTGAAAAACTCAGAGAGAATGATACTCTCCTTCTAACACAGAGAAATTAAAAAAAAATTTGCTTCACAGGTAGACGCAGTTTCACACTTGAAAACTTGTATTTCATTCACTGTAAAAACTATTACAAAAAAAACTTCTTCCTCTAACAGAGATATTTACAAAGTGACTGCTGCATAAACAAAGTGCACAAAAAATGTTCTATCTCTATTTCAAAATACACTCTCTGTTCTTTTGAAAGGACTCTGTCTTTCTTACAAAATACACTGCTCTGTCTTTTTAATACACTGCTGTGTAATTCAAATTACATTATGCACTGCTGTGAAAAATTACCTTTTTCACATAAGAGTCTTCGGGCTTTATATGTGTGGCACTACACATATATATCAAAAATAAAACATATAACTAAAATGAAAATATGTATGGCCCACCGGGCCCCTGTCATAAAAACGGGCATATACAATATGTTAAAACATATGTATATATGGACTATTTCAAAAGAAAAGTCGTGCGATAAAACATTAAAACAAAACTTAAAACAAACTCCTGAAACTTTAATAAACCCTTCTGCTGCGGATTTCAAAAACTTTAAACTGAAATGTAATATAAAAATCACGTTACAAAACTAGTCTTGTGACATCAGCATTTGGACGCGCGATGAAATATTAAACCGCACTCATAAGAGCTCATCGGGTCCGCAAACTGGTTTTGGGTATGGGCCCAAAATAAAACCCGAAAAGTTTATCCATTCCGGCTTATAAAAAGTTCGGGTCCGAAAATTGGTTCTCGGACGGGCTCAAAGAAAATTTCGATCCAATAATATGCTACTGCGTGTTTTGTCGACGTGGTCTGTGGGACCACTGATATTCACGTTCTTTGTGGGCTGGTAGTGGGGACCACTGCTGCCATGGTCCAACCCATTCAAAACAAAAAGAGCTTCCCACATTCTAAAACCAAAATCTCTGTTGTGTATTAAAAAATGCTCTGTTTTCTATTTGTGAAGGACAGTAAGGTTCTTAAAATGACTGTTCAACTAGAATGGCAAGCGGCCAGTGGCAGAGCTTGTCAAACTAGTTTTGGAAAGCGGCTACAGTGGGCAGAGCAGTTGAAGTTAATACTTCAACATGAATAGAATACCGTGTTAGGCAGGTATGAATATATTCATATGGAATTTCTTATGAATATACTGATAAGTTGTTTTATGTGGGGATTTTTTTTCCACCTAGGTCTTAGGCCAAATTGTATGGGAAGAAGTTGAGTGTGACCGTGATGACATTGTCCGTCAGGTTGTATAATCTTGAATTCCCCAATTAAAGGGACTGTTTTTCGTATTGAACATTTAAATTACTCTAACCTGAAATTAACCTAACTAGAAAATTTCTATATTTGAACTTATCTAAATCTTTATCCAACCCACCAGCTCCCACCAGGCAAGATCAAGGTTCCCTCCAACCTGTGGGAGATTAGACACTTTACGGGGTTTTTCCTTTCCCACCTTGCCCAGAGAAGAAATCTATCGAATAACTCTCACTATTGTCACCGAGAGAGCTAGTGCGTGGGGCTTTGGCCGAGATACCAACAACTACCCGAAGGTGCGAGGTTTACCGAAATGGATTTGTTCTTTGTCTTTTAATTAAATCAACATCTATGGAACACCAAATTATCTATAGGGAATTGGCAAAGTTTATCTATGTTGTTCCAATTGATCTGTTCATCGGCCCCGACTAGCATTTTCAATCCTTCCCACAGTACCAATTCAATGGGGCTAGATAATATAATCAACCCTACAATTGCCATTACTGGGTTTGTCGAGTTTTGTTTGATTCCAGGATGTTCATGCCTGGACTACTCTAATTTTCACCTCCTCTTCCTATAATTTTCATGCCTGAACTATTCTAATTTTCACCTCCTCTTCCTATAATTTTCACATCTGAGACATATCATAATGGGTATTTTTATCTTCAAGTCCAAATTGAAAATGAGACTAAGCCTTATTTAAAATTATATATATATATATATATATATATATATATATATATATATTAACATCCATAATATTTTGCGTGGTAACCAATATTCACTAACTTAGGCACATATATGTATGGCTCACACTTAAAATCATAAGATGTCAAATAAAGGACTCATTTCGACTTTAGCCATTGCATAAAAATGGTTGATCTATTGGTAAATAATGAATTATGGTTAATAATATTAATTCAAAACTTTAAATACTTTTATGCTTTGTTTTTAACTTATAAAGGTAGTTAGTTGAATGATTATCTTGTTATGTAAATTATAAAATTCAAAAGTCAATTTTTTTATTTATTTAAATATAAAAAAATATTTTCTCAAAAAAATTTATAATATATTACACAATTAAACTTATTAACTTATTGATAAATAATTTATTATAATTTTACCCTAACATTAACCCAAAAAAATCTTTCATATTCTCAAGCTCTGTAATGTAATTTTTCCATGGAACTTGAAGAATCCTCTTAATAATGTTCTTTTATGGAAGACTATATTATTCTTCAAATATACTATTCTTCACGATTCTCAAAATTCTCTGACCCGTGAGTTTGAAAATATCCACAACGAAAACGATAACGATAAAGAGAGGAGATTCACAACCACATTTTTTTTTTTTTTGGGAGTGGTACTGAACAGAATAGCTTGGACCACAGTTCTTTTTTATTGAAATCTGCTAAAAAAATTTAGCATCATCAAAATACTGAGATTTAGCAACTGTAATTCAGATTTTCAAAAATCTTTGTTGAAATATTTTATAATTTTACTCAAATTTCTGAATTATTTTATGGGTTTTTTTTAGGCTATAGTCTAACTAAATTGTTTTTTTGCACTGAAAATCATGGAAATTCGGGTAAGATTTTAAGAAAACCTCGCAAAGATTTTTGTAAATCCAGATTATAGCTATCAAACTTCAATATTTTGGGTGCTTGATAGTGTTGAATCCATTTCCACCATCAAAAAACATGATTCAAATACTACTACGGCAAAATTTCTTAATTTTTTTTTCCCAAATTTCAACCACTTTTGACCATTCCATCAATTCCTCCACCTCCATAAACAACTCCTTTTTTAGACTACTGCAATCAATACTTTTAAATGGAGCAACCTGTGCATTGGGATATGTGTCATTCTTCAATATAATTGAATTTCTGGTAGTCTTGATGAGTAGTTCAGTCGTTGCTCTCTTTAATTCTCATGGGTCCATCAGGGTCAGTTTCTTTCAGTTGAGTTGGTTGGTGTGCCTCTCTTTAGAGTTGGCCCATCAGTAATATTATGCGAAAAGAAACACTGTAATTTTGTGCTAATAAAGAATCTAGTTATCTAATCAATATTACAAGAGTCAACATTATCAGAGACTTATAGGGAAAAAACATGTCATAACTTGTAATATCCTTTAAGGAATATATAATGCCACTGTTGTAATAATAGTAAAAATATAACAGCAAAATAATATGCTTATTATAAAAAACCTGGTGATAACATATACACATAATACTCCATCACACATAATTAAGTTCAAATCACCATATTTAAACAAGCCCTAAGGAAATCCACCAAATATCATTTATTAAGGAATTTAGTCCATGTAATACAAGCAGTTTGACCACAATGTAGATGTGTCAATTACATCATAATGCCAATTAATAACCCTTGACTTAGTGCTATGGTGGTGCTGCAACAACTTGCTCAATAGATCTGTGCTTTCTTCCTTCCTTTGTCAATCTAGAAATGCAAATAATTGTAATAAAACCAACAGGGCAGATCTCAGATCCACGCTCATAAACTGTAAAGTAAAAATAGATGAAAACCCCTTTTTTTTTAAAATATGAAATGAATGCGACCAGCGAGGGTGATTATAGAAATCACTGAAGTTGGGTTTGCTTACTAGGGTGAGATTCTTGAATCTCACTGAAGGAAGCTTGAGGATCTCACCTAAAAATCCTCGCTTGAAAACTCCTCTGAGCTCTCAGAATATCAATGAAGAAAAGATTAAATTCCATGAGTTGCTCTCGTTCCTCCTCCTCCTTTTATAGTCGGGCTACTTGGAAAAACCATGGGCAAACACCTGGGGTCAAAACAACCCAGAAGGAAAAACCATGGGTCAATGCCGCTTTATTTATTAATTTATGTATTAATCTACTACTATTATGATTTGGTCCAACTGGTTAAACGGTTGGGAATATTACAGTTCCCCCTGCCCAAAATTTCTTGCCCTCAAGAAATTTCAATGTTGGATGTTGAAATATGTGTTCTCCTTCCCAAGTGGCATCCTCGATGGGCAGATCTTTCCATCGTACCAAATATTCGCAGATGATTCTGCTTCGAAGCTTTCTTTCTCGAATCTCCAACACCTCCTCAAGAACCAGTTGAAGATGGCCCTCCTCATCTAGTGGCGGTAATTCTAGTGATGATTTTACGTTTGATCCTAATTATTTCTTCAAACAGGAGACATTAAAGATGTTATGAATTCTACTCTCTGCAAGAAGCTCTAGCTCATATGCCACTTCTCCTATTTTTCGGATAAGTCGATAGGGCCCGTAAAATCGTGGCTTTAATTTTTTCGCACCTTTATGCTTCAAGGTAGACTGCCTATATGGCTGAAGCCGGAGATAAACCACATCTCCCACTTCGAAACTCCTCTCTATCCTTCGACGATCTGCATATAACTTTTGTTGATTCTGTGCCGTCTACAGATTGTCTTTAAGGGCTCTCAGAATATCCTGACACCCCTGGATCCAATCCTTTTCCAATGGTGCTCTACTAACTCCAAATGTTGTATCTGCAAAATATAGTGCCTCATATCCATATAAGGCTCAGAAAGGTGACATCCCTATGGACATGTGATAAGTGGTGTTATAGCAGTATTCTCCTAAGTACAACCACTTGGTCCATGCTCGTTGTTGTCCTGTGACATAATCTCGTAAGTAACCTTCCACCCATTTATTCACTGCTACTGTTTGTCCATCTGTCTACGGGTGATAACTGGTACTAGGGGTGAGTTCTATTCCAGCCAACCTAAATAACTCTTGCCAGAATGCTCCCATGAATCTGCTGTCACGATCACTCACAATGGTTTTGGGCAAACCATGTAGACAGAATACCCCCTGGAAGAATATTTCTGTTATTTGAGATGCAGAACTTTTGGAGGGCATTGCAGAGAATTGAGCATACTTGGTGAGATGATCCACCACCAAAAAAATATGATCTTTGCCTTGTGAAGAGGGTAGCCCTGTAATGAAATCCATGGATATACTCTCCCATTTTTGCTCCGGAATGGGTAGTGGTTGTAATAAACTTGTCGGGTGTGTATGTTCAACCTTATTACTTTGACAGGTACCACATTCCTTAACATTTTTGATAATGTCCTTCTTGAGTCCCTTCCATGTGAACCTTTCCCTGATGGTCCTATAAGTCTTCAAAAATCTTGGATGTCCGGCTAAAGGGGAGTCATGGGTTGCTTGTAGAATATTCATCTTAAGTTGAGACTCAGGTACTAGATAGATTCGATCCTTATAATAGAGAATATCATTGACAACTCTATAACGGATGTCTGATGACTGTCTGTTAGGGATCTCACAAGATGATTGATTTTCTGAGTATTCCACCAAAATATGGGACTTCCAGTCATCCACAATATCTATGAGAGAGAAGGTAGTTGGTCTCCTTAACAAGGCATTTGCAACTGCATTGTTTTTACCTTTGACATATTCAATCTCAAAATCATAGGCTTGTATCTTACTGACCCATTTTTGTTGCCTTTCATTTAATCCCTTCTGATCGAGAAAGTATCTGAGACTATTGTGATCAATTTTGACTTTGAACCATTTCCCCACTAGATATGGATGAAACTTGGCCAATGCATGCATAATAGCCAACATTTCTTTGTCATAAATGGAGTAAGAGCGTTCATAATCATGCAACTTTCTACTCTTAAAAGCAATGGGATGATGGTTCTGTGTTAGGACAGCCCTGATTCCTTCCCCAGAAGCGTCACACTCCAATACAAAGGGTTGAGAGAAGTCTGGCAAGCCTGGAACTGGACACGAACTCATGACTTCCTTCATCCGCTCAAAAGTCTCCTGGGTTGTTTCTGTCCATAAAAAGGCTCCTCTTTTTGTCAAGTCAGTAAGAAGGGCTGCTAGCTGTGAATACCCCTTTACAAATATTCTGTAATAAGTACAAATACCTAAGAAGCTCCTTAACTCTGTTACATTTTTGGGAGTTGGCCAATTGAGAATGGCTTCAATATTCTCTTGGTGGACCTTAACACCCTGGCCCCCGATGATGTGACCTAGATATAGCATTTCCGTCATCCCAAAGTCACGTTTAGAGATTTTGGCATAAAATTGTTGTGTCTCCAATATTCCCAATACCTCGTCCAGGTGATGCAGATGCTCTTCCCATGTTTCACTGAACATCAGGATGTCGTCGAAGAAGACCAAAACAAATTTACGCAGTTTCTTGTTGAATACATGGTTCATGCATGACTGGAATGTCGCAGGGGCGTTGCTCAACCCAAAAGGCATCACTAGGAACTCATAATGTCCATAGTGGCATCTAAAAGTTGTTTTTGGAATGTCTTGATCACGAACCCTGATCTGGTGATACCCTGAGCAAAGGTAAATTTTTGAGAAGTACTTGGCTCCCTTTAACTCATCCATCAATTCGTCGATCCTAGGGATAGGATATCGATTTTTGATGGTCTTCTTATTCAGTGCTTGATAATCTATACACATACTCAGGGACCCATCCTTTTTCTTCACCAAGACTGTGGATGAAGCAAAAGGGCTCGAGCTTGGCCGAATGTGTCCTAATGCCAAAAATTCTTTTATTGCCTTTTCTATCTCATCCTTGTACGCTTTGGGGTGCCGGTAAGGGGTAGTGATGACATCTTGGACCCCTTCCTCTAGTTCGATGATGTGCTCAAATCCCTCATCAGGTGGTCGTCCTGGGGGTATATCTCCAAAGACCTTTCGGTATTTTTGCAATAGTGCCATAATATTAGGGGAGTACTCCTTGTGTTGTTCTACTGGTTTATTCTCCATGATTCAACACTCTATTGCCCATACAATATCCCCATGCCAAAGGTCTACCTCCATCCGATTGGATGTCACAACCTTGGGAGGATATGCATGCATTCCTCTCAACTTCACCTTTTTACCATCTGGTCCTGTGAATGCGAGTTCCAAGTCTCAGTAGTTTACTGTATGAGTTCTCATAGAATATAGCCATTGTACCCCCAATACTACATGAGAGTCTGGGCAGTCTACGACAAAGAAGTTATCTGTAACTGTGTAGTTTCCCATTGCTAGGCTCATGTTAGGAACTATCTTAGTGCATGGCATGCGGTTATGCTCTTTCTTTCCAGGAATCAAAACCGTAAAGCCTTCAAATTCTTCAGTAGCTAGTCCCCTTCTGGCTATGAATTCTGCATCAATGAAGTTGTGGGAGGCCCCACCATCAATTAGCATAGTAACCTTCTGTCTTTGTATGGTGCCCCTAACCCAGAGGGTGTTATATCTTGGGATCCCTGTAAGAGAAGCAATGACTCCTTGAATTTCTTCCTGTATTTCCCCCATGCCTTGTGATTCCCCTTGATCGAGCTCTGGATTCTCTTCCTCATCTTCACTTTCAGAAAATACTTCAATATAGTGGGCCTTCCCTTTAGTACAGTGATGTCTCGATGCCCAAGGTTCTTGACAAGAGAAGCATAGCCTTCTCATTCTGAGATCTTTCCTGGTCTCATCATCTAGCGTCCCCTTACCAAACAGCTCCCGTTGTTGCTGCTTGACTTCCTTCCCTTTTTGAGGAATAGAAAATTTAGGTAGGAATCTATTCTTGGGTACTGCATCCTACACATCTCTTGCATGGTTAATTGCATCTTGCAAGGTGGCAGGTTGGTAGGCAGTAACCCAACCTCATAGGGGTTCTGACAACCCTTCTATAAATAACATGACCAACCGGGTCATGGAGAGGTGGTTGACCATTACTGCAAGCTTTTGGAATTCTGCAACATAAGATTCAAGGCTCCCTGTCAGTCGAAGCTGGGTTAGCTCCCGAAAGTACATCTCAGGATCCTTCCTATAAAATCTTTCTATTAACCTTTGTGTGAATTCCTTATAAGAGACGATGCTGGCATGTCCCATAGTGGTCATACCATGTTGCCACCATTCATGTGCTTCTCTGTCAAGATGAAGTGTGGCGTATTTGATGGCATCCTTCTCCCGCATGGGATTGAGCTGGAAACATGTATCCAGTTTTTGTACCCATGATCGTGCAGAACACTTCTACGATCCATCAAAATAAGGAAGAATTACCTTTCCTACAACCTTCTGCAAATCTACGTTTGACTGATGGCCCCCATATGTGGTTGCCTTCCTTTGTTGTTTGTTCCTCATGTAGTCAAAGTCATTAAGGCTCAGGGTCGATTTCACGTTGGGAGGCAACATATCATATTCTTTCATCCATGCGGTAACTATTTCTGCAATTGGTGAAGGGCATTCTTGCTCCATGGAGGAGTCATCCAAAAATGGAGGCATGGTAAGCCGGCTAAAAGGGTTGCTCTGAGTGTTGACATGTTCGTGTGATGGACCGTTGCTACGAACATTGATATACTCCTGCGGTGGACCATCCCCACCTGAATGGGAACCTCCTTCCCCATTATTGCTTTGCACATTAGGTTGCTTGATCTGTACTTTAAGGAGTTCCATGATGGCATTTTGAGTGTCAGCGATCTTTTGTAAGGCATCTTCAAGTTTGGTATTTTCGTGATCCCCCATTGGTCTTTCTTCCTCTTCGTTTTTCCCTTGACTCCTAGCCCTTTTTCCTTCCCAATTGACAGTAATACCCTTTTGTTTCTCCTTCCTTGGCATCCCACAGTTGGCCAAGATGAAGCTCTGATACCATTGTATTATCCTTTAAGGAATATATAATGCCACTGCTGTAATAATACTAAAAATATAACAGCAAAGTAATATGCTTCTTATAAAAAACCCTTGTGATAACAAATACACACAATACTCCATCACACATAATTAAGTTCAAATCACCATATTTAAACAAGCCCTAAGGAAATCTACCAAATATCATTTATTAAGGAATTTAGTCCATGTAATACCACCATGTAGATGGGTCAATTACATCATAATGCCAATTAATAACCCTTGACTTAGTGCTATGGTGGTGCTGCAATAGATCTGTGCTTTCTTCTTTCCTTTGCCAATCTAGATCTCAGATCCATGTTCATAAATTGTAAAGTAAAAATAGATGAAAACCCCTTTTTAAAACAAATATGAAATGAATGCGACCAGCTAGGGGGATTATAGAAACCACCGAAGTTGGGTTTACTTACTAGGGTGAGATTCTCGAATCTCACTGAAGGAAGCTTAAGGATCTCACGTGAAAATCCTCACTTGAAAACTCCTTTGAGCTCTCAGAATATCAATGAAGAAAAGATTAAATTCCATGAGTTGCTCTCCTCCTCCTCCTCCTTTTATTGGGCAAATACTTGGGGTTAAAACAACCCAAAAAGAAAAACCATGGGCAAATACTTGGAGTCAAAACAACCCAAAAAGAAAAACCATAGGCCAATGCCACATTATTTATTAATTTATTTATTAGTCTACTACTATTATGATTTGGTCCAACCGAATAATCGGTTGGGAATATTACATAACTCACGAATCAAAACGGGGTAAGGTAGAGAATGAGGTGTGAGGAATGAAAACAATACGTTTACTACCTATACACTGTTCGCAAATTTTGGTTTTTCTCTTTTATTTTCAAATGAATGATTCTGCAATTTACCAAAAACTATTTATCTTTTCTTTTTCCATGTTCAAATTCCTTTTACCACTTACCTTGCAGGAGTGGAAGACTGTAGAGAATATGTTGAGTAAGGTTGCGTCAAAATTGTTCACTGGGCGTTGCCTTCTCACCGACTCTCAAGGAGAGCCCTTCTCTCTGTCCACTGTTGCACCAAGTACAGTCCTCCTTGTCATGTATCGGAATCATAAGGATTCATGGTCAGGTCCTTGGAAATTGCTGGAAGAAGTTGTGAAGCACACGCACCCGCTACCTTTTCAAATGATTTATGTGGGAAAATATTTTGGAAACTTATCAAAAGGTTTCGCAGAAAGAATTATGGCGTATGCCGCTGAAGAATCTGATGCTGGCTCATTATTCTCTGAAGTACTAGAAGTTACCACGGGTGATTCCTCTGATACTTGGTCAAGATTTTTGGTTACTAAGGTTGTTGCAGAGGAAGGCCGTAAGAACTTCTCTACATGGAAAGACATAACGGATTCCTGCGTGGATATTTTGTTGTCTAAGTCTACATTATATTCCCACCTCCAGAAATTGATAGAAACACCACCGGAAAGTAATGTCAAGTTACTGAGAGCACTGTTCGATACCGAGGAGTCAAAAACGAGCTCCATGTTCCTCAGGAACTACACAGAACCTGTAAGATGCTTTTCGATCTCAATCATCTTCTTAGCAAAGTCACTCTAAAAAATTATCTGCTGATGCGAAAGTTTTATTTTTTTGACAATTGCAGATGGGAGTGGATGGATTACGTGGAAAGACAGTTTTGCTTTTCGTCAGTGTCATGCATCAACATCCATTCCATTTTTTGACAGAAATATATTCGAAAGCGAAGACTAACGATGACATGGAAATCCTTTCGATACCGATCCCCGCTGAGGTCCAAGGACGATCCCTAATGGGAGAGGAGAGTACTGTTGTGGGACTAGTACCAGATTCTGATCTGGCTGCCTTTGACAGCATTTTAAAAAATGTGCCATGGCTTGTACTCCGAAATCCCTGGTTGTTAAGACAAGAGGTATACTACTTTTTCCAAAGGAAGTGCAGTGAATTGAATCCAGCCATACTAGTGGTGGTGGAACCAAATGGAAGAATACGCAATAAAAATGCAATGCCATTGGTAGAGATGTGGGGCACAGAAGTCTATCCCTTCACCGAAGAGAAAATGAGGCAACTAGAACAACTAGACCAACAGCCTCTGGAAGAGAAGCTGAGCGAATATATATTAAACGCCATCTTGCAGAGATGAAGTTTCATGTTACTAGGTAGAAGAGAGAGACAACCGTTGGTGGCATTTCTTTTACAGTTAAGCAGTGTTGTCGTAAACTAAAAAAAACTTGATCTACCAACTCCATAGCTGTATTTTGTTCTTGTTAGGTCTCTTTTCTGTGTTATTTTGTTTTACATGAGTAACGACGGCGGTTCTCTGTTCAACCCCAGTTTAATCGAACTTCACTTCGCAGCAGTTCAGGAATTCATTAAAAATTTAGAATTATCTCATCCTTCTTTCCCTTGGTTCTTGAGCGTATCATTATATTTTATAAAAGTTATTCCATGTAGCTTAATTTAAAATAAATATTGAATAACTAAAATTCCTATTTTATGTTTCTGATATCTAAAGCGTTTTGTTAGAAAATGTTTAGAAAAAGGCTTTTTAGGTAACTGGGTTTGTTCCCGGTCATGTTAGGTTGAAGGATATTTTTCAACTCACTCCCTTTTCCTTTTCTTTATTGGTATGGAGTTGAGAGATGTGATAGTTTTTTTATAATGTTGATGACAAAACATTCATGTATTTATATATATTTATATTGTAATATTATTTGATTGATGTAAGTGTGTTTATGCAATTTTAATTTTGTATTAGAGCTCGTCTAGGCCTCATTTTCTCATGGAAGAGACCAATGTAATGGAAACATGAGAGAGTAATAATTTGGGTAATTAAATAGTGCGATTGTATGATAAAGACAGTTTTTTTATAATGTTGATGACAAAACATTCATGTATTTATATATATTTATATTGTAATATTATTTGATTGATGTAAGTGTGTTTATGCAATTTTAATTTTGTATTAGAGCTCGTCTAGGCCTCATTTCCTCATGGAAGAGACCAATGTAATGAAAACATGAGAGAGTAATAATTTGAGTAATTAAATAGTGCGATGAGTGGTTTGTACGTCCATCATCAACAAACAATTCATCACAACATCAATATCCCAAGTTTTGGCGATGAGAGTGCAGATCTGTGTTTCCGTGCAACTTAATGGAAGAAGAATGGAATAAAGAAATGCATAACAATAAAGTTTCGTTGAGGATTGAGCTTTTGATCTAGCTGGTCCCAAGTTCACACTTGCTTTCAATTTCACAAAGTGAGGTACTTCGTTCAAATCTAGCGCAATGTTATGTTTCATTGATTGTATATATGGCTTTCGAGATTTTTTTTTCAAAAGAAAAAAACATTTTTTTAATATTTCAATACAAATTGTACAATCCCACTTGTTAATTTGTCCATGCATTTAGCTCGGTATCATTGCTTATATCAAAACTTAGATAAAACTTTTTATCTCTTCAAAGGATTGGTAGAATTAAAATATTAAAGGAACATTTAGAAACTAAAACATGACTATGAAATTTTGCATAAGAACAAACTCAATCATCCAACAACAAAGCTTGTTTTGAGAGCATATATGCTACGACATTATTTTCTCTATAATCATTGTATTATTTTAATAGAAATTTTACAGTACAATTCCATGGATGCTAAGTAGCACACTTGTTAACTTGTCCATGCATTTAGCTCCGTATCATTGCTTACATCAAAACTTAGATAAAACATTTTATCTCTTCAAAGGATTGGTAGAATTAAAAATATTAAAGGAACATTTGGAAACTAAAACATCACTATGAAATTTTGCATAAGAACTCAATCATCCAACAACAAATCTTGTTTTGAGAGCATATTTGCTACGACATTGTTTTCTCTATAAGCATTGCATTATTTCAATACAAATCATAAAGTACAATCCCATGGATGTTAAGTAGCACACTTGTTAACGTGTCCATGCATTTAGCTCGGTATCATTGCTTACATCAAAACTTAGATAAAACCTTTTATCTCTTCAAAGGATTGGTAGAATTAAAAATATTAAAGGAACATTTAGAAACTAAAACATCACTATGAAATTTTGCATAAGAACAAACTCAATCATCCAACAACAAAGCTTATTTTGAGAGCATATCTGCTACGACATTGTTTTCTCTATAAGCATTGCACGACTTGAATGTCGTCAAACAATTCTTGTTGATAAAAAATCTTCCTCTACCATGATTCTAAATAGGGAAACTTGAGTTCAATCCTCAAATTAAACCACTCTACTAATATCATGGAATCCCTCCCAACTTGAATATCTTTATTTGTTTCCAAACTACTACTCATATAACAATCCACACTGCCATTAATTTAGCAACAAAGTTGGTTACTTGAGCTATTCCAAACTTGCATTTGATAATCACATTCTCCCATAAGAAAAAAAAAAACCTCATGCTTCACACCTTTCGTGATGCAGAGGGGACATAACGAACCTATCCTTTTTTTCCCTTAAATTCAAAACCAACCCCAATAAATTTTTATCCCCCTTCACCACGAGAAAACCCCTTTTTTTAAGGTCTTCATGCTAACTCGAATAAATATACATGATTTGATGAAAAATGGGTCCACACTCCACATGGAGTTATCAACTCGCACAGAGATTAGTTAGGGGTTGGGGAAGTGGGCTCACCTTTTGTCCCAACTACACTGATTGATATAACACCTGACCAAACTAGCTCTAACTACGTTGAAGCATCATGGCCTGACAAAGCTAGATCTTGACCCCCTTTCATCGCCCCATCCTAGTCGATGCTCATGAGGAAGAGTTTATGCTACTCGTTGATTTTGGGCCCAAACACCCAACCTCATCCGGTTCACACTTTGCAAGGGAGACTTTTTTGGTTTTCCATTTAATTTCTTTATACCTCGATTAAAAACGAACGATGTGCCTATTCCTTGACTCAACCATTTTCTTCACTCGACGAGCTAGTAAGGTAATTTATGCTTGGCCTCTATACCGATCTTCCTTTGTGTGATGGATTACGAAAGACACATCAGACTTAATAATGCATTCAACCATGCATTTCACTCGTCCCTCTCCTCTTTTCTATTCTTTCCCAATCATTGTCTAGGATGAAGGACTCACAATCCAAATGATCATATACATACGTTTTGCATTGAGATTAAAACCATAGTATCAAAAGAGAATGCTTCTTGAGATTAAATTGAACTCATATGTTTAAGTCAATCTTGCCCCTTTCCAATAAGGCCAAATACATATGCAAGTAAAGGGAGAAAAATACATGGAGAAATTAAGTTTGATTTCCACCATTCAAAATAACATGTGTAGAGGGTTATAATGGCTCACTACCCAGCTCTTTTTCCTAATTCAAACTCCTTCCTAGCTCATCTCTTTTACCTCTTATATGAGAGTCTTTCTACTTCTTTAAGAGCTCCCTCCTCATTTTCTACTCAAAATAAAAAAGAAGAAAACAATACCCCAATAAAATAATCACATGGGATATCTGTCCCAATAAGCTAAAACTAAACATGACTCAGCTAGACACTTGCTACTTTTACATAAACCTTAAGTCACTAGGTTCGGTGAATTTAATCCTTCAGATTCAAAATTCACTGAGCCTCAAAACAATTCAAACAAAATTGTTTTGTTCACCAAACTTTATGTCGAACACGAATACGAAATTTATGTCAAACATGAACATGAACAAATTTGATGAAATTCTCCAAAATTCATTGAAGTGTGTTTTAGGGTTTTGTGGTTCGACAATTTTTCATCATTTAAAATAAAATGGTGATTTTGGTAACCCTAATGAATTTGAGGCTAAAACTTGGTGTTGCGTGAAAATATACCTCACTCTCAGTCACACTCGCTCACTCCACCGCCAACCAGTGAAATAATTGGGCCTTTGGGAGATGGATAACCGAGCCCCGAGGGAGTTGGATAACTAAGCCACTGTGGCATTTGGAATCATTGAAAAAATGAGAAAGGTTTATGATTCAATTAATAGAATTTTATAATGGGAACGATAATCAATCTTCTTCAAGTTATGTTTGTGTCCCCTAACCCATCGAGATGGTTGAATCATCGGGGTGAATAATGAATTTTTTTCTAGCTCGGTTAGCATAATTCATTAACTAAAACAACAATTATTTTTTGTCAATTTATAGTTATGTTAATCAAGATATAATTCCATTGTGATGTATATCCAACGGAATAATTTGTAATTGTCTATATGGATTTAGTGAAAGTTAATGGTGAATTTTTTACTTTTTATTGGGTAGTCTACATGATTTATTTGTGAAGAACTTTGGCTAAATGTGATTTTTTAGCGTGCTTAAACTTTATATATATATATATATATATATATATATATATATATATATATATATATATATATATATATATATATATATATATATATATATAATACAAATTTTATATGTCGAATTTTATGGGAAAAATTTTAGGTGTCGAACTTTATTCGAATATCAAGGTTGCCAAATTCAAACACGAACATGAACATGCTGACTTAGCATAAAATTACTTGGGAAAAATATCGACTCTCCCAAAATATCCTAACAACCAAACTATTATTGTTTCTTCTATGTACCACTCTCTTCCCACATTTACCCAGGTAACTGGCCAACTAGGGTAAACATGTGATGAGAGGCTACTATAATGAGATTCAACCTCCTAGGTGACCTTAAGGAATTGGAACCGATGAAAACACAACATACAGACCTTGTAAAACAACAACAAAAACCCCATGAGGTAACCCAACCTTTCAGGCCTCTTACCCCTAGGTCATACTAACATTTTGACCTCTCTGAGGCATAGCCGCAGGCACAAGATTGAATTCTTGCATCCAGGAGGCTATAGTCGTAGGAATAACACTGCAGGCCAGCGGCCAAGGCCCCAAATACTCAATTTTGTGCCAATGTCCCCACGATTTGACCCACATTTTCAGGCCCAGAATTCATTTCTCTTCCCAGAACTTCGTGAAAATTTTAGAGATGATAAATAACAACAAGACAATGATATAGAAGAAATAATTGTTGGTTTTTTTGGGCTTGATGTAGGTTCGATTTATACTTCACACCAACAAAAACCTTGATCACTGACCCTTTCAGCAACGACCAATAAGCAGATCGCAGTCTCACTCGAGGTGACTTATGGTTGGTTGTAGAACTAGGTTTCTGCAGCCTTGAGGGACTTCACGAGGTGGATATTATACTATGATACTATTATCCCTTAACATGCATAAACTTACTACGTTGTATTAAACCCTTCACTTAATTTTTTGCATTCAATAGAATATATAAACAATATCATAAATTGAATTGTTACAACTATAAGAAATACTTCACAATAACTAATAATAAGAAAATAGAAAGAAACACATAAGATGAAAAAGTATCTTCACAAAAATTCTTCTTTTATATTATGATGGATCTTTAAGTACATTCAACTTCTTTGACCTGCCCAAACAACTATAGGTGGTCAGCCCTCTAAGCAGCAGACTCTTCCAAGTTCTCTGCGCACTTAGCTGTAGAGCCTTTCCTTCACTATAAAAGACAGATATAGCTAGCCCATGACCATAGAACTACAATGATTCAAACATGACTATTATTATGACTTAGCATTACATGAATTTATATAGCATTACATAGTTACAAAACCATGGTCAAAATACCATGGGATAAGAAAAATATAAGAAAATCTAACCCATTTCCATTACAAAAGGAGGGGCTTCGACCCACCCTGAAGCCCCCAAGATACTACGTGATATCTCAAAAATGTTGTGTTGTGTGGTATACTTCGCGCTCCTCTCCTCAAAATGCAGAGACTTAACCAAAATCGAGGCCAAGTTGGTTTGCGTGAAACGGGCCCCCAGCACTCACATGTGACTCGTCCCGAGTCACTCAGCTACTTTGCCCTTGGTCTTTGTTGCCATGTTGTTGTAGGCAGTGTTGAACTTCTGTAGCACCTCTGCAACCTGCTTCTCCTGAATGCAAAATTCCTCCAATACTTTCCCCATGAATGGTTCCACATTATTCTTTAGTGTTGCTTCTTCCTCTTGGCAAAGATCTGGAAGCTTCCCATCCACCTACTACGACAGTTGGAAAGCCTCATCCTATCCTGGTTGAGTCCTTTCCATCAAAACTTGATCTTCCTTTCTGAGTTCTTCAATCTACTTCTAAAGAGACTCGCCTCCACTGATCCTTGTAACCTTTTGTGAGACTGGAAAGTTCTTCGTTGTTGTCTTGATTTATTCCAAATTCTTCTGCTTCTGTTGGATATCCTACTCTATCTTCTGTACATTTGGATATTCGTGTAGCGAAGTCCAAATTCACAAGGTTTCTTCTATTAATTTTCCACACTCTACCACTGTCTTGAAGATACCTTCCACTGATTTCTTCAGGTTGCCCTGCCTCTGTTCCCATACTTCTGGCAGTGTGGTTGGATGCAGCTTAATTTACAACTCACCGATCTTGAGCTCATACTCAAATTGGACTTCTGCAACCTTCTTCTTGGTTTCTTTGACACTAAGGTAAAGCTTCGTGGAATTGTCCTCGATTGGCTTCTCCTCATGGAAATCCATGTCTGGAACTTCTTTGCATGTGGCTTCAACCACTTCCTTTAACCTCTGTTGTTGTTGTTCTTCCTGGTCCTTCTCTTTTATTGTTTGGTCGAGTTGTTTCTTTATCGCAACTCGCTCTTGTTCTATGTGAATGTTGAAATTTGTTGTGCGCTACTCCCACTCCTTTAACTCATGTTCAAAAACTTGATGAAATTCATGTAATATGGGAATGGGCAGCACTGCAAGATTCATATGGATCTTGTCCCATGTCCTCGCCTACTGTCGTGTTTTTGCTACATCAAACTGCAGCAGGTATCTGCATGAACCTCATCCTAAATGTTATTTCTATCAGTCTCTCTAGCTGGAGTGGTTTTCTTACCAGTGCACTGGCTATTTAGCTATATGTGCTAACAACTTTAGCTCTTTAACACTCTGCTCAACTCCTATAAAGAGCAAACCGTAGTGATCCTCAATTCTGCCCCATGATTCCTCCACTACTTCGCAAATTTTTTCCCTGATCTTGCCGATGTCCCCTTTAGTAATGACCAAGGCCATTGCACCCTTCAACTTATCAGCCTTCTACTTATTCCTACTCTTTGGGGAGACTTTTCTATGCATCTTCCTTTTTCCTTTATCTGTCACCGTCTTTTCTTTATCCTGTGCATCACCTCCAAGCAAATATGCACCTCCAAGAGGATTTCGCTAACCCTCGTCGTGCTTTGGTTCCTTATCTTTCTCATGTTCCTATTTGTCCTTGTATTTTCCACTCAGGCCTCCATGCTTCGATGTTTCTTCATCTGTATGACTGTCCTCTGCTCCTTTCTCCACCACAATCATCCATTCTATGGGCCACTATTGTATCAATGTAGCCAAATCATCTTCGGTAACCAAGTATGGCAGAGGATGCCATGTATTCATTGTATCCTTTTTGGCCTGCATATATATTTTATGGAAGTTCACTTTTAACTTCACAACTCCTTTATACTACTGGTATAGGCTTGGTGACAGTTGAGTATGTTGGTTCACCACCATATGTAGGTCCATATGGTACAATAAGAAGAAGACTTGATTCCCCTGTACTCTCGTCGGGTCAGTAGAATGCCACAACGAGGCATACCATGTTGTTTCGCACAGATCTTCTTCTACCATAGGAAATTGTGATTATGCCAGTTCTTTCTTTGCCATTAGTGCAATGATAAAAATCATCCATGCGTAGTGAAAGGTTGAAACTTTCTCCCGTGATTTGCAGCGATCCTCCAGAAATTATTTCACAAATACCAAGCCCAGTTGTACTGGACCCCTTTGCTGCACTGCGCAACTAGTGAAACCACTATTGTGGGGACTTCATTAGCTTGCCATTTTCTCATAATATTTCCAGCCAAGATATGTGTGGCGAAGTGTACTCCTTGGTACTTGATTGAATTTATGTTGTAGCCTCGCTTTCCCTTAATGATTTCAAACTTTTCCTTCATATTTTGCACCACTGCTTTGTCTTGGTCCTTACCCACAAACTCTTCGGCGGGTTCCCTTCCTTGGTATGGAAATTTGGTAATTTTGGCTATGAACATGTCATCAATGAGGATCCTCTACCCTCATCAAATGTATTCATCATGCAACAAAATGAGCAACTATCTCACACAGGCAGTGTTGATGGCACTTCTGCCGAAGTGCGACACATATAGCATGTTCAATAGTCCAAACTGTTCCAACCCTCTTTCCCACTTCAGTGGCTCCAATTCGGTTACTCATCTCTCTGCATAGTGGACTGAATTTAAGTATTTAATTGGTGTGAATTGCAGATACTTGGTCTGGTCACTGAAGTAATAATTGGAAAACTTCAGCTGTGGGATTCTTCCTAGCATCTCTCCCTCAAATGGTACTTTCTCCAGAAACAATGGCATGAATGTTCCATATTTCATGTCTTTGGAGTCTTTCACAATTTTAGCATCTGGTTTCATAGGCGGAAGTTATGGTGGTAGTGGCAATGAAACTGCTACGCCCTCTGTCTCCATCAATTTTTCTTCTTCGTTGCTATCTTCGACAAGTTGGAGTTCTGGTTGTGGTTTGAGAGACTTCTTATCTTGCTTCTTCTTTGTTCTTGCTTCCTTTGTCTACTTATTTATTAGCAATTTGTGGTATGAGAAGCGCGATGCTACAGTTGATGGTGATGTTGCAGGTGTAGTAGATGGTGTTGTAGTGTCCATGAGTCCTGCTAGAAATTTCTTTTTGAAAAAATGGAGGAGTTTTTCGGTGTTCATGTGCAACTTCTGCAACTTCTCAATACTTAGCGGCTTCATAGCTCTCAAATAGCGAAGTGCCAAAATCTTGGTGAGACATGGCTTTCTATAGTTCTCCTAATCCTCTAACCCAATAATTAGATTAGATCTTGCTCAGATATGGTTCATTAAATGCATACATCTTCCTAGATCCTTGCCATCATGTCTCCATAAATACTCTTTTACGCTCCTCCAATGGCAAGTTTCCCTTTCAACGGTCATATTTTTCCAGCGCACTTCGACGCACCCTATACTGTGGCAAACAACCCTTCTTACATCATGGCTCTTGCGAACTTCGACGTCATCTCGATTGTAACGAAGAAATTCCCTTTGTCGAAACCCTTTTTCTTTAGAGTAGTTTATAGTCCAGTGCCCACTTTCAACTGCAGGTGACACTAAGACTTTCCTTCTTTGTCAGTGCAAAGCCGTAGGGGTAGGGTCGTCCTTGTACAACTTCAACCTACTGCCATTTAACCTTCCCTGAATCAATTCTCCATCCAACTTCACCAATTGAATTGTGCTGCCATCAGTAATATTCTTTATAATATATGGGCCCAACCAATGCGTTTTGAATTTTCCTAGAAAT
The DNA here is from genome assembly GCA_034641835.2 of Pinus albicaulis. Taxonomy (NCBI): domain Eukaryota; kingdom Viridiplantae; phylum Streptophyta; class Pinopsida; order Pinales; family Pinaceae; genus Pinus; species Pinus albicaulis. The sequence continues at coordinate 97,398,444 of CM076583.1, forward strand.
TTTACAAAATAACTGTCATAGAGGAGAGCAAGGTCTCCTACCTTGAATTTATTTCTCTTGATATGTATGTCATGCCAAGCCTTCTCTCTTGCTTTCTTCACTTGCTAATGGAATCCTGCTACAAATCGGTATTCTTCCACAACAACCAACTGTGACATCCTTTCCTCCATTGTTCGAGGGTTTGACATATCTGTGAATGTTTCAATTCTCAAGCTAGGCACAATATACTCCATGGGCATCGCAACTTCTTGTCCATATACTAGCCTGAAGGGTGTATGACCTGTCAGCTTCTTACATGTGGTCCTGTAAGCCCATAACACAACTGGAATTTTGATATTCCAGTCATATCTATTAACACTGCATACTTTGGTGAGTCTAGTCTCCAAAATAGTATTAAATGCCTCCACTGTCCCATTGACATGAGGGTGATAAGGGGTGATATTCTAGTGATATACTTGAAACTCCTCAGTCAAAGCTTCAATAGTTTAATTAGAAAATGTGAGCCTTGGCCACCCATCAATATCTTTGGAAACCCAAATCTGGACAATATATATTCAAAAATAAACTTCGTTGTAGTTCATGATTGGTTTTTCTTCAGCCCATCTTGTCAGATAATCGTTTACAGTTATAATATACCTTGCACCAGTCTTCTTTCTAGGTGGGTTGATAGGTCCCAAAAAAACAATAGCACATTTGTCAAATGATTGCAGTTTCACTTGGGGAACTAATGGCATCTCATCTCTTCTAGAGGGCTTCCGTGTTCTTTGACATATATCACATGCTCTACAATACTCCTTTTCATCCTTATGTAGTGCAGGCCATGTTGGCTTGAGGGGTCCTGACCCAGGTGTTACACCATTTTTTGGTCATCTAACCTACTATCATTAGATGGACCCAAGTACACCACGTAAGACCAATTTTACCCTAAGTAAAATTGCTTTCACTATGTAAAATAACTTAATAAACCACATTTATTAGGTTGTTTATGGTCTAAACGGGAAACCCCAAAAGGAAATATTAAACAAACCTATATTTGTTTGATTTTCCTCATGGAATAATTAATTAAACCATAATTTAATTATTATTCCCAGTCATGTTTAACCCAAAACAAAGAAATTAATTAAATAAACCTTTATTTATCTTATTATTTTCTAGGAATAATTATTTAAATCTTATTTAGATAATATTCCTTGTTAAATATGAGCAAATCACCCACAAATAATTAAATAAATCATTATTTATTTGATTATCTTTCAACCACTTCCTTAAAAAGATAAATAAATCATTTATTTATTTATTTTTTACAAATAAAGGGATTTGGCCCAAGTCAAATCCTTTCTCCCTCCAACAAATATAATAAAATATTCCATAAAAGGTGGATCTAGATTTGGTTAACATTATTTTAATCATACACCAAGATCTAGAATGACCCAATATTTTGTTATAAATAGGAGGGATTTTCCTACCATTCTTCACCTTTTGTTGCCTATTAGATCACTCTGGATCTATACACTTGGTCACATTTTTCTACATTATTTGCTGTGTGAGCTCCCTTTGAGTTCTATCTTTGTCTGGGTTTTCTACACCAACAAGAGAGAGAGATCCTAGATCTGAAGTGCTGAGGACTTCCAAGAACCCATCCCATTGAGGATAATTGGATACGCCTTCTTGTTTTCCTCCCAGGTGCCCTTAATACAAAAATTCTTTCAAAAATTTTTCTTGTCTTGTCTATTGGATATATGGAGCAAACCCTTCTTTTTACTGCTTAATGTCTTTCTATGTATAGATCTGGTTTTTTGCAGCTCTTGTCTTGATCAACTAACTGCAGATCTGAAGATATTGACAGCCACTTTTGATGTTAGGGCTATTAGTTATGCGTAGCTAAAGTGGTCTTTTTTCGTACACTTCGACAAAGGATTCATACTAACACCAGGTTCGGTGTGCAAGGTTTGCCAACAAACCCCTATACTACTGGCCCTTTCGGCAGTGACCTGCTTGTGCAGGCCAAAGTCTCACCAGAAGTAGTATGGGTGGGTGCTGGAACTAGGTTTCCACACCCTGAGAAAGGATGGGTAAGGCAAGAAGAGCTGCGCTAGATCCCAGATTACTTTGTTCTGCGCAGAGTTAATCAAGTCTCTATTTGCATCCACATGAACTAGATCTATAGTTATATGCTTTTTATAACATCAACACAACATTACATAAATAGAACATAACAGATCTAGATCCAAGAATGCAGTACACAGATCTTTCGCAACTTAAAGACAGAAAACGCACAAGATAGCAATTATCAGTAACTCACACAAAAGTACTCACAGATTCAGTTCTCTAACAATATTCTGCATTCATTCATTCATCAGTTCTTCCTTACAATTCCCTTCCCAACCTACGCACACAGCAGCAGGGTTTTCACACAGCTAGACTTGGATCTCCGCGCACACAGCTAGCACGAGTACTTCCCCAAAACCCAAACAGATATCTTAAACCACTATTCGCATCAATAGCTCATCATTCCTTATCCTTTACAATACAAAATGCATCTCTATTTATAAAAATATAGCCTAAAATTTCCTATGGTAAACCCCTGCGCTAGAATAACTATAATAAAAAATATTCAAAATGGACCAGTTTCGCATCTTGTTAGGAGACCTTGTTCCAACAGTCCCCCAAAAAAATCTTATGACTCGTCCCAAATCACTGCAATGGCATGGCCTCTATTTGCACGCGCAAGGTAGCTAGAGCGCAGACGAGCAGAGGGAGCACTTCCTGACTCTGGGCCGCAACTCGTTGCGCAATGTTGACAAGTGTCAGGGAGGCAGGGCCGTCTAGAGCCACGGTAACCCTTTCTAACAGCTGGTGGAGGCACGCAATGGCAGACTGAGCATCTTTGGTGAGCTGGAGTGTGGTGTCGGCCCATGGTTTCAACCATTTTCGGATGACATGATTGTTGTGGTGAAGGTTCTCAAGCTTTTCCAAGATGGTTAGATGCTACGAGGAGATGGTGGAGGCTCTGACTTGATCCAGAGTAGCTTCCGCCTACTGTAATTCCTTCTGGATATGCTGAAGCGTAGAATGGTGTCGGACGGCTGTCCATAGTTGGGTAGTTGTTTTGATCAATTGTGCACCCCGCGTCAGCTGCTCCTGAATGATATGTGTTGCGTCTGTGACCAATGCAATTTGTTGGTCCCGTACTTCCGGAGGTATGCCATACTGCTGTTGTGTGGCTCGGTCATGGTGGAAAACCTTGTGTAACACTCTAGTGTATAGTCCTTGTAGCTCTGTGTGAGATAGCTGTGCTAAATCTATTTGGATGTCCCCAGTAGTTCGATCCTGATTGTTAACTAGGGAAGTGCGAGGGAGTGAACAAACATTGCTTCTACTGGGCGGTAATCTGGAGTTGCGAAGAAGTCGCAGCATGTCCCTGTATCTCAGCATTCCTTCTTGGTGCAGAACCAGTTGGGACCTGACTGTGATGCTGCGGGTGGGGGATTGCGGTACTAGCAAAAATTCTTCTGCTATATCTTCTAAGGACATCCGGCTGGGTCACGTGGCTATACTTGGAGTGCGAAGGTCGGTTACGCAGTACTGGTGCCTCTCTGTTCATGGCTTGCAGATAATTATTTCTGCAGGAAGCCAATACTCATTCCTTTGACTGCATTCATCATTCCCAAGCTCTCTTAAGATGATATCTGCAGGTACTGAGAAGCTTGGGATCGGATCATTCGGCAAGTTAGGGTCCATCTTAGCAACAAGAAAACAGGCATCCCAGAGAATGTTAATGAGCACAAAAAACCAGTACGCAGATAGCAGGAGCATGTTGTAGGGTGAATAGATAGCCTAGTGTGAAGTTATCCAGCCAATTGCACACCGTTCGGAGCTATTTAATGGTGGATTAGCCCATTCGTGAGACTTACCATCGATCAGGTGAATCAATCTTACCATAAATGGCTGCATTGATGATCTGCCACCTATTTTGCGTACTTGTAAGATTCATTTTTTATCAAATCTGGATGTGCTGATGGTTGTCCTTCGTGCCTGAGGTCGTTTCCACGGAATTTCAGACCGCGGATGATGCCTGCATGTTGTTCACATACCCTGAATGAAGGTCGACGCGAGGTGTGTCTGTAAGTTGGCCATCAATCTTTTCGAGCCATGTGCTTCACCCTTGGTTGGGATGTCCCTGTACGATAGGGCTGCATCATGCGTCCTCGTGCCATATATTACTTGAGGTTTCTGCAAATTCTCCCAATTACACGTGGGTTCAGGTAGGTCCGTAACCCAACACACGCCTAGGTCAGCGGTACCCCGGCAAGCATATACGAGCAAGGTTTGATCTCACCCTTGAGTGTTGTATGTCAACAAGTATCTGCGTAGGTCGACTGACCTTGGAGCCCATCTGGCAACTGGGGTCCCTATGCACATGATCACCCTTCTCCAATACTTCTCCTGAGTGAGGAATACCGGTCCTTGCGTAGGTGCTCCACGAAGTGTTAGTGGCAGTGCTCCTAGCCTGCATTCCGTGGGAATCTTAGGTTCAACAGTCTTCTGACTATCATCTGCGTCCTCCTGGTAGGGCAGATTTCTTTCCTTTGTAGAGATGTGACGAAAATTCCTGACGGTCTGAAGACATCAAAGCACCGAAACCTCGTGCAATCGACCTTGCCAATTTTCCAACTCCTCATCAGAGTCGAAAAAACATTCACTATCCTTTTCCCAGCAGAGAATTCCTTCATCCATGGGGTTAACCTGATCTTCATCCTGCGTAATTAATTTATAAATGTGATCTAATTCCTCCTCCTCATAGGCTGGCTCTGTATACTGCGCACCTTCTACTGGATATAGTGGTACTATGACACGCGTACCTTTTCTTTCAAACACCATGTTGTGCTTCTTGAGAATTATGACACCCCGCATGTCTATTTCCTAGTCCAGTCCGAGGAGCGCAGGGTAGGGTTCCGTGTCTTCCTCAATATCTATTCCTTCAAAATCAGCTAGGACCCTTACCCCCATGATGTCAACCATGACTTTTGGTAACCTACCCAGAGGGATGATCTTTTGTTGATTTGCCATTCGTAGTTGGATTGTGGACCATTATAATTTAGGCTTTCCCATTCGTTGCCATGTCTGCTTTGGTAATACATTCGCATCCGACCCAAGATCTTAGATAACCTGATCCATCTCATAGTCACTGATCTGCGCAATTAATTACATCTCTCTCCCAGTGCATTTCTTATAGCTATATAGTTTGTGTATATCCTTAGTCTCAAGGATCAAATTGGGCCAAGATGTGTAGGTATTCAGTAGTGCTTGGAGATTTCCTATGGCCTGTGGGCTTCGTAGTAGCTTTAGACATGCTTTTAAAAAGGGCTCCACTCCTTCCTCTATCTGAGGCTGCGTCGGTAGCTGCACGGGTTCGGCTAGTGGTGTTTTTTCTTCAAAGTGTACTCCTTCCTGAGAGGCAAGCTCATATTTTTCTCCCTGGGTGACCAGCCTGCTACGTGTCATAAATTTTACACTTGGATCTGCCTTCCTTAGCTCAGTTTTAACTCTTTGTACGTTCTGCATAGCGGTGGGCTGCTTTTCCTGCATCTTGGCTATTAAAATTGGGTATTCCTCTACCTCATGGTCCAGCTGCCTACAATATTTGCACGATGGCCTGGTGGGATTTGGGCATTCTCTGGCAAAGTGCACTATTTCTCCACAGTTATAACAGATTAGCTACCCGTGTCCTCACCCTGCGCTTCCTCCCCGACCTCCTCTGCCTCGGGCCGGTCTTGGCGACACAGGGTCCGATTGTTCCCTATATAAGTTCCCACGATCCATCATTAAGTCATAAGTATGACAATTATTCTCATCATGTCCCACTGATCGGCAGAATCAACACCATTTTTTCCTTATTTCTGGGACATACGCACCTAACCGAGGGCAATTGTTCGTATCATGTATTCCTGCTACTCGACAATCATCACACCATAGCACAGGTCCTCTTGAGCTTGGTCATAACAGGACGGGTTCCATACTTGCCCCTGGGCGTACCAAACGAGGTCCTCTAGCTTGCATGTAATCTGTCAGCAGAGGGCATTGATCCTTTGTATGGCCAAACACCCGGCATCATATGCACCAGAGATCTGCACAACAGTCCTTTCCTTGCTCTTTTCGTAGGTTTTGTATCTCCATATGCATAGCCCCAAGTTGTACCTGGATTTTTTGTACCCCTGCTAACGTATCCTCTCGAGGTGCAACTTCTAGTTTCATAGCAACTTCCACAACTTTCTCGTATGACTTAAAGGTTTGATGAATCATTGGCGTGTGCAAGTGAGGTAACAACATAGTGTTGAACCATTGCGTATGCTGTCTATCATCATACTCGAATCCTCCTTCCCTGATTGCCTTCTTTAATCGCTGATCAGCCTCCCATACCGATTCAAACGCACCTTCTTTGAAATCCTTCACTTCTGCTACCAGCTGGGAATAATATTTTGGCTTTCGGAATTTTTGCTTCAAAGCATCCTTGATTTCTTGAATGGATGTGCCCCAATTCTGGGCAATATACTACATATACCAGTCCAGGGCCTTGTCCTCGAATGCCAAAAACAGCTGCACCCTTTTTACCATGTCACTCGCCACATTCTGCGTAGTCCATACAGAGTCTGCAACGAACCAAAATTGGTCCATATCCTCATCTCCTACCCCTTTGAAGGTAGGTAGTTTCAGATGCACAGCCATATCACTTTCTAGGGGGGTTAGTGGTATAGGTGAATTCTTACCTTTACGCGGCCTAGGTGGTGATGTAGATGGGGGATCTTACGTAGCTAGTTCCTGCAATAGATTGTAGGCAGATCTCCCTCCGTCAAGGTTGGTCCGATAGCATTTACCACTGCGCGTCGCGCTCCCGTCTAGATCCGAGGTCATTCAGCTAGTATGACTACACAAAATACTCTTTTCACACAGTAATATCTTAATCAACAACAATAACGTCTTCAGAAATTTTCCTTAGAACACTTTGAAGAATTGTTGCTTGGCCTCAGTGTATGAGACAAAATGATCAATAGAAAATTCCGTCACAAATCCTCCTAACACACTATCCACCCAGTGATCCACCGTGCATGTTATAGTATTATTAGTCTTTTCCAGCTGCTCGAGCAGCTCTGGGGTCCACTGAGTGACTCGCTTGTCCTTTCAGCACTTCTGGAATTCCACAAGTCTGGCCAACCACTCCTGGAGTTCAATTTCAAAGGTCACAAAGAATATTTCGTAGCTTTAAGTAAGGATGTACCTATTTTTCCACCTTTCCGCCGTTAACTTCCCACTGCGATTTTCTTTTACTGCGAACCCCTGGATCTGCCTCTCAAACCAATCCTCAATTTATTTTCTTTCAGGCTTCCAGTATTCTCTTTTCATTACCCAATCCCTCTCTTAGACTTCTTCCAGTCTCAGCAACATAACCATTTTTTGGCTTGAGGGGTCCTGACCCAGGTTCGGTGTGCAAGGTTTGCCAACAAACCCCTATACTACTGGCCCTTTCGGCAATGACCTGCTTGCGTAGGCCAAAGAATCACCCAAAATAGTATGGGTGGGTGCTGGAACTAGGTTTCCACACCCTAAGAAAGGATGGGTAAGGCAAGCAGAGCTATGCTAGATCCCAGATTACTTTGTTCTGCGCAGATTTAATCAAGTCTCTATTCACATCCATTTGCACTAGATCTATAGTTATATGCTTTTTATAACATCAACACAACATTACATAAACAGAACATAACAGATCTATATCCAAGAACACAGTACACAGATCTTTCACAGCTTAAAGACAGAAAATGCACAAGACAAAAATTATCAGTAATTCACACAAAAGTACTCACAGATTCAGTTCTCTAACAATCTTCCGCATTCATTCATTCATTAGTTCTTCCTTACAATTCCCTTCCCAACCTGTGCACATACAAGCAGGGTCCGCACACAGCTGGACTTGGATCTCCGCGCACACAGCCAGCAGGAGTCCTTCTCCAAAACTCAAACAGATATCTTAAACCACTATTCACATCAATAGCTCATCATTCCTTATCCTTTACAATACAAAATGCAACTATATTTCTAAAAATTTAGCCTAGAATTTCCTATGGTCCGCAACCCATGGTTTTTGGACCCCTAGTTTACCCTTTCACCCATTACAATGCTTTTGGGGCTTTGACCCACCCCAAAATCCCTGCGCTAGACTAAATATAATAAAAAATATTCGAAATGGACCATTTTTGTAGCTTGCTAGGAGACCTCGTTCCAACAAGCCACCACAATCCTTCTCTCAAGATCTTCCACACAGTATCCTTTCCTACATGATGTCCACCAGTTGCACCTCCATGAGATTATGCTAGAATCATCAGCCTTTCATGTTTAGGGACATATCTGCATAGTATCTCATCTGGTCCCATCTTATATAATTTTTCTTCTATCATTGAAAAATCAACTACTTTAACTACCAATTCTTTCTTCTGCTGCGTAGTATATTCTGAAGGATCCATCCCTATGGTCAAAAAGTGAATGATGTCTGCAAAGTGGTCATATGCTACTCTGGTTGCAAAAAACTGCGCATCAGGGAGGTTATCTTCTATGCTAGTTAGTTCTTCTCCTATTTCCAATCTTGACAGATGGTCAAATTCTGCATTCAACCTTCCTGGTTTAACAAAAAATTTAAAGTCATACTCCTGAAATAATAATAACCATATGCAAATATTCCCTCCCAAGAAAGACTTATTTACAGAGTACTTCAATGTAGAGTGATCTGTACACATATTAAAATGCAATCCCAACAAATAATATATGAATTTCTATAGGGCATACACCATATCTAGACATTCTCTTTCTATGGTAGTGTAATTCTTCTTAGCTATAGATAAATTACTACTTGCAAAAGCATAGGATGGTCAATTTCTCCTTCACTAGGTTGTTCTAATACTACTCCTAAAGCTATGCAAGAAGCATCAACATGGACACGTAATTCCTTACTCCAGTATAGGAATACTATAATAGGTGTTGTTACCATCTTCTCTTTTAGTATGTCGAGGCTCTTATGGCATTCTTCATCCCACTGAAAAGTCACATCTTTCCTCAGCAATTTCTCCATTAGAGAAATGATCTACATGTACCCCTTAATGAATTTTCTGTAGTATATTGTATGTCCCAATTTAGTGCGCAATTATCTTATTGTCTTAGGTGGATCCAAATTTATAATGAAAACAATCTTCTTAGGGTCCACCATGAGTCCTTGCTTGCAAACAACATGTCCCAACAATATACCAAAAGGCACACAAAATATGCTCTTAGTCAGATTCAAAGAAATATTATGTTTTCTACAAGTGTTAAGCATAATCCTTAAGCTCCCAATATGTTTTTTCAATAGTCCAAATATTGTCCAGTCATCAAAATATACTTCCAAAAATTTGTGAATGTAATCCTTAAAATTTTTGACCACCACTATGGAAAATATAGCAGGGGCATTCTTCAACCCAAAAGGCATCACTGTATACTAATATGAGCCCCATTCTGTAGCAAAGGTGTTCTTTTGTCGATCTTTAGGTGCAATTATGATCTGATGATTTCTCGAAAATCCATATGTAAATGAATAGGCTTCCTGACCTCCTACATTATCCAATACTTCATCTATGAAAGGGGTTGGAAAAGGATCGTGTAAGCATGTATCATTCCACTTCCTTAGGTATACACATATCCTGGTCTCTCCTTTTGTTTTATTTTCCTGCACAACCATCGGACTTACCCATTCTGACTCTTCGACAAGTTCAATAATGTCTGTTGTTATCATCTTATCAAGCTCTAGTTTCACTTTCTCCTTGTACATTGGGCTCAACCTATAAGGTCTCTACTTGACTGGCCTCATATTGGGTTTCAATTGAATCTTCATGACTCCCAAATCTCCTAATATTCCCTTCATATCTGAAAATTTAGTGGGAAACAGTTCTTGATATTCATGCAATAATTTTGTGACTTTGCTAACTATCTCTTCATCCCAGTAATCTCCTACTATTGCAAACATCAGCTCCTCTTCTAATCTCCTACTGTTTCAAACATCAGCTCTTCTTCTAATCCAATGTTCACCTTCTTAATCTTTAATGGTTTTTTTATGTCTGGCATCTCTATATTTGGTCCATGTACTTCATTGCTCCCTTTTGATCCTACTATGTCGATTTTTATGGGGTCTTCTTCTTCTTCTGCAATAATATTATAGCATTCTAGTGCATATTCTAACTGTGCGGTCTAATTAGGTTGCTTCCATGTCAGTGTGGTTACACATTCAAAGATCTTCTCTTTTACTATCTATAGGGCCAAATCTATGCATAGGAATTCATCCTCAAAACTAAATGTTAGTATAAACCAATCAACTAAGTCTACCCAGTTCATGGTACAATGTCACAAATCTGTTTCTAGGTACCGATTCTTAGGAATTGTCTCTAATGTGTGAATAAATCCATGCACTCATTCCTGCTATGGAATATCCTTCCATGTTGTAATGTATAGTTGGATATTCTCTCTAGGCTCAGTTTCACCATCATATTTCTTCTTTATTTCGGTTTCAACTTGTCCAAACCTTATCCACATTAATCTTTGACATACCTGACAATATTCTATATTCTTCTTGTGTGTGCCCCACCATCTAGCAAGGGTAGATCTTAGAGTTGTATCCAAAGCTAATAATATCTTATCTTTTGGTACCCTTCCTTCATAATCATTAAGAAAAGTTTCTAAATTACCCAAACCATAATAATAAGGTAGATTACATACCCAGATGTCATAGAACGGACTAATTTTGTTATTCTTGCACATCATTTTGTGGATATTTAATGTAATATGTTCTACCAATTCTCTAATTCTTCTTCTAAATATGATGTGCAGGTACTATCATGATCCCAACTCATCTTTCCATATATAGTGGGGTTAATATAGTCTTCTTCCTTGGCTGTCAATTGATAGATGTTATAAATATCTGTTGCATTGTATTCTTCTCTTACTGGCTTTGTATATATTACTCCTTCTGATGGATCTAAGGGCACAAACACCCTCATATTTCTTCCTTCAAATATCATGTGTCTCTTCTTTAGATTGATTATGGCCATATTATCCATTCCCCAATCAATTCCAAGAAAAACAGGGTAAGGATTACTATCATCAACAGTTTATATCACTTCAAAATCAACAATGGTGCGAACTCATTCAATATCTACTATGACACTTGATAGTCTTCCCATAGGAAATATATTTTGTTGATTTTCCAATCTTGACTTAATATTTGAACATTGTAGCTTCAACTTACCCAATATTTCACATGTCTGCTTTGTCAAAACATTAGCATCTGAGCCCAAATCCGAAATAACCTGATCCATTTCATATTCTCCAATCTACACACTAAGTATCACTTCTTTGACAATTCTTTTATGTCAATGTACATTATTAATTGCATGAATATCACTTCACGGTTCTTCTTTTGATGTGCAGGAACCTATCAATTCTTGAAGTCCTTCTACAACCTTTTGATTTCCTAACAACTGCATCGATTTTCTTAATAGTCTACGGGATCGATTTTATGATATATTTTTGACAGAGTGAATATTTGTATCTGATGCAGTGAGTAATTTCATGCTAAATGATGCTATATTGTATTGATTTTTTATGAATTCGTTATGTTGATGATTGACATGCGGAGGAATCTGAGTTTTCAGGGAGGTTCTATCAAATTTGGTTTCGGTGAGCATTCCTTTCCTTCTCACAATGGATGCAAGGTTAAGGAGAAATTTTTTAGTAGATAGATCATCCATTAGAAGGTGATGAGTTACCAGACCGATGCAGAATCCTCAACACTTGAACCGAGTTACCTGCACTATCATTGAAAACCATGTGAAGAAATTCAGAGGGGGTCCTTGTTGGTAAGAGGTTTTGTTGCTGGGGGGTTTGAAATACTCCACACGATGCCACGTGCTCATTAGTTGTTTTTGAAAAACAACTAATTTCAGACCCCCTCCTCAATTAAATGTCGAAAATCTTTAGGGGGTCCAAAATCAATGGAGACCATTGATTTATATTTTTACAATCTTCGCTATTAAAAATTTCCCGGATGTTAGCCCATTCAATGAATTTGACTTGCCCAAGATATTTCAATGCAAATTTAAATCTGCCTCCACCAATTATGTTTTTTAGAGCTCTTCATAAAGCTCAAATGCTTGGTTTGAATTTGGCTTAATTTCAAAAATAAATAAATTTATAATATAATTTTAATTTAAAAAAATATTTCCATAAAATATATATAATTATATTTTTATAAAAATAATATATTTTAAATCAAAATTAATATATATAAAAATAATAAACCATTCAAAAGTATAATAAATATATCTCTGAGCATTTAGCATAGTGAAAATTTGACAATTTCTCACCGAAAATTTTAATTTCGGGTGTTCCAAAATATGTTACAACATTGGCTCCAACTAGGGACTACCTCCCCCTGTGGGAAGCAGAGAACTAGTAGACAAGCTACCAGTCCATTGGGCTATGGATTCATACCGTAAACCTGAACATGAATCATTCATATACCACCGTATAACCAATTCTCATGGATTAATCATGTCATTTCAATAGCCTTTAGTGCAGACTGCAATCTACAACTGTGAAATGAAACCATATGCCAACACTAATCCGGATACTCTTTCATACTGAAAACTGAGAAATTATAGACTGAAAATATAAAATTATGTATCACATAATCTTCAAATCACACCATTTATTAAACAATGAACACACCGATCTACAACATACTGAAACTCTGAATATCTATTCAATCCCCACACCTCTATCTAATTGAACTAGAAAATTTACACTGTTAGGTAAAATCTGCTTTCCAAAGTAACCAAGTGCGGAGTGGATTTATTGACAAAACACATTGCCAACAACTAAAAATATGAAGAATATATACAATATGAACATTGACTCCCATGGAAAAATTATACTCACAGGTGTACTTTAAAAGTTTCTTCCTCTGTAGACATGTTATATTTCTGATCATGGCTGAGAGGAGAAAACATATACTGCTGATTTCAACTATCAATGAACCTGGCATAGTAGTAAAGGCAACTGAAATTTCAAAACAGTGGGATCGGTTTCCTAGTGGCATCACCATATGATAAAGTGGAGTTTCCAGGTAAAAATAATGCAACCAACAGTAGTGCCTATTCCTTGTTCACTAGCAAGAAATAGATCTAAACTTTATCGTACTACAGGGAAAATATCTTTGTTAGTTTGCTCCCCGACAACGGTGCCAAATGTTGTACCTGTTTCCCGTAGGCAGTCCTTGGCTACAAAAACTACGCCAGGAAACCAACTCAACCAACTTTAGGTTCAAGTTGGCCCTTGAACCAGAGGGGGCTCCCTCAATAATTACAAAGCCTTGTTTAACACTATTCACCATCACCGAAAAACAACCTTTAAAGCACAATGGCCAAATTTATGGTTTTAATTGGTGGTGGTTGGCTCTCAATGAAAATCCCTATTCATGAGTAAATCCCTCCTTTGTAGAGTCCTTTCTCAAAGTGTTAGCTTCCAGCCTGACAAAATAACTTAGTTTTTTCAATAATTTGAAAGAAGAATGTATGGAGGTTCGTGATAATTAAGGAGTCAAATGGAATACTTAATAAATCAAGAAGAATTGGATGTGTGTAGAAAGCTTCTACAGCAAAAAAAAACACATCCAGGAGAAGATAGAAGTGGCAAATAATAACAAGTTCAAAGAGGAGCTAACTCAAACAAAAGTCTGATATACTAATCTCTTTAAACAATTATAAATTTGCAAGGGATTTCAGAGAGATTGAAACTCAATCTATTCTGACCCAATTCTTGTATGCAACTCTGAACATGTGTAGAAATAGAATATGAAAATACTGGAAAAAAATAAGAGAAACACAAATTTTGTCAAAGCCAGAGCAGAAATACTTCAATTAGAATTTTTGGAGAAATGTTTTACAAAGATGAAAGGTCTTGCCCTCAAAAGCCCACACTTTTTTATTACAATCCATCAAATATATATAAATTACAATAAGTTAGTTGTTGCTAGCTTTTAGGAAAATAAAATAAATAAATAAAACAAAAACTTAATCAAGCTATCTAAAATAATTAAATTGAAAACAATCCTGATGGAATCTCCTTGAAATCTGCAACCTCCTAACTATTTCTAAATTTCTAATAAATATAAAAAGGATTGCAGGCCTAGCTACTTAATATAAATTAAAAGCTTCCTAACACTTATTAGCTAAAAACTCTACGAGCTTATTCCACCTATGAACTTTCTAGATTGATTTATATTACAAGGAAATGTGTTGCTGACATCTGGAAGGAGAAGAAGATTTTTTCTTAAGCTAAGATATTTCGAAGGCTTTCGAATCTGCATGCTGACTCATCCTTATCAGCTGCTGCTACCTACATAACTGCTGTTAAAATCTGGAAATGCATTTTCCACTTGACCAACTGTTACAATGAATGCCACCTATTCCACATTTCAAGCTCTGTTGGAGGTGAAATATGTTTTATTGTGACTTGGTTGGTCTTCATACATGTGAAGGTACGTTACTGCATGAACCACATCGATGGAAATATCTAGTCTACTTTATTTTTATGGGTGAATGATGTGTCAAAGACAACGTTTGGACATTTCAAGCAACCCCTGTAGAAATTTGCTGAATAATGATTAATTATCCACCGAGACTATCCTGATCACATATCAATTCGAATTCATATGCAACACATAATCTCTTCCACTCAGATCATCACACATGTGGAAATAAAACAAGTGATAGCACATCAATTCATCATACACATTAACACAGTATGTATGGGGAAAGCTTATAGCTGAAAACCCCGCAGCTATTGTGTATATTATAATGGAGAAAACATGTAACAAAGTCAATACAATACTCCTCACAAGTACTCAGTACTTTCTCATAAAGTTACACACAAACTAGCTTGGTTTTTAACAGGTTACTGGTTCAAAACTCACCACTATTTTCCTTGCCTCTATTGCGCAATCATGGCCTGTCTAAATAGAGATCCAAGGTTCGAATATCCTTGGCTTGATCGCGCAATCATCATGGGAAATTCCTCCAAGTGTGGTGCAAATCTCATGCACAACTGATGTCGCCACTGATAGCTAACTCCACCCTTTCATCTACCTCTTTCATGAGTTACTAATTAATGAATTAAATAATATTTAATTCACTCCACTCATTACTAGTTGATTATCTAGTTAAACTAATCTCAACCAGTTCAACTAAGTTAAACCGAACACAACTCCACTATCTGTCTCATCAACTCCACCAAACTTCTGCCACTGAAGTCCTAACTGAAGTCAACCATGCATGAGCTCACCAAACCCTTAGGAATAGCGTAATTCCTCTGTCAGATGCATGAGCCACTTCCAAGGCTCGAACTGAAGTGCTCCAAGAGAGTAAACTGCGGTTTAGAGTCCAAATATTATTAAGGGTAAATAATATTTGACTTCCCTATTTTTAGGATAGGCAGTCTAAATATAGACTTCGACCTATAGGTCAAAAAATAGAGTTCCATCTATTTTTACCAACATGACCAATACTCCAAGAATAACATACTGCAATCCCCGGACCATGCTCCATATGTCTAAAAATAGACATAGTCTAAAAATAGAGTTTGCGCCAGAATTTGCCTGCGGGCCCACTTAGTGAAGGCGACTTCATTTCACTAAGCTCCATCATCTTGCTGCATTTTCAACACTCCCTCTCAGCAAGATATGGATTATCTGCAACCCCTATCCTGCCTTTGTGGAATTCAAACTTGCTCCTGGTGAGCGCCTTCGTCAGGATGTCGGCATCCTGATCCTCCGTGGGAACATATGAAAGCATCATGATTCTCCGCTGAACACAATCTCTGATATGATGGTACCTGATGTCGATGTGTTTGGATCTATCATGAAATACCGGATTAGCCGAGAGTTTAATGCAACTCTGGTTATCACAGTAAATCACTGTAGGCTCCAAATGCAACCCGAACAATCCAACGAGGATCTTCCTCATCCAAATAGCCTCGCATGCAGCCAAGCTTGCTGCCATGTACTCGGCCTTTGCTGAACTAAGTGCCACGGATCTCTGCTTCCTGCTGTACCAGGAAACTGCTGTCGACCCAATGCTGAAAACTCCTCCAGATGTGCTCTTCCGGTCCGTTGGACTCCCTGCCCAATCTGCATCAGTGAAGCCAGAAAGCTTCGCTCCATCCTCCTGTCTATACCATAGACCATATCCTGATGTGCCTCTGATATAGCACAATACATGCTTGCCTGCCTTCCAAAAGAGCTTGGTAGGCTTAACCATAGCTTGCGAAAGCTGGTTAACTGCATAGCATATATCGGGTCGTGTATTGACCATATACATAAGCGACCCCACCAACTGTCGATAGACAGTGGCATCCACTACCTCCGCTGAAGTAGCATCCTCCTTCCTCCAACCACCAGGAAGAGGAGTGTCAACAGGCTTGCAGCCTTGCATGTTGAACCTCTCGAGAATCTCCCGAGCATACTTGCCCTGAGAAACAAATAGTCCTCCGCTGCGCTGCCAAATCTCCAATCCCAGGAAATAATGAAGGATGCCCAAGTCCTTCATCTCAAACTCTCGTGCAAGATCCTCCTTGCATGAAAGTATCAACTGCTCATCGCCCGTCAAAATTAGATCATCTACATACAGTATGATGATCAACAGCTTCCCCTCCACCACAATCTGGTACAGGTTAGGATCCGCCTCACTCTTGGAGAATCCAAGCCCGGTGAAGTAGCTGTATATCCGAGTGTACCAAGAACGAGGTGCTTGCTTCAGCCCGTACAGTGCTCTCTTGAGTCGGCACACATGCGACTCACTGTTGAAGATCTCGAAACCTTCAGGCTACTCTATGTACACCTCCTCCTCAATGACTCCGTTGAGGAACGCAGTCTTCACATCCATCTGATGGATGTGCCATCCCATCTGTGCTGAGAGAGCAAGAATCGTCCGTATGGAAGAGTACCTTGCGACAGGTGCAAAAGTATCCTCATAATCGATCCCCTCGATCTGTGAAAAGCCACGGGCGACAAATCTCGACTTGTACTTCTCCACACTCCCGTAAGCCGCCTGCTTCACTTTGTAGATCCATCGCGAACCCACCACTGATTTCCCCTCTGGTCTTGGGACAATCTCCCATGCACTGTTTCTGACGATCGAATCATATTCTTCGATCATGGCATCAACCCATGCGGGTTCCTCCATAGCTTCCTCAAAATAGGATGGCTCCGTCACGACACATTGACTCACAAGAGCCATGTATCCAGTGTACCGATCCGGTGACTGCCTCTGTCTGCGCTGTGCTGTAGGTGGTCCTACAACCTTCTCTGCATCTCAAGCCAGTCGCTCAGCTTCTGTAGTGCGCATGCGCCCTCTGATGGTTGGCGCTGCATGGGTGGTTTCTTCCACCTCCTGAACTTCCTCTTGTGGGTGATCCACATCCGGAAGCTCCTCCTTAGGAACTAACAGCTCCTCATCTGCATGCAAGTGTAGCTCCCTCTCAAGCGAACACTGCATGGCTTTCTCCTCCTGAAACTTGATATCCCATCGCACAACAGTCTTTCGACTGTCTGAAAAATACACCCGATAGTTGTGAGGTGTATCAGTGTACCCCACAAATATTCCAACCTCTGCGGTCGGATCCAGCTTCCTTCTCGCATCCTTCGTCACATGCATGTAGACAGGAGAACCAAAAATCCGCAAATGGGAAATATCGGGCCTCTTGCCAGAATAAGCCTCCTCCGGTGTACTCATGCCAAGAACCTTGTGAGGACAACGGTTCTGCACATACACTGTTGTATTGCATGCCTCAGCCCACAAGTGAAGGGGTAGGCCCTGATCATGCAACATCGCCCGTGCAGCACCCACGATCGTTATGTTCTTCCGCTCAGCCACCCCGTTCTGCTGTGAATTATGGGGTGCGATGAGCTCTCCGAATCCCTTCTGCGTTGCAAAACTCCTTGAATTCAGCCGAGATGAATTCACCACCGTTATCACTCCTTAGAGCAATCACCTTCTTCCCCGACTCCTTCTCGACCAGTGCTTTAAACTCACAGAACTTCGCGAATGTATCGCTCTTCTTCTGCATGAAGAAGATCCAGCACTTTCGAGAGAAATCATCAACAAAGATCACGTAATACTTGTGCTTTGCTGTCGAAGCTACTGAGAAAGGACCACACACGTCTGTGTGAACTCTCTCAAGGATCTTCGTGGCACGACTATCCTTCTCGTGAAAGGTGGCTTTCACATACTTCCCTAAAGTACACCCCTTGCACTGATCTGACTGCGCAAGAGTGCCCTTAGGAAGCCCGGTAGAAATCTGCTGCAGTATCTTCAAAGCTCCATGGTGAAGGTGGCCCAATCTCTTGTGCCACAGTTCGCCCTCATCATCCCGGCTCACCACTTCTCCCGCCTTGCATGCCATTGCTGCGCAGCCATCTACTTGCAACTGATAGAGGTTCTTGGTTCGAACTCCTATCTTCCGGGTCTCTCCAGTAGTCTTACTGCGCAGGAAGGATTTTCCTTCGCTGAAGACCACATCATACCCCTTATCCTCCAACATCGCTACTGAAATCAGGTTCTTCTTCAATCCGGGTACATGCATGACATCCTTTAGTACAAAGGGTTTACCAGACTCCCTCTGAAAGGATACGGTACCGATACCAGTCGCACTGTATCTACCATCATCGCCCATCTCGATGTGCACACCCAAATATTTGTTCTCCAGATCTGAGAACAACTCCCGATCTCCCATCATATGAAATGACGCACCGCTATCCAAGAACCACACCGATCCCATCACACTTGAAACCAAGCATGCAATCAGTGAAAAGTCAAGCTCGAACTGTGAAGCCAAAGCTTCTCCATCTGCAGATCTTCCCGCTTGCTTGTTCTTCTTCTTCTTTGGACAATTGGTAGCATAATGTACGTGATCATGGCAGTGAAAACATTTCACTTTCGCCATATCCTGCTTCTTGCCCTTAGCTCCAGAATGAGAGGTTTTCTTACCCTTCCCTTTCTTAGCTTTGGACACCAAAGCGCAGTTTTCTTCATCAGCTCCCTTTGATGAAGATCCATCTCGAGTAGTCCTCCTTATCTCTTCCTGCATGAGATCTGCCCAAAGGCGCTCCCATCCCGGCAGCTTCTCCCGACCATTGACACTATCTTGATATGAGTGCCAAGCCTTCGGAAGACCAAGGAGAGCCAGGTCGACCATGTCCTCGTCTTCGACAGTCACCCCCACACTTCCCGGCTCATCTCTGCACTGAGTGAACTTCGTGAGGTATTTGGCGATACTGTCGCCTTTCTCCATCTTGATGTTCCTGAGCTTATCTTTGAGCGCCGGCTTCCTTTGGTCGCTCTTACTCTGGAATAGATCCGTCAAAGCTTTCCACATTAAATATGGAGTAGCCTTTCCATGCAGGCTGGATACAATATGATCCTTGACGCCCTCCAACAGGATCCTTCGACACTTCGCCATCTTCTTTTGCCATGCTTCGACTTCAGCAGGATCAGTGGGCTTTTGGACATCCGTATCCACGAACTCCTTCAGTCCATTATCTTCTAATACTGCCTCCATGCGATCCTTCCATGCAACATAATTCGAACTGCCTTCAAGAGCATATTCGAGTCGCAAACCGTTGAAAGACATTTTCAACATCGGCACCAAGAAAAATAGACATAGTCTAAAAATAGACTTTGCGCCAGAATTTTCCTATGGGCCCACTTAGTGAAGGCGACTTCATTTCACTAAGATCCATCATCTTGATGCATTTTCAACAACCCCCACACAAAAATGATAAATAAGAGGCGCCTTCACAATTTAATCAATCAAAGTGTTTTCACAGTTGAGAATCGTCTTGATTCGGTCCATTGTACAGGATATGAAGTTGTTTATAGTTGCCACCGATTCTAAAGATAAATATTTTGTTGTGATAGAGTCGACTAAACTGGAGTATAAGCATGTTACCTAGGACCAAATTCAAGTTTTTGATATGACAAAAGAGAGACACAATTTCCAGGATCTTGATCGTTGGTAATATGTGCCATTTCTTGGATTAAACCACCATTGAAATTTACCCTTTATTTCCAGAGACATTGGAAATGAGCAGAACAAATTCAGCCATGTCGCTGACTATAAGACCTGCATAGACTGCCTTGCCCACCGCAAATAAAATTCATAGAATGGAAGCTTCCACCAAGTAGACAAGAAAATGTTGCCATTAATAGCAGCAAGGATGCCTATATGGACCTTGAACCAGTCTATGGATGTAATATTCCCAATTAGCCCAAGCTAATGTGAATATTCATTTTTGTTTTACTTTTATGTTCCATGAATAAATGTGTAAAGGAGGAAAATAAAAACTACTAATACAACAAATAAATCAATGCCACATGTGAACAAGGCAAAATATGGGCTAACTAAATGAGCACCCTTAGGTGTGAAAGGGGCTGAATGTTTTGACTGGGTCAACCATGACCAATCAATAGCACTATCTTGGAGGAGTGGCCATCAATGAGGCACAACACAGTTTTAGTTGGAGGTGGCTCATGTGAAAAGAGCTATTTCATCGAGATTGTTTAGGGTTTTGCAAGCTCTCAAACTTATAAAAGGAAGAGGAGGACAACATGAGAAGGTTGTTGATGATTATGTTATTTCTGATGATTTTTTTTGTTTAGAAATTTCTTATTCTCCTTGCTGTTTAGTAGAAAATAGTGCTATTTACCACTGGGCGTTCCTGATTGGTAATCCCGCCTCTTTCCTTGAGAGGCCTCTTGGAAGATTCTTGAACTTCTTGTCCACCATCAGGCATTTTGCCAAGCTATTCTTCCAAATACAACACAGATCCTGTTGAGGGTTTGGTTGTCTTTGTAAGCTGCAGCAAGTGGAGGCTGGATCTACTCAGATCTAGGCCAATCTAGTGCCTCTTTTTAGTGGGGAAGGCTTCTATCCCATTGGCAAGAGAGTATTGGATGATTGGAGCTACATTTTTAGATCTTGTCTTGAGGCCAAACATGTTCTAGAGTGTACATTGCATTTTTCCTTCCAATACTGCGTTGTTTTCAAGGGTATAGTTGCAGGGTCTTTTGGCACACTTTTTGGAGTATTGGTTTCCATGTGAGTGGGGATCTACCCTTCACATTTGAGATCCATTGGATGGGATCATCATATTGTATAGATCAGATTAGATCTGAAGCTGCATAAATTTTTGAATATTTCTACAGATCTGAAGCATTAGATCTCAGATCTACTACATGTACTTCACTTTTTTCTGAAAACCCTAAGGGGCATTTGAAGAAGAGCTTATCTAGTGTACAAATCTGATATAGATATAAATTTTTGTACACAGATCTTCTCTAGATCTGAAGTGTAATATATAGCTATTTTCGGCCAATAAAATAACACTGTCAAGTTCTTTCAGTCATAACATATGGTTGAAGCACCTCATTTTGAGGATTTCTTCATGTAAAAGTCTTCTATTTCCTGTTATACATCTTATGGGCTTCAATATAAATCTGATTTTCTATTTTAAATGTAAATATTGAGCCTTCATATTGGCCTCCTGCCCTTACGTAGCTGATCTGCGTTATTTCTCTGCACTATTGTTTAATATTGTTGCATTTTTCCCTTTGGGATATTACAGTGGTATCAGAGCAATCATCTTGGCACATTCTGTAAGAAGCCAATATGTCTTCAGAAGAAGAGGAGCCTCTTACTGACAGAGAGAAGAGGTATCTTAAAAGAAGATAGAAGAAATTTGATGATAAAGACAAGGGTAAAGCCCCTGAATCTAGAAGTGATGAAGAAGGAAAGGACTTTCCAAAGATCCTTTTGAGAGCCATGCAAGATCTTTCTAGAGAGATCAAACAGATGAGAATGGAAAAAATCAAAGAATCTCCTAAGAGATTTCATCTTGGAGAAAGCTCTGGCATGTCTCACCACTTGAATGATCAACCAGTGCATCAGCCACAAGTTTCCCAACTCTCTACCATGCCTACATTTTTGGCTGTGGGAAATGAATGGTTTCAAGAGAAAGAATCCCTTGAAGAATATTTTGAAGAATATGAGTCTCAAAATCAGTGATTCAAAGATCAGTTGATTTTTCAAGAGTTTTTTCACCTCAAGGATAAAATAAGACCAAGGCATCAACATAGAGATGGTGGGTTCACTCAGAATCATGATTGAAATCACTCTATGGGTAGATTATTTCTACCCAATTTTGATGGGTCATCCAAGTGTTCCACCAAAGCATGGGTAGAAAAACTTGACATCTACTTTCAGTTGAACAAAGTTCCAGAGATGGAAGCTATCAAGATTGCAGCGCTGCACTTTGAAGGTGAAACACATGACTGGTGGCTCCATGGCTTGTCTACATTGGGTCATGCCAATGCGACTGCTTATTCTAATTTCACTAGAAGGGTGGTGGAAATATTTGATAGAAGAGATCCAGAGGCACCCTTCACGAGCCTTGAAAATTTGAAGCAATCAAGTAATACAAAGTCTTATATTTCTGAATTTTTGAGATTATCTTTTATGGTTCCTGATTTGTCTGCAGCAAGAAGGGTGTACACGTTCATCGATGGTCTAGATGAACCTCTTCATGGGTTGGTAAAGTCTACCAAGCCCACTAACTTGCATGATTCCATTGAGAGGGCTAGAGACCTTCAATATGCCTTGCCAAAAGCAAAGGAAAACTTTCAGCACAAGCCCTATTTTCCTTCTAAAGGAAAGGAAGAGAAAGCTGCTCCTTCAAAGGAGAGCTCATTCAAGAAGCCTCTTGATATTGAAGTCCAAAGAGATCTAAGAAAGAAAAAGCTATGCTTCACTTGCCAAGAACCATGGGCACTTGGACATAGATGTGCTGCTGGAAAAGCACATTACATAGAGGCCTTCTCAGATCTTGAAGAAGAAGAAGATGATGAACCAAGAAGAGGTCACAACGCTGACACTGTTGAAGGAGATCCAACACCATCAGGAGATGGGAATGGAGCATTTGCTCCTATTGGAGGAACTCTTTCATCTTTTAGAGGAGTACCTAAGTACTTGACCTTAAGAGTTCAAGGTTCAATAATGAATTAGAAGGTTTCTATACTAATTGATAGTGGGGCCACCCACAACTTCATTGATGCCCATCTTGTGCAAAGGAGGGAAATACCCACTGATACTTTTGAGGGATTCTTTGTTTTTGTCCCAAGAGATAGAACATTGCAATGAATGCATTATGTCCCATCACTTTCAGTCACCATGGGAACCTACACCTTGGTTGATCACTTATTTGTGGTTGACATACTGGACACCAATGTGATTTTGGGTGTTAAATGGTTGATTACATTGGGGAAAGTCACCACTAATTGGGAGGATTTGAAAATGGAATGGGTGGACAAGAAGAGTGGTGAATCTCAAATGATCAAAGGAATGCATACATACCCCTCACACAACACTTCCACATAGAAAACAGAGATGGATTTGCGCAGTGGAAGCAAGGACCTTACAGTCCCATCTATTATGTTCATGAGATTTCTGCATGGGACACTCTTATCTAGTGGAAAACCACCTAGGAGGTCACCTGATTCCAATTTTTTGGGGGAGGCCTCACAACATGCTGCTCCAAGCTTAGATCCAGGAGGGATTGGAGCACTTGAAGACAAAGCTGTAATGCTGGGAGACTTGGGTAAGCTCAAGAAGTAGGGATATCTTCTTCCCTCATCATCATCACCCACTCTCATTTTTGGATCTGCGCTGTGGGAGGAGAAGAACGGAAGGATTGGCCTTCCAACACACACCTTTGGCATGGGAGATATCAAGGAAGAGAGAAGCAACATGACATACAATTATATTGATACATCATCAGTGCTGTCATTGTTGAGAAGTTTAGATCTATATTGGAAATCCCAACTGTTGGTGGATTACTCTAAATATCTTCACACTTGTATGATACTTGATGACCAGCTGCATGAAGAGGCATATTTAGTCCAAGGAGGAGTCATCTATCATCATGGTAGAATATTCTTGTCTAGGGCCTCCAAGCTCAAGTAGAAGTTACTACAAAGAGCTTACAAAGAGTTTTGTTTCAGCCATATGTACTCCATGAAGATCTACAACATCATCATGAGAAGCTTTGATTGGGAAGGCTTGAATGAAGAACTGCATCAAAATTTTCAAGAATGCATGGACTATGTGGAGTTGGGGCAGCAACATGACTCTACACAAGAGTTATTTCAGCCATATTTTCCCTCTTTTGAGAGAGGAGATAGATCCATGCACCACTCCATTTGTATGAGGAGCATTGTTGATGAAAAATTTGATCATGTAAAGCAAGTTTCATTTTCTGATTTACATATTCTTTCACCATGTTTATGCAGGCCATGGCTCCAAGAAGGAGCAATATATCTTGTAAATCTCATGGCAAACTTTGGGCCACACAAATTTCTGAATTTGGCCACTCCCTTGATGTGCAAGGGGAGATTTTCTGTCATGATGGATGCTTTCCTAAAGCACCAAACACATCTCACACTTTCAGCCATATTAAAATAACATGGGCAGCAAGTAAGTGGCGGGGAAAACACTTACCATACCTTGATTTGATGCAGGCAGGAGATGCACTGCACTGGTACCATATGTGGGACTATGACCCACCTCCACATGCCCAAATTTCTGTTTGTATGTATGTAGTTTTGCTTCCATACATTGATGATATACTTGTACTTTTTTATGGGAGTGTATGGAGGGAGGATGGGAGGTATGTATGTACCACATGGGATGGAGATCCTCTATGTATCATATGCTACATGTTTCAAGGAGAGTATTGGTCCAGCCATGTTTGTTTCATTTGAGTTATTGAATCCTTGTGGGATGGGCTATGTACATCTCATGATGACTTTGGAGGAACAGTTCATGGAGGGTTGGATTGGTGAACACTTAGCTTATGGAGGAAGCTTAATTCATGATGGTGTCACCAATGGAGGAGGAGAAGAATTGAAACACTCACCTTATCATTTTCTTGAGGACAAGCAACATTTTGGAGGGGAGGACTGTAATATTCCCAATTAGCCCAAGCTAATGGGAATATCCATTTTTGTTTTACTTTTCTGTTTCATGAATAAATGTATAAAGGAGGACAAAAAAAACTCTTGAAACAACAAATAGATCAATGCCACATGTGAACAAGGCCAAATCTGGGCTAACTAAATGAGCACCCTTAGGTGTGAAAGGGGTTGAATGTTTTGACTAGGTCAACCATGACCAAATCAAAAACGTTGTCTTGGAGGAGTGGCCATCAATGACGCACAACTCAGTTTTAGTTGAAGGTGTCTCATGTGAAAAGAGATATTTCATCGAGATGGTTTGGGGTTTTGCAAGCTCTCAAAATTATAAAAGGAAGAGGAGGACATCATGAGAAGGTTGTTGATGATTATGTTATTTTTGAATATTTTTTTTGTTTAGACATTTCTTATTCTCATTTCTGTTTAGTAGAGAATAGCGTTGTTTAGCATTGGATGTTCTTGATTGGGAATCCCACCTCTTTCCTTGAGAGGCCTCTTGGAAGAGTCTTGCATTTCTTGTCCAATATCAGGCATTTTCCCAAGCTCTTCTTCCAACTACAACATAGATCCTGTTGAGGGTTTGGTTTTCTTTGTAATCTGCAGCAAGTGGAGGCTAGATCTACTCAGATCTAGGCCAATCTAGTGCTTATTTTCAGTGGGGAAGGCTTCTATCCCATTGGCAAGAGAGTATTGGATGATTGGAGCTACATTTTCAGATCTTGGCTTGAGGCCAAACATGGTCTAGAGCCTACAACACAGTTGTCCTTCCAGTACTGCATTATTTGCAAGGGTGCAGTTGCAGGTTCTTTTGGCACACTTTTTGGAGTATTGGTTTCCATGTGAGTGGGGATCTGCCCTTCACATTTTAGATCCATTGGCTAGGATCATCATATTGTATAGATCAGATCAGATCTGAAACTGCATAAATTTCTGAATATTTCTGCAAATATGAAGCATTAGATCTCAGATCTACTCCATGTACTTCACTTTTTTCTAAAAACCCCAAGGGGCATTTGAAGAAGAGCCTATCTACTGTACAGATATGATATAGATCTAAATTTTTGTACACATATCTGCTCTGGATCTGAAGTGTAATCTATAGTTGTTTTCAGCCAATAAAATAATGTTGTCAAGCTCTTTCAGTCATAACATATGGTTGCAACACTTCATTTTGAGGATTTATTCATGTAAAGTATTCTATTTCCTGTTCTACATATTATGGGCTTCAATATCAATCTGATTTTCTGTTGTAAATGTAAAAATTGAGCCTTCATATTGGTCTCCTTCCCTTAGCTGATCTGTGTTATTTATCTACACTATTGTTTAATATTGCTGCATTTTTCCCTTTGGGATATGTTGTGGTTCCTAGAGACAGCCTTGAGTTGTGAAAGACCAGTGCCTAGGACATGTTATAGTAGCAAGGAGAGTATGGTATAACAGGGGAAGTTATCAACAAGAGGCTCTCATGCTATCTCTTGAAAATAAGGAATATTAATTTGAATGGGAACAAGACCTTCAGAAACTAGATACAGGGAGAGCAACACTGCAGAGGCAAGATGCAAAAATCCAATATAAAAGCATCAGACAATTCAGAGGCAGCTTACTGTAAAGAGGGCCGATTCAAATAATATGTCACAGAAATCAATTATCAGAAGGTGTGGTTGTGTATGAAAGATTAAGAGAATACTAGCTGTCATTGAGACGATATCCAAATACACAATATTACCATGTAATGGGCCTACCAATTTAAGAATCCATACATGACAATAGCGTTTTAAAAATAACCTCCTAAAGAAACTAATATAGAAAAAAATATGGTTTAAGTGAATAGTGAAACAGAATATCATGCCTGAGCCATATTTAAAGTGCTTGACTAATCCGAGCATGGGTATCAACTAGGATAAATCCATACCAAAAATCAGTGAGCCACTCGCATTCCAGAAACATGATACAAGAAAGGTGGATGAAATGAAATGATCTATTAAAATAGCACATATGAGAGAAAGTTACACACTGTGAGAAATCAAAGACCAGAATCCTCTTTAAATACGGAACTCCTCCTCACTGAAACCCAACGGGCTCTATACATTCATATGAGATTTTTTACAAAATGCATACAAAAATCCTCTTACTGCATAATTTTCTGATAAAATATGGAACCCTCAATAATCTGTTCTTCGGGGGTTTTATAGGGGAAAAAGAAAACTTGTAAAGGAAGTCCATGATGAACATTTAATTTGCTTCTTTAAGACAGGATGGAGGAAACATGCACGCCCATACTGCTTGATGACTCTATAGTGTTGTATGTACTCTGTGGCCTTCTTTCTGAAATAAATGCACTGGGTGGAAGTCTCTTCAGGAACATAGTATAGAAATAAAAACCACATGGGCACTCTGTCCTTTCTTGGAAAGAAAACCCTGTTGAAGTGAAACCTTGAGGGTATTGTTTTCTGTGCATGGACCTTCTGAGTGATCTACGGGGTCTTCGATCTGGTACTCTGCCTTTAAATGGTTAGGTTAAGGCTCCAAAATCTTCAATTACATGCCTTTAATTCTTTACCTTTCACTAATACTCTTTGTCTGCAATATTAATGTTTCCGATCACGAAATCTGCGCTTTGAATGACTCTGGAGGGTTTGACAGAGTTTAACCATGCTTCTTTAATGGTGGTCATGTCATAACAGCTTCCCAGACCCTTTCTCCATAATTCTAGCCTTTGAAAAATGGTCCTTTCTGGTGTTCTCCACTACTGTAATCAAGACTTTGAATCATGGCGGTTTACCGCCGTTCGTACCCTGCAAAATACACAAAATCATCAAGAAAACAAATGCACGGGAAATTGGATGCAGCGGGGATAGAGACGATGAAAGTGCAGCATGGTGAAATGGTGGAATGGTGATGGCGAAAAAACACAGCGGAATGACGGAGAAATGCTCTGGTTGCAGGTTCGCGGGATGCAGAAAATTACATGTAAAACCTTAGAGATCGGCTTTAGAATGGAAAATGTATATGGGATGGGCGTGTGACGAACACACATGGAATAATAACGTGGCAGAGGACACGTGTTGATGGTGGGTAGGTAAGCAATCTGAACCGTCCAATCTCAGGAGGAGATCGACGGCTGAGGACACGTCGGAGGGCGACGAATCGGCGAGACATGGGTACGAATACCTTGAGTTAAATTCCACGCATCTTAGGGGTGTGATGACCGTTGGCTGAAGAGCTCCATATTAGACGGTTGACATGAATATCGCACCGGGTCAAATGCCAAACAATAATGTGCAATGGGGGGGTGGTTTTGAAACAGTGACGGAGCCACGTGTCATACGCTGAGTGGAATTGCTCCGAAATGGAAAATACCGCCCACCCTCCAAAGGCGGTGCGATGGATACCACCAGTTTTTGAACAATGTTTTTGGGCGCGGGGACCAAAAAGGCAGGTGAGCTACGGACCGTTGATTTATGGTTTGATCGGACGGTGGACAGGAAATCGGAGCGGTAAACGGGTTGGGCCACGGGCATGACCCTGATCAATGTAGGCCGTCCAATCTGTATAGATCGACGGATAATACTGCGCCCAGTATCCCCCTACGATAAGCGCTTTCTGGGCTAGTGCTTGGTCTAGCGCTCAGGTTATGTGGAGAAAAGACTGAGGGGCTAGGGTCGAAAGGTGCCAAACCTTATACATTTTCAAATGTGGGTTTTTGGCCCCTTTTAATGCAATTTTGAGTTTATAGGAGGGGAACGATAGGCGGAAGAATGATTTTTTAGGTCAAACAGAGGGGCTTCAAAGGGGATTGCTTATCAGAATTTAACCAAATGCTGACATGATCAACATTGGCTCCACTTGGGGATGGCACGTTCATCCCTGGGCGTGTCGAGAACTTCGCAGACCACCGGTTAATATTTTATGCAGACACTGTTCTTCAGCACTTCTACTTTTCTTTTCATAATTCACAATGACACTCACATTATTCAAACAAAGCTGAAAATAGAAAACTAATGTACAATATGATACATCAGGTTGTCTATGCCTGAGTCAGAACTGGAAGTAGGGTTTAAGGAACTGATCATTTATAGGGGCGTCAATCAAGTCTCCCTGTAAATTCTCCAACCTGAAAGTGTTGTTACCCCCTTGTTCCACGATTTTAAAAGGACCAAACTAGAGTGGGTCAAATTTGCTCTGTTTCCCTTTTTCAGCTCTTTGGACATACCATCTGAGCACTAAATCACCAATCTGCAACTTCCTGTCCTTGGCATGTTGATCAAAAAGGTACTTCATCTTCTCTTGATATTTCGTCAGCCTTTGACTTACCTGGTTGCATGTTTCTTCCAATTCCACCAGCTGATTTATTCTCCTGGTCATATCATCGGGCTCTTCTTGACTTTCCTGAATGAATCGGGCTACTGGTAGGGCTAACTGAATAGGGAATACTGCTGCCCTCCCATATACTAATTCATATGGGGATTTCCCAGTTGCTCTCTTGTTGGTAATTATATTGGCCCACAGAGAAAATTTCAACTGGGAATCCCAATTTTTCTGATTTTCGTTGATGGCCTTCTTCAGTGCCCTCACCAGGGTTTTATTGGAAGACTCTACCAAGACATTTACTTGTGGATAATAGGCTATAGAGTGACTTAGTGTGATGTTATACTGCTGGCAGAAACTCTCAAACTTTGCAGATTTGAAGGCCTGGGCATTATCAGTTACTATTCTGGCATGGCAGCCAAACCTGGATATGATGTTTTCTTCCATGAAATTTATTATCACAAAATCTGTTGCATTCCTCGCAGGTATGGATTCCACCCATTTTGTGAAAAATCAGTGGCAGTTAAAATCCACTTATACTGACCACTCGATGGAGGATGTATTTCACCTATAAAGTCAATTCCCCATTATCGGAATGGTTCATCCACGTGCACGAGAATCATGGGTAGAGGTGCCAACTTCTGTCTTTCAGCAAATTTCTGACATTTCTCACAAGCTCTAACCTAGGAAAAAACGTCTCTGAAAAGCTTGGGCCAATAGAAACCAGCCTTCGAGATTTTGTGAGCAGTGGCCCTCCAGCTGTAATGACCCCCACATATTCCTTCATGAAATTCGGCCATTATATCCTCTACCTCATCCTGTGTGAGACACAGGAGTCGGATGCCTGAAGGATCTTGCTAGTATAGCTGGCCGTTGGCGACTATGTACTTCTATGATCTTAACCTTAGCGCTCTATATTTAGCTTTATCACAGCTTGGAGGGCAACTGAGTGTGAGGAGATATTCTACTATCTCTTTGTACCACTAACTGGTGAGGTACTTTATATGTGTTTCCGGAGTATTTATCTCTACTCCCTGTCGCTCTTCTTTCTCCTCAGATTCCTCACTTGCTATTATGGACAAATTTATACCCAGAGCC
Source organism: Pinus albicaulis (assembly GCA_034641835.2). Taxonomy (NCBI): domain Eukaryota; kingdom Viridiplantae; phylum Streptophyta; class Pinopsida; order Pinales; family Pinaceae; genus Pinus; species Pinus albicaulis. The sequence goes on from CM076583.1 coordinate 97,429,001, forward strand.
TGATAGTTTGATTCGGATAATATTTTTGCAAGCCCTTGTCCTTTGATCAGCTTGGTAGGGCGGATGTCTAACTCATACTCCTGTATTTTGGCAATCCACTTCCCCCTTTTTCTTTCACTATCCCTCTAGATAAGAATATCTTTTACAGCTGCTGTAGGCACAAATGCAGTGATGTGGGACTGTAGGACATACATGCGGAATGCTTTAAGGGATTTCACTAGGGCGTATGCTTTCTTTTCCAATATGTTATATTTTAATTCTGCATCACGACGCACCTAACTGAAGAAGGTGATGGGTTGCTCGTACCCTTCTTCATTTTTCTGCAATAAAACTCCTACTATTGTATGAGGTGATGCAAAAGAAAAGATCATGAACGATTTAGAATAATCCAGTCCAGCTAGCACAGGGGCTTCTGCAAAATCATTTTTTATTCTGGTAAATGCTTCTCGTGATTCCTAAGACCACTTAAACTCATTATTTTTCTTCAGCATGTCGGTTATATGTCTAACTATTTCAGCATAGTTAGGAATAAACCTTCTCAGGAATTAATGCACCCTAGGAACACCTGTACCTCCTTCTTATTTCTGGGAAGAGAAATTCCATTTATAACTTCTACCCTCTAAGGATCTATCTTTACCCCATCTTTGGTTACAATTTGAAATGCCAGCTCCCACGTATCACACTCCTCTCAGCATAACCACGTCGAATGTCAGCTCATCCGAGCAGGTCTTCCAGTCGAGTGATCTTTCCCTGAGCACAGATCTCTATTACCTAACGCCGGTATGCAACAACTGATATACCATAATTTATTCACTAGAAGGGAAACACCGAGCATTGTCTCTAATATTTCCAATTGTTGCCCAGCCAATATGAGTTTCACTCAGGCGCAAGCGTCTGGTGTTTGGAAAATCCCTCTACTTGAAAATATTCTGATCAATTCACCCTATCCTGAGAAATCTAAAAAATATGACTCATTAGATTGACCATTTGCTAGTGTGCAAACATTTGGCTGAATTAATGTTAAGCCCACTAATGTTTGTCCAATCACCACGATTGTTAATCACATATGTTCGCCAGTTGGTCTCACCAAACCATTTAAGTTTGGAAGCCCCCCGCTTGAATGTCCAGATTTTGTCCAGGATGGTGAGGAATGTCAGCCTCCACTAACGATTTCTTCGGATCCTCGCATCCTTGACAAAACCCAAGGACAAATTCGAACTAGGGTTTTCAAAATTAGGGTTTTGCACTTGGATTCGCAAGCATCTCAAATTCGCCTGGCAGATGCCTATTTTTTCCGTTCTACCAAAGTGATAATCCTCAAAATCATGATGAGATTCCCAGCTGGTTTGACGGATCCCATCCAATGAATATTCCTGCAAATAGGCAATGCTTTTCCCCGCTTCCGTCAAACCTAGGGTTGTTCGTGAATGGATGTGTGTCTTTTATAAATGATTTTATGTTTCAAATACATATTTCTATGTATCAGGATGAAAGTGAAATTAAGCTAGCACAATCCATTCTGGCACGTTCTCTAGTAAGTAGCCATGACCTTCTTACTATTGCACATGCTCTTCAGGTAAGTCTTGTTATTGGTGCACAATTTCGTATGCTGGCTCTGATTGCGAACATTGTTGTTCTTTTAGGATGGGAACTAATGCGGTGGCTGCACTGGAAAGTTTATTTCACATAACCCAACTGCCTCTTTGGATAAAATAGGGTTTTAGGTTTAGGCTAGCTAGAATCTGTTAATAAAAGTTTGTTAGTTCAAGTTGTTAATTAGGTTTACAGTGAAATTTTTTCTTTAGGGTTTAAAATTATGCTTGTTGTCTTTTCTTGTGGTCAAAAGCTTATGCATTATAATTTTCCTTTTATGTTTGCACTCGTGCCTTTTCAGTATGCTTGTTGCTGCATAATATTCAAATAATCACTACATGTGCTTTCCCTTGTTTTCCACCGGTAAATAGCTGATCCTTCTCACACATGGCATTGCATGGTGTCATAAGCCTTGTCTGTTACAGTGTGTTGTGCGCTTTCTCCCTCGCATCATTCGCATTGGTTATTAACATGGCTTGGAAAATTATTGTACATTCCATGCCACTGCATGAGCCCTCATTAAAGTCGAAGCCTTCAATCCCTCAATCCCTTGACTAGCCTCCTTATGTATCCTTGTATATGTCTGAAGCCAGGTGGGTTGCCTTCACCTCTCTACACGCATCGAAACCCTGATGATATTTCATGTTTTCATGATCATAACTGCCGAAAAAATAACTCCATGGTTTGCGTGAGGTTGCGGTGGTTACCTCAAGAGGCAGCTTCTCTTAGAACAAGTCATCAAAGTCGCGTTCTCAACATGATGAGTTTAAATTCATTGGGCAAGGAGATACGAGCCGGTTGCTAGTGGGGAACCCTAGCGAGTTCGAGTGGCCTATATTTGTAACCTGAGCCTTGTGCCCAGCATAGTCTTGAACATCTTAATGATCTGTTTTGCACGTTTCGCCTGTGGGTGGTAGATGGGATGTGAAGACTGGCATGAGGGCAAACCCAAATCAGAATATCTTTTTTAGTTTCTGTCAAACAAGAAACAACCTCTCTCACCCGTAAAATAAGTCGGGATCCCTCATCTTCCCATGCAAAATAAGTGCCACGAGCACATGAAAATAAGTGATACAAGCACATGAAACAAATAAGGGTAAAGGATTGAGAAAGGCTTCCTACACAGAGAGGTAATGCAATGACTCCACTGGGGTACTGACTAGGCTCGCTGGCAGCGGAGCAACGTTTATGATTTCTTGAAGTGACTCCATCAGGGTACTGTCCAGGCCTGCTGGCAGTGGAGCAACACCAGAAACTTATTTTAAAACTCTGAATATAATAATTCCGCTGCCTTTCTCTCTACATCATCAACCAACCTTTGGCATTCCCAAACTTCCACTTTGACTCGTTTTGATTAACGAGACCCAGTTGAGGCACAAGGATTGGGCATATCTGAAAAGGTCAAAATAATACAAGGGTACCCTCAGAACTGGTTCAATATTACCTTGCATCACTTCCTGGACTCAGACTATTGTTGGGGTGTTGACAGAGATGCTGGATTCTACCAGTGGTTCGCCAATTGTTGTAGCCGCTACAACACCACCCAAAATTTTGGGTATATCTAAAATTTTGGGTCCCCCTGCTCGCTTAGCCATTAAGGTTTTTACCCAACCCATAGTCATTGAACATTCTCACCATCATGATGATATTCTTTCACTGCAACCATGCCATGTGGGGGGGGGGATCACCATGCATATACTCGAATGGAAACTTCTATGTGCATTAAGTATACTTGTTAGAAGCCCTTTCATCATGGGTCATTTAGGCATTTTGTTTGGATACTTCACCAAGCTCATGTAAATTATTTGAGGGCATCATTATCTACAGGGTAACTATGAACTAATTGATGTTGTAATATTTCATACAGGTCAATCCCATGGATGATATACTCATCAATGTCATCACTACATCGAGGGAAATTAACTGAAGCTAAACAACAAGGCCATAGCTGTGAAACAGGACACTTTCATCCACATGCCCCCTGCCAATGTGGGGATGAGACTTAAGGCTACCATTGAAGACCTTGTTAAGGCAGATGACAAGGATACGCCCACAAGTGAGAAGGAGGAGCAAGTGAACATTATTTTTAGATGGAGGATGGTGTGGTGTATGTTTATTTAGATAAAGTATCAAGGGAAGAATTGTTCATGATTGACCGATGCAACAAAATTCTTCACTGATGCACATCGGATACTTAGACTCATTTCATTACAAAATATAAGAATCCTGGAAGAGTGTTCTAACATTGGCATATCAGAGTATTGGTGTTGTCCATGGCGATTTAAGTATCTCTCTACTCTATATCTTCAGAAGTACTTTTTTTGAAGACATTCAACACTCTGAAAAATGTGAAGAGATACTTGGAGCATTGTCCCTTGTCTTCCGGACATTAAATTTGGTGCCTTTATTCAAGTATGTCTTTATAGAGTTGAAAGATGATGACAACGACAAAGGTGAGGCTTTTGCATTGTATTCTTTGTTATGCAGGCACGCCTAAGTGGGTCTGCTGACAAAACACAAAAACTGCTGATGAGGAAATTTCGACATATAAAATGGAACTTCCGCCTCACATGAGGAAAGGGTCAAGAATAAGACAAACTCTTGAAAAGCATAGAAGCCTTCAGTCTGCACTGCTGGTTGTAGCTTTTTTGGGAACTTGTATGGTTATTGGAGATGGTGTGCTAACACCAACCATTTACGTGTATTCTGCAGTATCGGGCTTTGAAGTTGTTGTGAAGGAACACCTACATGAATATGTATTGGTTCCTATTTCATGTTGTCTATTGGTTTTCCTTTTTTGCACTACAACACTATGGGACACATTGGATAGGTTTCGTCTTTGCCCCAATTGTTATGATTTGGCCTCTACGTATAAGTGCACTCGGTCTATATAATGTTATTCATTGGAGCCTGAAAATTTATCTTTCACTCTCTCCATATGCTATGTGCAATTTTATGAGGAAGACCCGGTCCGGAGGATGGAAGTCTTTGGGTGGAATTCTATTATGTATCACAGGTTCAGAGGCAATGTTCGTAGATCTTAGGCACTTTTCACAATTATCACTAAATATCGCTTTGCCTTTTATGGTTTATCCTACCTTGATTTTAGCTTACATGGGTCAAGCTACTTACATTTCACAACATCATCAATGTGCTAATCCAATTGGCTATTTTTTTTTCAATGCCAGAAACTGTTAGATGGCCTATGATTGGAGTTGCAAGCCAAGCAATGATCACAGGGAAATTTTCAATCATTAACCAATGTCTGGCACTTGGTTACTTTCCTAGGGTAAAGGTGGTATACACGTCAGATAAAATACATGGGAGGGTATATATTCCTAAAATCAACTGGATTCTAATGACATTATGTCTTTTCATTACTGTTGGTTTGAGGGATGTTAAGCACATGGAAAATTCCCTCTAAACTCCCTTGGAGGCCAGTATTATACTGAGAGGAAGTAAAATTAGAAAGGTATTATTTGGCTACGTATTAATAGACACAAATCATGGTAAAATGGAAAATCCAGCCGTAAGGTTCCGTCTCTCATATCGCATCACGTGCCATCAAAGCAGTTTTCTCATGCACTAGTGATAAGTTTTGTTGCTACACGCAAACAAAGCGTAGCCCTAACCACTTGAGGGATTTATCAAGGCCGTGCATTAAGAAATATTTGATAATATTTCATGATACAGCTTGGGCATAAAGCCGTCTCCATGAAACGTGCCTTATTGATTACCCAAATGCACATATGGCGTGAAGTTCAGAAAAAATATTCCACACAGCATGAACGCATATGCGTCGTGGAACCTTGGAGGAAAGACAACCAGGAATCGATTATCTTACACTATGGCGGATTTAGAAATCGTGAGGGTGGATCAGGAGTTGCAGAATCAAGGGAGCAATATTTCCAGCAGATTTTCCAGATGGTCCCTATTTCGAGATTTGGTACTCATGTTAGATTTATAAGGGATTTTGCAAACCATATATATTGGAAGCCCGTGAGTGAAGAGGCGTTGGTTGCAATTTGGCGGAAACCTTCCAATAAGAATTGTTATATGAGCCATCATGCTAGGGGTCGAGCCTCCATTGTGCGATGTGCATGATGACCCCGGTGATATACGGGATGCGCCGTCGAAGAGGTGGGCCTCATCATTAGCTCAGAATGATAATGGAGGAGTTTGGGCCAAATGGCCTCAACGCTTATACACTCTGCCTGTCCGATTTGCAATGCGCATAAATGGAAGTGACTTTAAGTTAAAGCCTAAGGCTTTACATAATGAAACAAAGGATAAATACAAAGAACCTGCTTGTGATCAACGTTACTGTGTGACTGTCCACCTGCAGATTTATCCGGGGGCTTTGCTTCCATCTATGCAATCGGCTTATGTTATATTTCGCAATAGCTCTTGTAAAAGTTGACCTCCACAGTTGAGTCCACCATGGGATGCTCAGACTTGGGATAACACTCCAAATATCTTTCTTCTTTAATCCTCATCTCGGCCTGCTCAAGCCCGTCCATTTCCACAGTCAACAGAAAGAGATGTAGGTTGTGCATGGTTCAAAATGGGTCGCAGGGAACGTTGTATGATTGAGTCGCACAGTTACACTTTTTCTGCAGCGATGAAAAGTGCGACCCCTCCCAAATGTGACTATGCGACTTCTTCAAGTCGCAAATTTCTACAAGTCGTGAAGTCACGAACCGGAGGCACGAAGGAAAAATGCGACCTACCAGGTTCAGCGACGATGCAACCTCTTCAAGTCACAGATTTCTACAAGTCACGAAGTCGCGAACCAAAGGCACGAAGGCAAAGTGCGACCTACCAAGAACAGCGACTATGCAACCTTTACAAGTCACAACTTCTCTCGCCAGTCACTGAGTTGCAAGCCTAAGGTGTGAACACAGGATGCGACCTATCGGGAGCTGTGACTATGCGACCTGCATGGTTGCCAAGTCGTAGGGTTGGGCAAAAGTAGATCTATAACCAGGTGCGACCCTCCAACCATGCAACCTCCATGCTAGGGTTGCGACCTCATTCAAAATCATTTCTTATTAAAGGATGGGTGTTTTATTATTATTATTATTATTTTTTATGTCCCGAAGAAGATAAAACTTACGAGAACACATGGAACCTCTCTTTGAGGACATATCTTGGTGGTTGGACACCATCGGATGATTACCTATAATGTGTAATAAATTTTTTTGGAGGAGCATGGCTACAATACACTAGATACATTGCAAACTACGTAGCATGACCCCTAGCGCATGCGTTATTCATTTATGGGTAAAGAGGCTAGCCCCTTGAAAGTGTTGCATATGTCGTTCTCATCGCTACTCTTTTTCCAAATGAAAGTGGAAGGAGGCACTACGGTGGGGAGAACCGGGTAAAGGAATGGCTATTCCTTGGTACAAGAAGAGGTTTCTGTGTTTGGGTTAAATTCGACACAGGCCATGAGTTTTCATAAATACCCATAAAGAGTCTCTACAAGAAGCAATCAAACATATGACGGTGGATAAGGGAATCGCGTTTTCTGAAAGGTATAGGCAGATTTAGGCACGCATCAAGAACCACCAAAGGTTAATCATGTAATGCGGGAGGCAATCATAAACTGAAGGAAAGACCGAAATAAAGAGCATCAATGTCTGTCTTCGAAGATATTCTGAGAAGGATTTGGACTAATGATACCATTTATGAGCTGCACACACAACATTGTGGTGCGCAAAAGAAGACCACATAGGGGTCTAAATTTACTATTTGTTAAAACCACCTTTGGCTGATTACATGTGTTTCAAACATCGATTTTATTTTAAGTAAATATGACCCGTGTTAAATTGTCTACAGGTAGGAGCTGGTGACTTGCATGGCAAGATCTGGGGTTTTCTCCAGTAAGGAAGGTGGATCCTTACAAGATTCTCGAGAACCTCACTTTAAGTTCAAAGGAACCCAGTCACGTGCACGGAACTGATATTGCAAGAAAAGGCATCTTGCCGTGAAATCCAGAGATCACTGAAAGAAGAATGCAGAAGGGAAAAAACTTCAAGTCGCAGATCGCAGATTGGTCTAGGTCGCAGGGCACAGATTGCTCGAGGTCGCAGGTCGCGGATCGCTCGAGGTCATAGGTCGTGGATTGCTCGAGGTCATAGGTCACAGATTTCCCTAAGTCACAAACTAGCCTAACAGTCGGGAAGACCAAGAGTCAAGGGCAACTCAAGAGTCATCTCAACCTATACATACAAATTCGGGAAAAGGAGACAAGGAATTTTAGCTCGACAATGAAAGCCAGTATGATAGAGGAATTGTTGCTAGAGAGCTAAATGCATTCCACTCTTGGTATCAAGTAGAAAAAAGGGTAGCGAGGCTAGCGTTTTGTATCATGCTTTGAGATGAACAACCCATGTTCCACTACTGGGTTTTAACAAGTTGTAAACATGTATTTGATGTTGCAGCAGCATTAATAATATATTCTCCTTCCCTGCACTGATTCACGTGCTTGTTTGTGGTGATAATACTAGTTGTTTAGTACTTCATTATGGTGTACGTTTTCTTTCATGCATGTCATCGTTTATGAACTATTTCTCAATAGTTGTATGTATGTCTACTTTTGGATTAGTGTTTATTTGTCCTTGCCACGACGGTAGTCTATTGTGAACTACTTTGCAGTTAACTTCTAGCGTGTTTTCTTTCATATGTGTTTGACTGGTTTTCGACTAACTGATCCCAGATATGGAATATCCACCTTTTATTTTGCAGCTTAGACTTGTTGGTATCTTTGTTTATGGTCTGTTAATATTGGGCTAATTTTTCTTCGCTAATTGGTCATTTCATCCTTGCCTCCACTCCATCATCTTCTCATCCGACAACCAGGAGTGAAAAAAATCATGGCGGAAGCCGGGCCCACATACCGGATGGGGCTCCTATCCCAAATGGTGTGAGGTCTAATTGGGACCTTTCACTGGGGAGACCCCCTTGTTGTCGGCAGTACAATTTTTCCCATCAATAGAACTCTAATATTTCAAATATCATGTGAAAATTTTGGAATATTACAGTCCTCCTCGGCAAAATTTTTCTTGTCCTCAAGCAGCTGCAAAAATAGATGCTAGAGCAATCTGTCCCCCTCCAAATGGCATCCACACAAGGAAGGTCTCCCCATTTTATGCAATGAGCTATGTATGCCCAACACCAAAGTTGCCTCTCTAGGATGTCTAGAGTGATCTCTAACTGTGTAGCTAGATGTCCCTCATCAATCATAAAGCTCCAAGTGACAACAATACGTTTTCCAACATCCTCCACAATGCATGAGATACATAAGTATAGATGGTTCTTCCCACAAGAGGAAAGCTCCAACTCACCAAGTATACCTCCATCCCATGCTACATGAAGTAAAGAGAGGCTTCTCATGCCTCCATCTTTAGCCATGTTGGCCTTGTTGAATCTAAGCATCATCCCAACATTGTACAAAAGAAGTAGAGATATATGGGTAGACAAAGATGTCAAACCATATTCTCCCAATAGTAGCCAATGCAACAATTCTCCCCATTGCCACACCACACCATCAAGATACCAAGTATGGTGTCCATACTCTCCAAGTAACAGCCATCGGAGGAGTGCCTCTAGCTTCCATCCTCCAACACTATCATGAAAAGTAGGGGAGTATGTAGGACCAAAGTCCCCCAATAAACGCCACAGCAACAAGATCTCTTGCTGCCTCTTCAAACCATCATGTGAATCATTGAGTAACAACAACATACTGAAGGACATATGAAATGTCATGTCAACCCAATACAAACAAAATCCATTATCACATATCATGAGAGTATTGTGCCATATTAAAAACAATACAAAACACATAAACATGGGAGATGTTATGTGATGGCCAAAATCTCTCAACAAAATTGGACATGCCTTCTTCTGTTGCGTTCTATCATGGATACACAAGGCATGATTCAAATAAATATGAGCTATTGGGTGGTAACCATACTCACCCAAGAGCAGCCAGCGCAAACATGCGTCCTTCTTCATTTCATGAGTGTTTCTCAAGGCATGGATAAAAGAAATAGGAGCCTTTGGGTAATAACAAAACTTACCCAAGATAAATCGGCGTAATCAAGCTTTTTGTTGGCCCATGTCATATATCTGCAAGTGGTCATGCAACCCCTTGCTTATCATCCTCATCCACTCATCCCAATGTGGAAGATGAATGATGTACTGCATAATCATGGTATAATCCTTTTGTAGAATACCATCCTCCCCAAATTGATGAAGAACTTTGCACTCCATGAAATGTTGAAGTGCACCTCCAATGAGATCTCTTAATGAGACATTCTTCTCATCAATGGCCCTCCAAAACCAGTGAGGTCCTAGATCTACTGTAGGTAGAAGTTTCTCTTTGAGCTGTGAGATGCTCAATGAGAAAGTGTCATCTAGAAAGGAGAAAATATTTCTCATCTCAATATGTCTACCATTTATCATCTTAACCTCCATTGATTCATGAATGAAGCTACCTTCAGAATGCTCCAAAAATGATGGGGCTCCTTCTTTATCACTGCTACTAAGTGACAACGTTGTAGATCTGCATGGTAGTACATGTGTTGTCTCAAAGCAAGGCACAATACTGATCTCATAACCAGTCATCGTACTTAGGATTATGCTCATCCCATCTTCTAAAATTCTACACTTCAACTCCAGGGGTTGAATGTAGCTCAACAATGATGAACTGGGATAGCTATTCATCTCTTCCTTGATTAGATCAAGGGTCCTATGGTTTGTGATATGTTGCTGCTTCAAATCAGCATTTTTTTCTAACCCTTGTTTATGCATGGGCCTTGATGGCATGTTCCCATAAGTTTCAATAAGAGGTAGTGAAACAATATGAGATGAAGGTGTATGCATACCTTGGATCAATTGATGTGTGGGAACCTCTTGCAAAACCACAAGAGTTCCTCCAACCGGAACAATGGTGTCTCTAACTGTTGGTAAGAGTGATGTCTGCTCTTCCCTAAGTGTACCAGCATTAGAATCTTCCTCCTCTTCTTCATGCATCTCCTGAATCATGCATGGGACTCTATGTGTTAAGATCTCAAGACTATCTTGCAGAAGTGCAAGTGTCTCTTCTTCGGATGTAAGTACTTCTGCAGCTGGTGGTGAATGTAGTGACTCCTTTTCTAGAGTGACAAGATTGACATCCTCCCTTGTTTCCTTAGGAAATGTCTCTTTTTCACACATCTCTGTTTTCTTCACATCAAACTTCTTCCTCAACTTGTGAAAGAAATCTAAATATTTAGTCACATTTGCATGCTCCATGGGACTAAACCACCAATCATTGGCTTCACCTAGAAGATGAAGTGCTACAAATTGGATAGCCTCTTTTTCAGCCACAGGATGTAGCTTGAAATATGTATCTAAATCTTTCCTCCAAGCCTTAACAGTGCTTGGGGAAGACCCATCAAATGTAGGCAAATAAAATCTATTATGCCTCTTTCTTCTATAGCTGCTATAGGATCTTCTTTCTTCTTTGAGTTCGAAGAATTCTTGGAGAGTTAGACTCTCTTTGAATGCTCTAGACTATGCTTTGTACTCTTCAAGATATAGACTGAGAGTCTCATGAGTCTCGGGTTTTCTTGTTTCTTCATTTCTATACCTCTCACCTTCTTCACAGAAAGTGGGCATAGTAGATCTATGAGGAGATCTATGATTCTCCGGTTTTCTTTTCTGCTGATAGGAAGTGCTTGGACCTTCCTCATCAAATCTTCTTCTTGGATCCTCCTTTTTCCTTTCTCCCTTCATTTGTTTGACCTCCTTGGAGAGATCTTGCATGGATCTAAAGAGAGGAGGGGCAAAACTACAATTATCCTTCATGATAGATCTCATCAATATTAATAATTTAATTAATATATATATATATAATTTACTAGGCTAATTTATATATATAAACTAAAATTTGGTTTTTAGATTGGGGCCACTGCAAATGCAATGTCAATTGTTTTTAATAAGAAATTATTTATAAATTCGATATATTTTTCTACGAAAATTGAATGATTCCCCTATCTTAAAATGGAATTTAAATACCATGTTTACCTCTTTTATAAGATTTATATAAAATATCATATCATTAAAGTTTTCCCTAGTCGACAACATTGATTTGTAGTTGGTGGGGAATGTTTTTGAATTGTTAATTGAATGGTGTTTATGGACTATGAAGTTTTTTCTAATTTCTTCTCCATTGAACATTTTATGAGGTGTATAAACCCTTTTTAAAATGCAAAAAAATCGCAAAAAAATCACAAGTCTAAAAAGAATTTAATGCTCTCTTAGCTTTACCTAAAGAAGTAAGTTCAAAAGCACTTATCTGTATTCTAATTTAAAGTTCAAAAACACTTATCTTTATTCTGATTTATACTTAAATTATGTTATGTAAACTTCTCTTATATAATTTATAATTTAGTTAGTAATTTTAATTCTAAAACTCACTCAAATTACTACAACCCCATTATCAAATGCATTATAATTAAAAATAATAATAACAAATCATTATCATTATATAATTAAAAATAATAATAGAAATAATGGGTTAGTTACTATTAAAAAAAAAAACGGAGGACTTATGCTTTTAAGACCGGAGGAATGATCGATCCGCACATGGATGGCTACCACAGTGTGGCAACTAAAATACATTTCATTAACGTAATTGGCTTCCTAAGGCTTTAATAATCACCAAACCGACACCATGTACCAGAACACATGAAAATGCTTTGGAGGTTGTCGCATTCACTAATGGAGGGGGCAACCATTTACATCGCCTTGATGTAACTGCCACTCTTCCGATTACAATAATTTTCTACTCAATTCTTTATCAGTTATGTTTTCTTATTTAAAGCCATTAATTATCTCTTTAGTATTTTCTCGGAGATATATAAGGCCCCACCGTACATAGAAATGCTTTGGACTTTGTCGCGTCTGCACATGGGACGCAGAAGACAACATAGAAGTCAGTCGCGATGACTAGCCACACAATTTCGCTGTCGGATAAAGCCAGCATTCTAGCATACCCGTGGGCCCTCATCCAATAATTTTATGAATTTCATATACATATCAAATTTATGGATTTGAAATCCCAACGGGGACCACCCCATTTACATTTTATCAATATAACTTGCCTATTCCCAGTACAATAATTGTCATCAACATAGTAGAATTGTTTTATATTTGGAATTTTTAAAGTATATTTTCCAATGAATTTTCCGTAAAGTTTAAACTGCGACCTCTCTTATCACCAAACACCATCAATCATATTTTCGAATATTAAAGCATAGAACATAAAAATATTGTGAACTCTGTCGTATATGCACACAGAACATGGGGCACCCGACTTTTGAACTCTGTCGTATATGCACACAGAACATGGGACACCCGACTTTTGAGCTCTGTCGTTTGTGCACAAAGAACATGGGGCATCCTCATCGTAACAATAATTATTATTAATTCCATGACATTGTAAATTATTTCCTCTTGGATGCTTTAAAGTCGTAAAGGAAAACTTTTGGGATTTCGTATTTAATTTTGTGGTCTCTTGGGTTTTTTTTGGGGCAAGCCATATTTCCGAGGCTATACGCTAACAGTACCTTGACATACTTCATAGGTACAAGGCACATGAATGGGCAACATAGCCATGGTATGGCCATAGAGAGATTTCAGATTACGGTGGAACGGTAAGTGACCGGAGTAGTCCCCGCCTCCGGTGCGTCCAACATAGCCATGGTATGGTCATAGAGAGATTTCAGATTACAAGTTTTTAGTGCATAAGAATGCTATTTTCCTTAATATGCCAATAGGGAGAAGGGATATGTGTTTCCTCGGCAAATTAATCTTATGTCTGCTGGGCCATATTATTTACTGTGAACAGACAATCATTGTTGAGTTTCATATGAATCAGTTGTTCTTAAGAAACATATTCACAGTCATTTGATGTTGATCCACACAAAGAGATCTATTATAGCAGCAAGGGCCATTACATAAAGCCCAGGAAGACCAAGATGTCACACTACTTATGGGTTTGGATGATATAGTGATAGGTAACTACTACAATTTCTATGCATTTTTTAGGAGTACAAATATTTGCCATTTTACAACTAGGGATCCTTTGTTTTATCTGCTTTAAATGAAGACTATTTTCAAGATGTTGGTCTATTGGACCATTTTACCAAAAATAAATAAATCAAATTTTGGAAGAAGATAAGAGATTTTTTATAAAAAAATATTTTTTTTCCATTAAATTTGCTTAAAATCTGTCACATCCATTTAAAATTATAAGTTTTTAAATTGTATATTTGTAAATATCAAGTGGTTTACTAGTTTTGCAAGGCACTAAATTCATTTATGCATTCAAAAATTGTATTTTAAACAAGAAAAAATCACAAATCCCCTCTAAATTATCCATGAAATTAAAATATCCATTTCATCCATTAAGAAAACTATGCCAATATTTTGTAAGGAAGATAAAATATTTTTTTTAGTAAAGAAAACAGAAATATATTTGAAAGGATTTAATAGTTAAAAGTGACAAGAATTGAAAACTGAAAAGAAGTGGAGCAGAGGATTACTCATCTCAATATTACGACTTATTTAAATAAGATTACATTGGAAACATCAGCAATAAATGACTGTAGTGTAACTAGACTAAATTGGACTAATTAGAAACTGAACTGGACATTTGGACTGATGGTTTCGACACCTAGTAGGTGGTTGGGATTACATTCTTTAACACTCCCCTTTAATTACAACCACATACAAATTTACTTAAGATACCTGCTGGTCTATGTCTCAACAAGGCTTACAATTTAAAAATCGACTTTCAACTAGATTTATTTTTCTTCTTCTCTTTTTCTAGATTCTGTAGCCTCTAAATTGTTTCAGAGTTTTCGCTTTGTTGTATCCTTCAAACCTCAGTTTCTTGATTTGTTGATGCAGGTCTTTTACTGTTCCAGGCTCTCTAAGCATGTCCTGGACTTCTTCAAAAAATGACTTGTATGTGGGCTGCTGCCACATATTATCTTCTGTAGTGTGTTTATCATCATCAATCTGCTGCAACATAAGATTAGAATAATATGTTATTTCTTCCAAACTCAAATAACTGAAAATTTCATTGACATGTTCATCATGCGTGTCATCTTCATCATTCATATCTACATCTTTTGTGTAGATCTCATCTAGACATGGTGTTGCAAGCCATGTTTCAATAAACTTTAACTCTTCTTCATAATCAATCTGTGTACCTGCACATTGGAAATCAATAGTAAGTGTAAAAACATCTCCAAAATCACATTGGTTTTGCTCCTTCTGCTCTGCAATGAGAGCTTTCTCCGGTTGCGCTTCCTTTTTTGGTTTTTCCTCTTCCTTCACTGCTTCTGTTTCTATCTTTGTTTTTGCTTTCCCTTTGCACACTGTCTTTATCTCTATTTTTGTCTTTTCTTCACTAACCTATGTTGCTACAATCAAGTTGTCTTCCACTGAATCGAGTGGGATTTTATCACCAAATAACATCATGTTGATATCATGTTTTTGTTGCATCATCTGCAACCAGTCATCATTAGTCAAAAATTCATTATCAAAGTTTACATCAACCATCAAATTTTCATCAGCAAGCTGTGTTGCTGGATTCGCCATATCTTCATCAGCAAGTTGTGTTGCTGGAATCAACAAGTCATCATCAACAAACTCTGTTGCTGAAATCATCACATATTCGTCAGCAAGCTTCGTTGCTGGATTCATCAAAACATCATCAACAAGCTCTGTTGCTGGAATTATCAAATCATCGTTAGCAAAATCTATTGCTGGATTCTCTTCATCCACTTGTGGCTGTGCACAGTTGGGTTCACAAGCATCTTTTTGTTCTCTCTCTGCTGCTTCTGACTCTTCATCTCGTTGTAGATCTGTTGCTACAGATCCACCTTCAACTTCAACTTCAATGCTCCTCCTTGCACCAAAACATCTCTCAAGGGTATCCCATGCCTCTTTGGCTGTCTTGGCATCTTGAATTAGAGGGAGAACGTTGTCATCGACAAATTCTTTTATGCATTTTAACGCATAGACATCTTTTTGCGTCTTTATTTCCATATCTAAAAAGATCTCGAACATCTTCTATTTTCTTTTTAGCCTCTTGGCTTTTCCCATGACCTCGTTGCTTGACTTCCACAAACAAACGAGTCTACATATGCATCAAATACCTTGTTTCTAAAAAATTATTTTCCTATAAAAATATCTATTTTTTTTTTACATTCACTTTGACAAGGCTTTTACATGAACGAAAATTTGAAATGTTAATGTGAGCCTTTTTTTTTACATCTCATTTTAAAAAGTTATAAAAAATACAACTTTTTTCCTTTTACAAATTTAAAGATTTAAAAAAAAACTTTAATAAAAAAACATTTTTCTTTATATAAAAATGGGCTAACTCCTTTTTCCCAAATCACGTGGAGTCACATCGCCTTTTATAGATATTACGAAACTCATTTCACATTAGGGGATTCGAATACATGGGAAATAATTTTAAGAGATGAAGAACCTTTATAAAACCGATTCAATCTGCTTCCTCCTCCTTGGCTTGACCTTTGCTCCATCAGGCTTTCATGTATCACACAGATTTCGTTCCGTTAACGCAGTTGTCGTATTTTAGGTAGTCCACCCCCCATTCAGCAAATGTCTCTGCGTCTATTTGCTCGTGCCCCAAAGAGACCGGTTGTCTTTTTTCACTGGTGAAATTTCCTTAACGCAGGCGATGAAGCTCCTGTCATGCGTTAATGTTAACACAGATGATCCACTCAGGCCCCGCGTTACTTGAGATTCGCGTAAGTGATTGACACTTAACGCGGCTGTTAGCTCTTGGCTTCCACGTTATAACGTTGAGCTTCTTAACAAGCAATGCGTTAAGGCTAACACTGAGAAGCTTTTAAAACAGAGCGTTAGTGCAGAATTGTTTTTAAAAAAAAATATTTAAAAAAATAAACTCTCTTCAATCGCCTTTGCTTGCTTCTTTGCTGAATTTTTTTTATCTCCACATCTTCACTTCGCTCACGCATTCACGTTGTTGCTTGGAAGTCTTATACAACGTCTCTTCGATCTCTGTTGCTTTCATGGAGTCTTACACAGGTTCACCTCTCCTCTCTACTGCTCCAACTTGGCACTGTTGCTGTTCTGTGGGGAGGCTTATGCAAGCTAGCTCTGATACCATGACAAGAATTGAAAGCTGAAAAGAAGTGGAGCAGAGGATTACTCATCTCAATATTATGAATTACTTAAATAATATTACATTGGAAACATCAGCAATAAATGATTGCAGTGTAACTAGACTAAACTAGACTAATTAGAAACTGAACTAGACACTTGTACTAACGGTTTTGACACCTAGCAAGTGGTTGGGATTACATTCTTTAACAAAAAGGATTTTTTTTTAAAATGTCATAAATTTACATAAAAATAAATAAAAAATATATACTTGAATATATTTTAGAAATCAAATCAAAATAAATCCATTCTTCTCCTCATAAGAAATTTCATATCATTTTATTTATACCATTCAATCCAAATTGTAATTGAATTTTAAATTTTTATTTTAATTAAAAGTTAAAAACATGGATTTTTTTAATAAATTTTGGAAATATTACAAAAGTTAATCAAAATGGTACTGCTAATTTTATAGAAAAAATGATAAATGTGGATTTATTTGTTTATTTGTTATATGTATATTTATGATAATTTAGATAAATGTTCCCCATTAAACATAGAATACCATTTTTGTTATGTGATAAAAGAATATTTGGATTTATCAAGTCTCTAGAGGGATCAAATTTCTTGAGATGCAAATCCATGATTTATTTTGGCACTTGGTAAACCCTGAGTTAAAATAGATATAGGTTGGTCTAATTATTAATCTTTAAATATGTTAAGAAAATCATGGGTTAAAAATGCCATGGGAAAAACCATAGGTTGGAATCCGAAAATATTAAACATGACATTACAACAGTTCTACCATACTTAACTTGGACAATATTTTATTTAAAATATTTTAATTAGAATTTTTTAAAATATTTATTATGCTTTTTTTTTTAAATTGGAAAAAACTAATAACTATGTGTGATTAAGATTTTTTTTTTTAATATCATTTTTTGAAGTCATAATTTGATATTTATAATTTTAAAAATAATTAGTGAGAACATTGAAAGTTATAAAATTACAAAAATTATATATATATATATATATATATATATATATATATATATATATATATATATATATATTAAAAGGAAAATCTACTCGGGTGGATTCTATTTCCAAGGTTCATCTCTCATTTATCCAAGGGACCACATAAAAGATTTCCCATGTCCCCATAAGTAATAATGTCTCCTCTTCGTTCAAGCCTCTTTATACTATTAGAAATTCTCTTGGATCTCTCAAGGACCCTATCAACCTAAATGACATGAAAGGTGTGTACATGGTTCCTTGTTGTTGTGGCACTCCTTATATTGGTGAAACGGGCTAATCCACTAGGCAAAGAATCCAGGAGCATGCTACAGACATTAGGCACAATCAATCTCGCACTTTGGCTCTTGCAGAACATGCAAAGAAATCGTGTCACCGTGTATGCATTGAAGACTCCAAAGTCATTGCTAAGGTTGATGACTTCCATCATAAGAAGTTTAGGGAAGCCATTGAGATTGAAAGACTTACTAAGAATCTCAACGGGGACAATGGTTGGAAATTGAGTAAGAGTTGGACTCTAGTTCTCTTTTGTTTTTTGTCTTTATCTGGTGTATATTTTTAGGGTTTTATTTTCCTTATTTTTATTTTTTACCCTTAGTCTTTGATTATTTTATCTTGTTTCTCATTATTTCCCCCTTTTTATTCATCAATAATTTTTACTATCTTTAGATGACTATTGGATGGTTCTAGATTTATAAAACCAAAATTACTTGAATATTGTGAGTTTTAGAAATCTCACTGCCTTCGTTACCCTTACAATTTTTTTTTCACTATTCTACCAGTTTGTCATTTCATGGTCACCCTGTTGCTCCTGAAAAACTCCTTATGGGTTTATACTTCTCATCTTCTTCCTTCTTCTTGCCTATAACCTCATTGCCCTTGTTTTTCCTTGTCAAATAGACCCCATCCTCCATCTAGGGTTTCCTAGTGTTGACTCATCCTCATACCTCTTTGAGCACAATAACCCATGACAACACTTTGTTTTTTCTTGAAGATCCCTAAGCCAAACATCATTCAAAGATCAGGTCAAGGGACCCTCCCACTAGGTCATTAGGGTTTTTCACATAGTCTAGGGTCATCATTGGATGTTTCAAGCTATGCTTCTCCTTTGCTAGAATCTGGCTCAAATGTAATAGAAGGTCAGTACATGGTTATTCAAGAAAGTCCTTAAATATTTCCAAATAAGATTACCTCATTAGTACAAAGTCTGCAAGTGAGGAAAAAGACAAATATCAGCACTTCTGCAGGAGTGTTGAAAGTTGTGTCAGTAGAAGGTACTGATGAGAAATGACATGGAGGATGGTACACAAAGCCAAACATGAATAAATTATATCAGAGACTATTGATGATATTGGACAAAGGTGAGGAGAACTGAACATAAATGAAAGAACTTGAAAGGGCTATAGAGAACTTAGAAGACAACACTGATGATTGTTGTGAAGACTGCAGACACCTAGGGTTTGCTATGAAAAAGAGGCATAGTAGCAGAAGATACATATGGTAAGTCATATCAGCAAGTATGAAGCCACACCAACTCATAAACATCATGCCTCCATCATTTTCCAAGAATTCATCCCGAGAGTCAAGTCATTTGTCACTCATAGGGCCAATTTTTCTTCAAACTATGTTTATGACCAAACGAAGATGAAATTAACAAAAGTGAGAGAGGTTTTTGTTCCTCATAGGTCAGGGAAGAAAAAAATCCTTAAGTGTTTTAACAGGTATCATGGTTTGGGAGAAATGTCAAATTTATAGGTGCTACAAGAGGTTTGTTGCACTTCTGGAGTGACCTTGGGAAAATAAAGTTTTCTCATATCTGGAGTGACCAAATGACTTTTTTTGTTAATTTAAATAACAACTATCTTTCGGAAGAGCTTTCAATAGTATGGCAGAGCTGAAATTTGGAGTTGAGTAAGGCCTCCAAAAATTTCCTGCCCCAGCACTCTGCATTTCTACACTATCATTCAACACTTTTTGACTAGTCTTGGGAGAATCAACTTTTGATATGTCAAATCAACTCCAATCAGACAAAAAAGGTATATTTGGAAAGTAGATAGAATAATATTTCCAACGAGCTATCATGGGCCCAATTTTGAAACCAGGAAGGCCTCCAAATGCCCTTTGCAAAAAGGCGTTGTGCGCTTGGGGGATTGAGCGTTGTGCGCCTAGGATTGTTGCACGCCTAGGATTGAGTATTTGTGTGGACAGAAGAGGAGCTTTCTATTCCCTCAAAAACTCCAAATCACTCCTAATGACCTCCAAATATTTTCCAAGTGTCTTCTAAGCACATCAAGGGGTAAGTACATAGTATACACTCATTTTCAAGCTATTTGATGATTTGTAATTGAAAGAAGTTGAAACCCTAAGAAAAAACCCTAGGTGGTTAAACTAGGAATCACTGTTTACCATTAATTCATTTGAATGTAAATAAAATAAGTGATAGATAGAGGGATTACACTATTTGGAGGTTTTTAATTCACCTAAGCTGTCCCTACACCCATCCAATTCATAACACTCGGTCCCTTCACTTGCAAAAAGATTGACATTCCATTGCCCTTCTTCATCTCAATTTGACATCAACCCAAAAGTGTTTCAAAATAGAGTTTAAACATGTTAGGAGAGGGTTATCATTGATTTTTCAGCCTCTCACTCATTCTCATACACTCATACCCTCACTCACTCATACGATTCACTTGCAAAGCTCCATTTTTTCATCACCATCGATTCGATTGCCTCACCATCATCTCATGGTACTAGTGCATCAAAAAGTGAAGCAAATTCCGGTAAAAATAAATAAGTGAGAAAATAGAAATGATGGTAGTAAGGGAAAAGAGAAGTAAGGGCAATGAGGCACATATCAATGAAGCGATGGAAATGAGGGCGACGGTAAGGATGATGGCGGTGGGTCGAAAGCCATGATATGGGTGAGGATGATGACATTGGGTCAAGAGCAATGATGCAAGTGGCAGGTGAGATAGATGACAACGAGATGGCTAAAAATCAGCATGCTGGGCTGGGAGTGAAATAGGCATGGTTTTGCGCCAAGAGCGAGGGCCATGTCTTGTACATTAACCAAACACCTTGACCTCCAAAAGAAGATGGCAAGGCACTATGCCTTAAGAAACAAGATTGCAAGGGCTAAGCTCAAAAGAGCCCTTGCAAAGATTGAAGCCCTCAAGGA
The DNA here is from genome assembly GCA_034641835.2 of Pinus albicaulis. Taxonomy (NCBI): domain Eukaryota; kingdom Viridiplantae; phylum Streptophyta; class Pinopsida; order Pinales; family Pinaceae; genus Pinus; species Pinus albicaulis. The sequence continues at coordinate 97,450,026 of CM076583.1, forward strand.
GGAAAAAGATAAATAAAACATTAACATCCTTGCTAATGCATCCCTATAGGCATCCCAAACATAACTAGAAAGGCAAATCCCAATTTTGGAAACTTTTTGCAAATTTTTGAGTTTTTGGAATTTTTGACTGTTTTGAAGGGCCAAGCGTGCAGCGCCACTGGCGTTGCGCTATTTTTTGGGGCACCCAATGGAGGAATGTCTTACATTTTCATGTTCATCATTCCAATGAGATCACTCACAGAAAATTTCAGCTCATTTGGAGCAAAATTGGTCCTCCAAAAGTGCCAAAAACACCCAAAAAACCACATTTCTGCCCTATTTTATTGGCAGGCTATTATACTTTAACTAAGCAAGTGTATGGTTATGAATCCATTCTTAGATGTTATTTGTTTGGTTTCATTAAATAATTGGGATACGGAGTTTAGAATGCCTGTCCAAGTCTCACTGGGGTCTTTTTTGATCAATTGAACCTTTAAGTTCCTTAAGTTGAATGTGTTGGGTGGTGTTCCTATGTTTTGGCCATTGACAAAAACCAAAATATAAGACAACATCAAACCACTTTGGGATTCAAGGATCTAGCCCTCCTGAATCTAGAGAGGGATCTCTTTATGAATGAGTTTAAAGATGTGATATTTAAAGCCTGAAATGTGATATTAGGCTATTTATGAAGAGCATGGGTTTGTTTTGTTTGTTTTGGTTGGGAAAAGACATGATGAAGGTGAAGGCAGTTCATAATAAAGGGTGAAGATGTATGCAAATGAAGGAATAATTCGGCTGATAGAAAGGGAAAAAAACAGCTTAACCCATTGGGCTATGGAGTCATAGGAGGATTTTAATTGGACAAAAAGTTTCAAGAATGATCCATGGGGCAAGTCACTTATGTCAAAGGATCTCTTAAGTTGATTGTATGGAATGAAACATATAGGAAATGGAGAACACAAATGAAGAACATTGAACAGCCTGAGATCAAGTAAGTGCTTTAAAACTATCTTGCTTTGGCATGTACTTAGATAACAAAACCCAAAGTATTCTGAGATCAAGTAAGTGCTTTTAAACTACCCTGCATTGAAGTACTTTCAGTTAAAAACATTTTTAAATAAATTAGAATAGCTTAAGATCATATGAGTGCTTCGAAACCAACCTGCTTTCAACATATCCTAAAGGAAAACGCAGATAATCATCACAAAGAGAAATCTAGATTAGGCAAGTGCTTTGAAACCAACCTGCTTTAATATACTCTTTCAAGAGAACTTTCAAATGAAGAAAATATAGAAAATAAAGCTTTTAGTAAGAGTAGGGTACTGTTGAGAGTAAGTCCTAGCTCTATGTTTGTTGCTCCTTATCAGAGAAAGTGAACAAAGTGATTTAAAGAAAATAACAATTGAAAGTGAGGAACACATCACCATTAACACAAATCAAGATCCCATGAATCAGCAGCTTGTATTTGATGTTAAAACCAGTTACAATTAGCAATCTCGGTGTGTCTCTACAACTTCAAACTTCTCATATCAGCTTATGTATCTTCAAGTTTCACACAGGGCATCATTAGCTTCAGAAAACTATTACATGCAATTAGATGTCCAGAGACCAACATTGGCTTATCTTCTATAGAAGTATTTATAGAAGAATGAGGAGGTGGGGGGATTTCCCAGGGGTCAAGTATCATTAATTATGTAATCAATGCAATTCCTGGCCTTTGGGAACCAGGCAAGGCATGATGCAGGAATGTAATCATTTCTAATTCTGCTTCATAACTCTGTTACTGCCTTTCAAGGCCTAATGATCGAAAAATATATAATTCTGGGGTGTTCTTAATCGTTTAAAATAGTTTTGCCAACAATTAGAGATAAAATATTTGATTTGCATTAATTGTTCAGCTGTCTTTAGGCAAACACCTCTTGTTCTGGTAGTGACTAAAACTTCTTTGATTCCTGTGAGGCTGTAGGTGTATTTAGGAGCTGGAGAGGGTTCAATTGGCCTCTACTTATGGCGGTGGAGGATTTCTCGGCTCGATAGATGTCTTCGTCTTTCCCTAAAACACCTTTAATTTACTTGAGATCTGTGTTTTAGGTCTTCAATCTCCTGTTATGGTGTGTTCTATCTTCGACACTGATACTCTTTTATTGGTGCTTGATTTACTGTGTTTTTCTGGTATGCGGGCTGCACAGGGGTGATATGGCATCAATGCCTTATGAAACACCGATGAAACGTGAATTTTAAACCCTGTGAATGATTTTCTTTGCTGAATCGAAGGCAGGAGGATTGTCACCCTCTTCCTTTGAATTTTCTTCAGATATAGCGGAAAAAACCTTTAAACCCTACAAAATATGAAAAACATTTATAAAATCCTGCATGTATAGGTTTACTGCTTCAGAAGGCACGTGGAGTGAGCGTGGCCATTGGATGGCTTCATCTAATGGTCGAGATTTATTGGAAGGGGTCAAAGGGAAATGAAGGAGGGATTAAATCGAAATCATCGATCACGCAGAGATCGACGGTCAGGAGCGGAGGCGAAAAGTCAAAGCGGATAATTCATTTTTGGAAAAATGGAGAGAATGAATTAAAAAAAACCTTTGTTTCGGCGAAAATGGTTAAAAATAGTGTATGGGGTTCGGGATGATCGTGGGCTATCGGATGAGACCGGCTCACAAGATCAACGACGGAGATCATATGTCAAAACCTTATAAAACACACCCAAACTTCAAACCTTTTAAATAAAACCATGCTGAATAATTTTCTCGGGTCCGCATTTGATGACTGTACGAGGAACCAGCAAAAACCCATTCCAATCCGATGATGCCGTGTGGATGATGATGTGGCACTGGAGATCGGGGCGATGGACTATGGGCCGTCGATCTGCAGATCAGATCGACGACGGAGATTCTTTTATGACTGCACCGTACCTGTGGTTAACTGTTAGGCTTCTTCCAAGCGCGATCACCATCCGATGAGCAGCCTCAGATCGGATGGAGCACATCAATATCGTGCCGGGTCCACAGTCAAACTTTAACGTGTGATGAGCGACGGTTTTCCAATAGTGCTCGAGGCCACGTGTCGGTCGCTGAATGGAATCTCTACCAAATGAAAAAAAAACCACCGCCCTCGCAAAAGCGGTGCGATGAATCCCACCTAGTTTTTTCTTTTTAATAAAACAACAAAACACATTAAAAACCCCAAAAATCATTTATAACAAAGGTTTAAACTTTGGGGCGGAAAAATATTTGCAATACGTTTCGGCGCCCGTCTGCAGGGCCGTAGGTTTATGGAAGATAATATGGCCAGGGGCTTATATAACAAAGGGCTAATCGCAATCAGAGCCTCGGGCTCGGGCTTTTCAATCTACCCATTGGATCTTTGCAATGTGATTAAGGGCTTCGGGACTTCAACACTTGGTCCCGGGATGTAGGTTGTATGGAGTGAAGCGGAGGGGGCGGGGTTTATACATATGGGACTTAATTGCATCGGAGTTTTTGATGGGTTGTTAGTATGGAATCTTTCGTGATAATAAAGATCACTTTATGCTGTAACAAATAGCCCTAACATCGATTATGAGTTGTAAAAATATATTTTAAGTTTCTTCTTTAAATTGAGATCTAAGCATAAAATATATTAAGCAGATAAAATATAATATGGCTCCATGCATTCAATGGACAAGACAAGAAATAATAAAAGAATTTTATATTATATTAAAGAATGGGGCACCTGAGAGGAAAACAAGAAATGTGTTTTCCAGTTCTCCTTAGTGGGATGGGTTCTTGAAAGTCCTCAGTGTTTCAGATCTAACATTCCTCTCTCTTAGTGGTGTAGAAAAACAAACATAGAACTCAATGGGAGTTCACAAAGCGAAATGGAAAATGGTGACCAAGAGTAGATCCAGAGTGATCTAATGCAATGGAGGTGACTAATGAATGGGAAAAACCCCCTATTTATAACAAAATATTGGGGCGGTCTAGAACTCGGTGCATGAATAAAATATTATTAATCGAATTCGAGAAGCACACTTTAGGAATATTTTATTATATTTGTTGGAGGGAAAAGGGTTCTTGACTTGGGTCAATTCCTTTATTCATAAATAATAAATAAATAAATGGTTTATTTATCATCTTAGGGAAGTGATGGGAATATAATTAAATAAATAATGGTTTATCTAATTATTTATGGATGATTTAGTCAAATTTAACTAAGAATATTATTTAAATAATGATTTAAATAACTTATTCTTGGGGAATAATCAAATAAATAATGATTTATTTAATTAATTTCCTTTTTTTGGGTTAAATATGACCGAGAAATATAAACAAATGTTATTTCACATGGTGAAAGCAATTTTACTTAGGGTCAAATTGGTCTTACATGGTGTACTTAGGTTCATCTGATGATAATAGGTTAGATGACCAAAAAAATGGTGTAACAGATTGCCCCCCAACGTACGAGTGTTAGGAGCAAATCGTATGACCGAAGTACGTTGTAAGAACTCAATCACTAGACATCAAGAGGGAAGTGAGAGAGAGAAATGTAAGGATGTACGAGGTGTGAAAGGACTAGACCACATGGAGACGAGACTTATAGGTGCAACAAGTCTCTATGAAGGGGTACTGTGCTAAAGGCGGCGAGGAAGGCATACCTATGAGACAAAGTACAAAGAATAAGGCGCCCGGAAAACCACGGAACGCAATAAGTACAAAGAATAAGGCACCCGGAAAACCACGAAACGCAATAATGAAGCATGTGCTGGCCTAAACAGGAGCCAGATAAATAACATGATGAATCCCACATACATGCGATGCCTGGAATAATCATCAGGGCTTATACAATAATATTGTAGTACATTAGATATAAATACGCCCAAATGCCCCCTACACGTGGGGAAGTGCTCGCAAAAGCTGACGGATATGTGAAAATTGAAGAGGCGCTACAACTGGCTGAGGCCGATATCATCATATGAGAGGAGCTGCATCAAGGGCTGAAATGAAGGCATCCAGGCATGTGGGGCGCTACCTGCAAGGCCACCCCCTCATGAGGGTTGAGACATCTCACACATGCTTTGGAATCACCAATAGCTGCTGCTACGTCATTGGATCATCAAGTGTATATATCACGATCATGCTAGGAATAGCTCGAACCAAGGTACACTACCCCCTAGACCTGGCTTCTGGAGGAAATGAGCTGATGTCGATAGAAGGAGGTCTGCCATAGGTGAGGCAAATAAGGGAACCCCACCTAAGGTGCGGGGGAAAATATAGAGCGACGACCAAGTAGACACTAATGACGATGATGAGATGAGAGAAATGGAGGAGCGGTTGGACGACTTCCCTTGTTAGAGCATAAAGTGTAGGGATGGCTTGGTAGCGACTGACACAATATCAGGAGGGATAGTGGACAGGGGTACTGAAGGCCATAATGTGTGACATGAGAGAGGGACCGAGCAGGAAAATATGGAGGACTATGGTGGGGTACAAAGGGACTCGGGATAGACTTCATGAATGTGCTGGTGACTCAACTCGACTGCTATAAATAAGGGCGACTCGATGGTGCTGCCATGCAATGAAGGCCCAATGGGGGACCGTAAAAGCATGAGTACAATAGGGTAGCTCATGACGAAAATCAACACGAACAAAGACAAGTAAGGAGGCAAAGTGGTGCCCCTGATACAAGTGTTGTAAGTGAAGAAATTCGATTTTGATAAGAGATGAAAAGATCGTTCATGGAAAATCTGTGTCTTGGTGAATTATCAACACATGAAAAACTAACAAACACCCATTTGAGTTCTCGGTGAGAGCTTTCCAACGGTGCAGACGGTTTGTCAAATGGGGCTACGGTTTGGTCGCAGCTGGCGAAAGAAAAAACAGGTGTTTTCTTCTAATAAGGCATTTTCCCTCCAAAATCATTCATTTGCTTGTGTAGCTGTGGGGAATGTGGATAGGAGAGAAGGCCCTAAATCTTGCGGTGATCATAACGGGAAAACCGACCATTGGAATCGTGATTCGTCAGTTGCAGGTAAGAGGTCTAATCCTACTATTTGTTTTTGATGCATTCAACGTTCATATTAGGGCCTGAAATCTCAATAACTACCCCTACTGCTTCCTCACAGCTGGGTCACACTTTTTGGGGAAAAAACGGCGACCTAGGACGCAGGTTTGGGCCTGAAAAGTGCGACCTGGCCCAGGTTTTTGCTGAAAAGTGCGACCTGTGAGAGGGGGGTGATTTCAGTGCTGTTTTGGGCTGAGATTCAGTTATAATGTGAATAGATGCAGTTTTGTGGAGCTGTAGACTGACAAAATGATGTTTTTGTGCAGATATGGCAGATATATTGATCAAATGGAGAGAGAGAGACTTAGGTACATTACAGACGGAGATCCAGGCGGATCAGGGTGTCCGTCGTGTACTGGCTAGGTATGGGGTGCTGAAATTTTTGGAGAACCCTTTGATGAGGGCTGGAGAGCCCTTGTTGGCCCGTATTATCAGTTACTGGGATCCAGATCAGGAGGCGTTTGTAGTGGAGGGGCACAAGATCGAGCTGACGGTCCAGGATTTGTATTTCTTGACTAGTCTCCCACCGTTAGGGATGGTGGGAAATACGCAACCAGTGTTACCACGTGGGTGTAACATTATGGATTTTTTTGAGCGACATTTTCGACCAGGGGTCCGAGTCAAAGGGACTCGAATATCCATTGGTGATCTAGAGAGGCAATGGACGCGGCAATGTTATGGGTCTTGGGTAGCTACACGTTCCATCACATCACTGGAGGGCAGATGATGATCGTGGAGAGTGTGATGAGTGGGACCTACTATGGGTGGGCTCATATGATGTTAGTGTCGGTGAAACAACAACTATCACTATGCAAGCGGCAAGTGAATCATGATTGCGCCTATGGGACGATGTTGTGCTCTTTCTTCTTTGAGAAGATCCCGACCTTACGACTTTGTGTACAGTTGCCTAATGGAGGTCCAAGAGAGCCTCGAATGCATCGGTGGGGATGATTACTGTGTAGAGGAGGAGGAGGGGTAGTCAGACGGGTGTGCCGACTAGAGTTCTTCGCCCATTGGGATCAGATGCCATTATACATAGACGACTATCCCTATAGTGGGATGAGTTATTGGGGAGATCCGGACTTGCCGCTTCCACCTGGTCGAGTGTGGGGGCCCGATGGTAAGTGTCAAGCAACCAATCTGTTATGTACATTTTAGAGTTTGTGACTAGTATGCATGGTACTAATTATTATATGTTTTTGAATGTAGATATAGCTAAGGTAAAACCGACCGGATATATGGGATGACCTGCAGCGACGGGAGCTACAGGGGCAAGTGGATCAAGGACGGCGTAGAGCGAGGATATGGATGCTCTGGTGGAGGACATTCTTCGTAGATGTGAGGGGCTGCTGACCGGTGTATCAGAGCGTGGTTGGCAGGATTTAGATGACCGGTACATAGAGTTATGTATTGGGCTACCCTCGGAGTGGCGAGGTATAATGTGACGCATGGCAATGGCCGGTCAAGCTGTGCATGATCTAAGAGCTACGGGAGCAGAGCCATTGGCTCGGGATCCTCCAGAGAGTGATTAGATGTAGGGCAGGTGGTGCCCCCCAGTGTCGATGTAGGGGCGAGTGGTGCCCCCCATTTTTTGTATTTTTGTTATTGTAACATGCTATGGGCATGTAGTATGTTTCAGAGTAGATGAACTCTAAAAACATGTGTGATATAATATATTTGATGTATATGTATTTGGTTGATGGTGTTAAATGTTATTGTGTTGTGTGTGATATATGCCAGTCTAGAACATGGTTTGCGATTTGATCTACGCAGTGATTTTGATCTCTAGGTATATGGCTAAATGTAATGAATCTAAATTCACGTATCAAAAGTTGCACTCGTAAATATTGTCTAAACAGGATAGGGTTATGCACACGATAGACACCATTAAGTTGTAAGACGAGAAGCAGGGAATCTAAATGGACATGGAGATGGAGGATGTGATGAGAGAGAGCATCGGCTAAGAGACCACGAACTGCATGATATTCGGCCTAATTATTGGTGGCTTGCCCAATGCAGACCCCATTTGCAAGAACAAGGGTATGCAAGGGGGTAAAAATGGCCCAGGCGGCTGAGGCAAGGTTTCGAGAATAGCGACTGGCGCCATCGGCATAACTAAGGTAATGAGTGGAAGAGAGGGTTGAGGGAATATCATCACAAGACGAGAAAAGGGAGGAAAAGCGGGGACGCATGTTGCGAAGTGCATCATAGATACAGATGGGAGTATCGGGATGATGGGAAGGCAAGGAAAGGTGGTGGAAACCAGAAGAGGCTGCAAAGCTACCTATATCATTAGTAGAGGAAGAAAGGTGCACATACGGGTCATTAGGGGAAATGACAGAAGAACAAGTAAAAATATGGTCGAAACATAAAGAGCCCAAAAAAGTGGCGGAATGGGGATCAAGCGAAATAGACGAAGTGGATTTAGAGGGGATGTACTCCGAGGGGTGTGCAGATGATGATAGGTATAAGAGAGGAGTAGCAAACTCAGACATCTCAACATCAAGGGGAGGGATGTGAATGGTAGCCGGGGGGATCCTCAAGTAAACTGGACGCATACTGAGCAAGGATGGGCGAGGCGAATTGATTTTGTTCAACTTCGTACTCACGAATGACCTCTAAATAGGCTCGGTAATGCGTGAGGTGAGGGAAATGGTGGGAATAATGGCCATGGACACCACACAGAGCACAGGGTTTTTTGGTGCAAAGAGTCTTTGGGTTCTTGGCTATGGATGAGGAAGAAACAGAGGTGTCAGGGACTGTAGATTCAGGGAACGCGACTTTAACCATGGGTTGGATATGGGGAAACTCGGGACAAATATGGGTGGGATGACCGATACCATCACACAAGACACAAGGCTTGGCGGGTTGGGGAGGGGTAGGGTCAGATGCGGTGGCCTTGTCATTGGATGCCCCCTTGCGAGCTTTTTGTTTCTTGCTGGTAGCTGTCGCAACATTAGGAGGGTTCTGCAGGGGGGTGAGGGGCACCGTGGTGGTGGAAGGAGCGACGGGGATAGGTTGTACTGGTGTCATAGCTATGTATGGTTTGGGGTGGCCTGGTGGGGTCTCGGTTGGAGGGGTAAGATACCAAATGGGAATTCCCAAGGTTAAATTAGGAAGGGAAAGGATGGCCATGATGGGGACTGAATAGACACCGGGGGGGGGGGGGGGGGACCAAGGAAAGGTATCTGACCGGCGGGGTAGTGACCGGGGGGGACGGTTCCCATATGGTGGAGACCCGAGCGAACTAACTCAGGAGGGTAGGAAGGATCCTGAGTGTGATGGGAAGGGGCGGGTGAAAAAGGTTCGGTTGACTGAAGCGAAGGGCTAGGAGCAGGAGGCGGTGGGCGAGATAGAGGTTGCTGAATAGCCAGAGTAGGCTGTGGAAGGCTAGCCTGAGACGATTGCATCATGCAAACATTCACTGAGCTGGAGTCAGAGACGGGAGGAGGGGGAGGAACAAAAAAATTTCAAAGAAAGAGGAGTCTTTGTAGACGCCGGGGGAAACACTAGTCAATGAATCAACAGTTGGTTTATTGGTGATAGTAGAGATGGTGGACTCAGGGGAGGTCTGAGATTTTGGTTCATGGTAGGTCAATTGGTCATCAGCAGGATCTACAGCGCCCACGGCAGATAGTAGAGCCCTCTTTTGAGAAGGAAATGACTGGAGGATTTCCAGTGTTGAAATGGCAGCAGGAGATTGGGCCAGATCATCTACTATGTTGTATGAATGGGCAGCCTGACCAGAGGCAGCATTTCGGTGTAATGGTCCCTTAGGAGGCTTGGGATGAACCTCGGCTTTGGGCAGAGGGAGTTGCAAGGGACCATTGGGTGTCGATAGAGCCTCTGTAGGACCTGACGATGGAGACTCAGAGATAGACAAAATAGAAGGTGTGGAATACTGACGGGACCAAGTTTGAAGGTTGGGGTTGACAGTGAGAGGTGGGTTAGAAGCCATCATGAGAATCTGGTAATCAGAGGAACCAGAAGGGGAAGGTTGAGTGGTGACCGGGGCGTGAGGTGGTTGAGTGGCCACGAATCCTTGTTGCGGGAAAGGATCGGTAAACACAGTAGGTTGAGAAGTAACGGGGGTGGGAGGGGTAGTAGGGGAGGAGTGCTGTCCCCGTACGGTGGCCTGAGAATCCCAAAGTTTCCGCATTTGTGGTAATAAGGGACAATCGTGAGTGTAGTGACCATAAACACCGCAACACGAATAGGGCTTATTGGTGCGAAGTGGCCTGTCCAGCTTGGGCTGAGAGCCCTGTGGCTGGTTGGCAGTGGTAGAGTCGATATTGGAAGAATTGGTTCCATGATTAATAGAAGTGGATTGATTGCCTCTTCTCCTTATTTGAGAAGGAGGAAAATTAGGTGCCCCCTGATGTGCAAATACTTGCCCTTGAGGGGGTAGTAAGTGCGTTTGTGGGGTGGAGAAGGCAAGGGAGTGGGAGGTCCAAATGCTGGAGGAGATGGGACACCAGGTTGCGGATATGGATAAGGAGTAGGGTGGGCAGAAGTAAGGCAAGCAGGGGGGTGGGAAAAAGGAGTAGGCATGCCGTAGCCTGAATACATGCTGCCTAGAGGGGAAAAAACGCCGGAGCGACTAGCCCCTAGACGAAAACCATGGCCCGGAGGAGGTTGGGCAGAGGTATGTCACAGGGCTCCAACGATACCGTCGGCAGAATGAGATGCCCCCGAGGCATTAGGGCCACCGGGTTTGGGAAGGTCAAGAAGGATGGTATAAACATAACCAGATTGGGCGTAGATAAGGTCATACTTCAAGGCGATTTGGAGGGCGGCTTCTTCGGTTTGGGGAAAATGGGATGCGACATATTTGCCAATGGGAGGTAAGAGAGAGTGAAGGAACCAGTCCATGTAAACCCGATCTTAAAAGGGGGGAGCTCGACATAAGCTTCTTTTGCGCTGCCATTCCTGGACATGAGCGGAAAGGCGGGTTGAGGAGGATTGATGGAAGGAGGTTAAAAGCTCGGTACCAGTGTCGTATTGGAGAGGGAGCTAGAAATAATATAAAAAGGCTTGGGAAATGGTCACAAAAGTCATATGGGAGGAGGTGGCCTGTTCAACATACCATTTAGAAGCTTCGCCTATGAGTGTGCATTGGAACAATCGAATATGAATAGAGTCGTCAGTAATGGAATTGGAGGAACACCACATATGGAAGGATCGGATATGGTTGGAGGGATCCTCACTAGCAAGGCCTTCGAACTTGGGAATGTCGGAGGGGAGCTTGGTTGGCATAGCAGGCCAACTAACATCGTGGTAGATAGGATCATTAATCAGCTGATTGAAGTCAGGGAGACTAAGGCCGGCCATATAAGGGAGTAATGGGGCAGTCGAGGTAGGTCCCGAGGTGGTTCCACTGGAAATAGACCCAGCAGTAGTACTGGGGTTATTGTGGTGGTAGGCCCTGAAGTAGACATGGTGAAAGTGACAGGGGGAGAACCAAGAGGGGGAGAACCTGAACAATTAGAGGAGGATTCGGAGTGCAGACTCAGGGAAAGACTTACTCGATGACGACGGGAAGGAGGAATTTGACCAAGCGGAAACTGAAGATGAAGGCTAAGAAGTCTTTGGGAGAGGCGCGTTGGGGGCGCAATGATGACGGGAAGAAGAAAACCGACAAGGGCAGGGAGAGAAAAAATCAAGTGAGGTCAAGGGCAGAAAGGTGCAGTGACAATTGATTTTAAAGTCTTTGCCAGGCGGTGTTAACCAGGCGCTTCTTCACTTAGGGTCAGTGTGTGGCGTGCGTTAATTTTAATTGTTTAAACCTAGACGTTTTGAGGGTAAAAGAAAGAGTGTGCTGCGTAATGGAAAAGAAATCTACAGTAAATAAGACTAAAATAACAGAAAAGTAACAACTAAAAATGCAGCAATCTAACCCAAGAAGGCGGGTCTCTCAAAACTAGTCTATAAGAGGGAAAAAACTAGGCAAAGCACACTAAAAAGAGGCCAATAGATTGAAGGTCCGAAGGGACTGAGATCTAAAGGGTAAATTTGCTGAAAAGTGGTGCAGAGAACAACAAATAAGCAGAGGCAAGGTTGCTGCTAAAAAGGAGGAGATCAGCTAAAAATAGAAGAGACTAGGCAGTGGCCATAGAAATGAACCCAAAAAAAATGATATGATGTGGTTTTGAGAGGGAGAAGAGCTAATCTAAAGGGATCTAAAAAGGAGGTATCAGATCGGAGAAAAAGAGGGGTGAAACTCTGGAAATTTAGACTTCTGAAATAGTAAAGACTCGTCCACAAAAAGTGGGGGGTACTAGAGCCCTAAGGGGCAAGATTCCCTCTTAGTTGAGTGAAGCAAATCAGAAATAGGTCCAAACGAGCAGAGACAGAGGCTGGAAAACCCTGACAGAAGCTTCAGACAAACCTAGAAAAAGTGTTGAAAAATTTGCAGAAAAATTGCAGGTCGCAGGTTCTGACCTGTTTGCAGTCCAGGTCACAGGTTTGGGGCAGAAAAGTGCGTCCTGAGGCTCAGGTCATAATTTTTGGGCCGATAAGTGTGGCCTGCAGATCCGGCTCTCTTGGCCGCAGATTTCAGAAAAATTTGTCGTCTTAGCTGTGGCTGATGTCTATCACCTGCGCAATAAGGCCAGAAACACACGGAAGTTAAAAATTTGATTGTTTGAGGGTTTTAGGAGTGAAAATCACCATAAAAATAGGAAAAACAAAAAATGGAAGAGAAACCCTAGGGTCTGAAACAACTGGATATGCAAGAATAGATAAAACGACAGTGGTCGCAAAAGAAAACCCGTGTGGAGTCGCCAATTGTTAGTATGAATCTTTCATCATAAAATATCACTTTAGCTACGCATAACAAATAGCCCTAACATCATTATGGCTACAAAATATCTTTAAGTTTGCTGCACAAATTCAGATCTAAGCATAAAAGATATTAAGCAGAAAAAATATAATATGGCTCCATACATTCAATGGACAAGACAAGAAATAATAAAACAATTTTATACTATATTAAAGAATGGGGCACCTGAGAGGAAAACAAGAAAGGTGTTTTCCGGTTCTCCTCAGTGGGATGGGTTCTTGAAAGTCCTCAGTGTTTCAGATCTAACATTCCTCTCTCTTAGTGGTGTAGAAAAACAAACATAGAACTCAATGGGAGTTCACAATGGAAAATGGTGACCAAGAGTAGATCCAGAGTGATCTAATGCAATGGAGGTGACTAATGAATGGGGAAAACCCCCCTATTTATAACAAAATATTGGGGCAGTCTAGAACTCGGTGCATGAATAAAATATTATTAATCGAATTCTAGAAGCACCCTTTAGAAATATTTTATTATATTTGTTGGAGGGAAAAGGGTTCTTGACTTGGGTCAATTCCTTTATTTATAAATAATAAATAAATAAATGGTTTATTTATCATCTTAGGGAAGTGATGGGAATATAATTAAATAAATAATGGTTTATTTAATTATTTATGGATGATTTAGTCAAATTTAACTAATAATATTATTTAAATAACTTATTCTTAGGGAATAATTAAATAAATAAGGATTTATTTAATTAAGTTCCTTATTTTGGGTTAAATATGACCAGGAAATATAAAAAAATAAGTTATTTTATGTGGTGAAAGCAATTTTACTGAGGGTAAAATTGGTCTTACATGGTGTACTTGGGTTCATCTAATAATAACAGGTTAGATGACAAAAAATTGGTGTAACACGGGTCTATTTCAATCAACCCATTTTTATATTTAAAAAACATAACTCCGACACTTCAGACCAAAACTTTGGGTAAGTGGGTTTTACGAATTTACAAAGAAAAAGGTGATCGGGAATGAGTTATTACAATGTTTTAAGTGTCGAATGCGGGACCGCTGGTTACATGGAGAAATAATATGATCAGGGTTTATCAAAACGGGGCTTAATCACATCAGAGTTTTTGTAATGGCAAAAATACTTACGCGTTTGGATTTTTGCGATAAGCACTATGAGGGGTTTAGCACCTAGTTCTAGGGTGCAGGCACATGTGGGGAAGTGGTTAGGGGGCTTAGTCGAAGGGGTCTAAAACCTAAAACATAAAACATGGGTTTTAATGGATTTTCAATGGTTTTCAAAGGGTTTTGAGGGTTTCGATAAGGCAAGAAAGGATATTAAACCTCATCAAAGGGGTTTTGATGAAGGGAAAAATATGAGAATGAGGGTTTTTATGGGGAATAAAGGGGCAAAAAATGAGGTTAGTTTTGGAAGTGGAAGGAGGGGGAAAAATGCCTTTGGAGCAGTATTGCCTCAATGAAATTAGCAGAAATTCAGAGTTTTTAAGATGGAAACAACAGTGAATATTTGGATAGAGGCATGAGGCCTTCAAGAGTCTTCAAGAGCCAACACTTTTTAGCAAAAAAATTTGTTCCTTGAAGGCTCAAAAAAGTCATAGCCACCTTTTTCTATAACAAATTTTATAGGTGGCTAACAGTGGCTCCACTTGGGGATGGTGCCTTCTTGAAGACATCAAGAACTTCAGACTTGCATTCTCTGGGAGGCTGACCTGTGTCACATCCATTGTGTTCTTTGGGAGGCTAACCTGTGCCTCATCCATTGGGCTGACCTTCCTTTGGTGGGATGATATTGCTCTGAAAACATATTAGCAGCCATAAAAACAATGGATCTTCATCAATACAAGCTTTCTACCTACCCAATCCTACCGATCTAGCATTTTTTCTTCATTAGAGTGCGTTTGGATTGGAAAACTCTTTTCACAACATTTTATTCTTTTGAAAGCAAGAAATCTAAACTATTTCTACTCCTTATTTCTTCATGGACTCAGATTAAACAGTTGAGCCATATGATTCTCTACCTAATCTACTATCTGTTGGGATTAAACTATCCAACAGACTTTTATTCTCTAAATTCTACAACAGAAATTTAAAAACAGTCAACTCAAGATTAAGTTGTTTTACTTGTTGTGATCTATGGCATAAAAATAAGCTGCACATAGACATTATTTCACAAAAAATTTAAAACAAAATGGAAGGCTTAAGATCTGAAAATTCACAACACTTCCTTCATCCTCTTACAGCTCTGTTTTTTACTCTTGTTTGAGCTGTCTCTTCCTTGTTCTCTGGTTCATATTTTGAGCTAATTAGAACCAGATTACATCTCCTTTGACTCAAAAAATAAAACAGATTTGAGTCATCTCTTTTTGGAAACTTAGGTTCGGATTTGGAGCATGTTTGAACCTTTCATTTCTAGCCTAATCTACCTACTGATAAGCCAAGATTAAAGATTTTGGCAAATCGAATTCACTAATCCTATCAGCAGTAAATTTAAAACTAATTAGTCAAGATTAGGTTGTTTGACTAACTAGAAGCGTGTTTTTCAGGAGTGGCATTTAAGCTTGCACACTTTCAGATTTGTTTCTCTTTTTTGGTATGGGGTTGTACCTTTCTTGTTTTCACAATCTGCCCTCTTTTCTATTTTTCATTGTTTTTGTATTTTTTATTTTTCTTCAAAGCAGAAAACAACAACTAACTACATGCTCAGAACTGAGCTTTATTGACATTCCTATATAACCTATTCTAAACATGGAGTATTTACATATTCATATGATACAAAAGTGCCAATGCAGCCAACTGAGTAATGTCAAGAAGAAGAAGAAACTATGGCCGCTTGTCAGGGGTATCCATACTGTATTTTGAAGATTAATCTTAAAAATAAAAACTATCATAGAAGGTGATAGCTTTTCATGTCTCTGGCTCTTGCAAAGGATTACTGCTTGATAATTTGAGCCAGTTGGGATTTCCACACACTCTTCCAAAGGATTAACAAAGAAAATATGAAGGTTCTCTTCTTTTTGGTCCTTCATGTCTGGTATATTGTCTGCTTCCAAGACTTCAGCTTTGAGGAGCATATCTTCAGAAATTTTCTTTAGTGGACTGTACTCTATGAGTAGCCCTGGTAAGCTCTGTTTTAGTGGACTGTACTCTATGAGGAGGTTATTATGTTCTTGAGTAGGGGTATGTTCAATTGCTTCCTATTTTTCAAGAGAAGGCTTCTTGTTTTCAACCTACGAAAAAATTTCTTTGTTTCTTTCCTCCTCATCCTTTGAGCTGAAAGTCTGTTGAGTCCCAATCACATGGAAATTATTACTGATGATCTGAAATGAAGCAGAGAAAAGATCGAATGAATCTTGACTCATTTCTAGGCTTTGAAAAATTTCATCATTAGTATCATAAATAGTTTGCACTGGCTCATTACTTCTTTGAAGGAACTGATCTTCCTCCCATAAATATGCTAATGATGATCCTACAAAATTAATCTTTGTTTGGGAAGCATCATCACTAGATAGATCAAAGTTAGGAGAATCACGAATATAAGTAAAAATACCAATCAAACATACTGGGTTACCAGTAGGTCCTTCTTCATACTGATCTACAAAAGAACTTTCTAAATCTGTACAACAAAGTTCTCTATGTGAATGGGCAAGAGTGTTTGTTTTGGAGAAAGTTTCAGAGAGCGACTGTTTATAAATAGTCTAATCTATCTCTTTTTCTGTCAAAGGGGAGGATGTTTCTACGCTCCTTTGAATAGGAGTACAACAGTTCTCTGTCTCTTGCGAAGACTGATTTTGAGGCTGGATGTCTTCTTGAGCCTTGGCTATAAGGGATGATGAATCAACATTTGAGTTTTCAGGGATATCTTGAGGAATGTTTTTTATTTCTTGGATCATCTCTTCCTCAACTGATTCATCTATGTTCTTAAAATTTTTCAATATGATATTAAACTCATGAATGGTTGTTAAAATATCTTCAGGATGCATCTCTTCCAAAGCTTCCTTGTTATCTATAATGTGTTGGGTGATGTTTTGTGATGGATCATAATATATTTCACCCAATGATAATGATGTAGTGTTTTCTTTATAGTTCTCATAGAACACATATTCAAGGTCTCTTAAAGAACACAAACTACTAGATCTTAAGCATTCATACCAATCCCTAGCTTTTCCTTCTAATGTTAACATGAACATTTTCATTAGGCAGTCTTCATGCCATTCAACTTTCAACCTCCATACATGTATGTGAAATTTTATGAGATGTAATAAAGGGTCATCAAACTTTTCACCTTGAAAAACAGGCAGGTTGTCATCCCAATTCACCTAGGGCATCTTATGTGGAAACCCAGGGATATGATCTCTACTCATTGGGGCATATCTTCATTGTATTCTTGGAATCATGTTTGTAAATCAAGAAAGAGGTCACTGCGTCTGGTAAATCAGTTCAGGGTCTTCTACCAGTGGAGTCATTTGGTATTTTGGGAGTTTCAGAGTGTGGAGTCGCCAGGTGGAAAATTTTTAGCTCATAAGGAGGTAAAATGTTTTATGGTTCCACCACCATGGGTTTCTTGTAGAGTTGCAAGGTTTTCAGAAACTGAATTAGCTCTCAAGGGTGATCTGAAAACAGTTGAAAATTTAATCTTAGGAGGCCTCCCAAGGATACTTTCAGGGTTATCAACTATCTCAGATGGATTTGGGTCAGAGTGGGCTCTAGTGTGAATCTTTCTAGGAGCCACTATGTTATGTTTTTCAGACCCAACTTAAACAAAAATAGTTTAACCAGATATGACAATCTTTAAAAGGTCAACTAATCTGTTTATACAAATTTTGATCCTACAGTCCTCTGACTGATTTTGAATGATATTTCGATGATAAGGGTTCTTCCCAGTGGAGTCTTAAGGTCTGTTCAAGATTGTGGAGTCGCCAAGTGGAAGTTTTTAACTCTTAAGGAGGTAAAAGGTTTTATGGTCCACCACCATGTTTATTAGATACCAATTTGAAATATTTTTGGGTTTTTCTGAGTTTCTGTGGTTGTATAGAAAACTAAAGAGTCTATAAAAGCTAGCCAAGAAACTATGAACTCAAAAATCTCCCCAGTGGAGTCGTCAGAAATGTTAGTTTCTGGTGGCTCAGCTGACAGATATAATAAATGTTCTTTGAAACAAATCTCTAATGTCCTATGGTTACCTTAAAATGAAAATGATTCTGGGTTTTTTCCCCAGTGGAGTTGCCATTATGTTGGGGTTCCTATGTTTTTTCCATTGAAAAAAACCAAAAGATAAGACAACATCAAACCACTTTGGGATTCAAGGATCTAACCCTCTTGAATACAGAGAGGGATCTCTTTATGAATGAGTTTAAAGATGTGATATTTAAAGCCTGAAATGTGATATTAGGCTAGTTATGAAGAGCATGGGTTTGTTTTGTTTTTTTTGGTTGGGCAAAGACATGATAAAGGGTGAAAATGTATGCAAATGAAGGAATAATTCGGCAGATAGAAAGGGCAAAAAATAGCTTAACCCATTGGGATATGGAGTCATAGGAGGATTTTAATTGGACAACAAGTTTCAAGAAGGATCCATGGGGCAAGTCACTTATGTCGAAGGATCTCTTAAGTTGATTTTATGGAATGAAACAGATAGGAAATGGAGAACACAAATGAAGAACAGTGAATAGCCTGAGATCAAGTAAGTGCTTTAAAGCTATCTTGCTTTGGCATGTACTTAGAGAAACAAAACCCAAAGTATTCTGAGATCAGGTAAGTGATTTTAAACTACCCTACATTGAAGTAATTTCAGTTAAAAACATTTTTAAAACAATTAGAATAGCTTAAGATTAGATGAGTGCTTCAAAACCAACCTGCTTTCAGCATATTATAAAGGAAAACACAGATAATCATCACAAAGAGCAATCTGTTACACTGAATTCAATACCACTTGTTAATACATCTATACCCCTGTTGCAGAATCAAAATCTTGTACATCAACCTTATCAGGCGAGTTCTTCAACTCAATATCATCAAATGTTGGGTCCACAAACTCAAAATCCTTTGATTAATTTACAACAACCTGTATCAGGGATCATTTATTCACAAGCTGGTCCACCATTTTATGGGGTGTCACAAACATAATCTGGTTATACATATCAACTGAATCCAACTTATAAAAATTTTGGTTATAACCTTGGTGGACAGACTCCTTGGTAGCCACAGGCGTAAATTCCGCAAACTTCATTTCAAAAAGTAACATATCTAGGTTTTGGTTAACAACACTCTCAAGCATTTGCCATGCAAAAAAACCCCTATCTGGGTTACCAGCAACAAATCCCATATGCTGGTGCTCAAAGACCTGTTTCCTAAGAAATTTCATCTTATCCTGGCTATGCTCAACCTGACCTTAATAGAAAATTACCTTTTGTTGCAACCTTGGAATTACCAGATTTAAGCTGGTTAACTAATGATCCTATCAATTATGCTCCTTGGTGGCAGGTGATACCACATAAATTACCCTATGACATTCCTAAATTCAATGGAAACCTTGGAGAAGACCCATCAACTCATGTTATGACTTATCATTTATGGTGTTCATCAAATTCCCTAAATGATGATTTTGTTCGATTACGTATTTTCCAGAGAACGCTCACAGGTCCGACGGCTAAATGGTACATTGAATTACCTAGAGCCTTATTTGAAAATTTCACTGCTTTGGCTACTATAATTTTGACCCATTTCCAGTTACCGATCAGATACGAAACTGGAACGGAACTCTTGACCAACTTCAAACAAAGTAATGCTACTCATACTTCAGATCATATTCATGAGTGGCATCGCCGTCGACAAATGGTTAAGACATTTTTTCCCGATCAACTCCTTGCTGAATGGTTCATCAAATCCTTGTTACCATCTATAAAAGAGGATGTGTCTAAAGGTGGTGTCGTCACAAAAAAGAAAGTCATCGCTCTTGCCCAGTATTTAGACTTGATTTATACTCATTCTGGCACGCTCTATGAGAAAATACCAAATGCGCCACGATCTAATTTCAATGTTCCTCCTCAAATAAAGGACTCTCATGCTGGAGACAACTTGATAGGCACTGTAAATACACACAACACTACTGCATCTAATCCTGCTCCTACTTTCGAAATCAACGTCGTCTCATTTGATAAAGGCAAAATTCATAAGCAACCAAGAAGTAAGAAAAAGGGGAAATCAAAGAAAAAGCAAACTTATAACCAGCAGGAATGATCATCTGATCAACCGTCAGGACCACGGAAACCTCGTTATCCATGCATAATGTGTAACGAGGAACAATTTGTTAGGGATTTTCCTCACCGTGTTGAAGTCTCAAAAATCATTGAAGTCTCAAAAATCATCAATACTTCTAATGCATCAACTGTGTTGACAGACCCATTTCCAAATCCAGACACAAATTTGGTTGCTACGGATCCAGCTCCTAGTTCCCAAGTGTTAGTGTTATCCAGTAGAAAACCTTCACAAGATATTTTGGTGTCGACACGGAATAAATACTATGGTAATCCGACTGATCAACCTACTACCTCGACAATGAATCCATCTACTGAATTAGTACCAGCTCCAGTTATTCCTGAATTGACGATTAAGCCACCGAAGGGAGTAATTCATAAATTGACATATAATCCTCGAGCAAGAGCTGCACAAAATTATAATATAGTTGAATATTTGGCTCAATCCCCTTCAGCTATGTCTGCTCTTGAGGTATTATAAAATTTTCCCTCCCAGAAGCAGGCTTTATTTCCAGCCATTGGTGGAATTGATCTGACTGATTCTAATCTTGTCATCTTTAATCATACGGGCTATGTGCCGCAGCTACCAACAGAATTGGCATTCTCCATCCAAGTAAATGTTCTCAATCACCTTGTTTATCACACTATTATTCATGAGGGAGCATCTACATGCATTATGTCTCTAAACTGTTGGAAATCACTTGGCTCACCGCGATTATCACAATCATCAATGACGTTGAAGGCTTTTGATGGAAGAACATATAAAACTTGTGGTACTATCAATAACCTACAAGTTGAATTAGGGGGAAAAATAGTAGGTATTGATGTTGAGGTTGTTGATGGACCCCTTGACTATAATATTTTACTTGGAATACCATGGGTATATGCGATGACTGCAATTGTTTCTACATATTTTAGAATGGTTGCCTTTCCTCATAAAGGTACTATTACAGTCATTAATCAATGATCCTTTTTTGCCTCCACTTTGCAGGTAACTGGAAGCGTTCCGTATGTTCACTTATCCCAACTAGAAATCCAGAACATTGGTGTAGGACTCTTAAAGGATTCCACTCTTATGGGAACCTTTGCATTACCGCCGCCTGTGACATTGACAGAAATTACAAACATAAAGACCTGCTACATGATCTCTTCCACTCCATCTGGCCTAAGGAAGAGTACAGGTGATTCTGATATTTCTACGTTGGATGATGTTTTACCGCTCAGCCCTATTGAGCTACAATAGCACAGAGTGTTTGGGTTGATCATTCATTAGATTTTGGTACTCCATCTAATCCGTTTTCCTCAAAAAATTTTATAGATGAAAATATTTTGGAAGCTATGATGGCAGAAGGAGAACCATGGGAAGATTATCATCATCATTCCCATCTTCCAGATTATGAAGAAAATAATCTTAGTGAACTATATCACCCATCCATTCAAAATGTCTTTTCGAATTCTTTTCCAATTAATGCAATTGAATCTGAGCGAAATTTATCAAATATTGAAGAAATGATTTCAATCGATATTTTGACTGAACCTGGCATTGTAGAAAATATTCATGTCGATGTATTTTTTTCTCCATTAGAACTTGATTCATATTGCTCTCTTTTTCTTGAATTTCACGACATATTCGCTTGGTCTTACAAGGAAATACCAGGCATAGATACTAGTATAGTTGAACACACTATTAATATGTATCCTGATGTCAAACTGGTGCGTCAACGACTTCATCGTGTTCATCCAAAGAAAGCCGTTGCCTTCAAAACAGAAGTTGAAATTTTTTTGCGTGTTGGTTTCATTTACCTTGTTCCACTAACTGAGTGGGTTTCCAATATCGTTTCTGTTATGATGTATTTTGATGTATATGATTTGTATGTTTATGCTATGATGTATTCGTTTCCTCTTGTTACCTTTTTCCTTTAAAAAGGTTTCCAATGCAATTGGCCCCTTTCTTCTAACTCCTGATTCATTTGACTTTTCATATAGCCCCGAGCCCCGCAATCAAGCGCTAAACACCATAAAAACCCCTCCCTGAAACAAAGTTTCCTTTGTATTTTATAAAAAACCCAATTTTATTATGTTTCAACAAGACCTGACAGTTTATTGTTTGGTGAATTATCAACCGTTGATCTACTCCTCGATCGATGATCATCGGAATCTCGCATCGGAGTTAAAAAAACAAATCCTTTGTTTGTTCCCTTCAAATCTTCTGATGCGATTAGGCCTTAAGCCCTTTGTGCTAAACCCCAAACCACTTCCCCACCATATAACCCGCACCCAGGACCAAGCGATTAAGTCTCGAGCGCTAATCACATCGGAGTTTTTTTCATTGAACATATTTTAATGTTTATTGCCCCCCTCCGATTGGCCACCTTGCAATGGCTTCCCAGCCATTGATCTTCCCTGGCAGGCCTGGATCTGACGGCCCACATCACTCTGTTCAATAGCCTGCATACCCACCTTTGGCACCCATAACTTAATCTACATCTTTGATTTACCATTCATATCGACGGTCCTTGTTCAATCGCATCACGAAAAACCATTGTGCCTTTTCCTCTCTCCTCCACCGATTGGTGACCCTCGATTGGATCTGGGTCGTTCATTTCACTCATCCAACGGTCCAGAGCAAAGCTTAACACCCTTTGTTAAAATTCATGAAACCCCGCTGTATAAATTTTTCAATGAATATCCACCATTCATCTCTACAGATCAACGACTCGCATTAACCAAAACTCTGCCAAACCCTCGCCTCATATTTTATTCCATTAACCCCAAGATTAAATCTAAGTCATTGATCTGTTTCATCCAACGGTCCATATTTAACCCGATAGGCCCAACTCCTTTGGGTCCTACCTTTCCCTAGATCAAATCTCCGCCGTCCATTCCCTGATCTGATGGTCTAGATTAAAACCACCGTGACCCTGTCCCACCTTTTTTCGCCCGCGCATCTTGTCCTATTGCACTCCAAACTCCACCGTTGGATCTGCCCACTGTTCATCCAACAGCCAGGGACCCATATCGCGTGATTTCGCTTCCAATGGTTAATTCCTAAAAATTACGTGATATGGGTGGTTTTTTAAGGACACGTGGCAGGCGGTGAAGCATATTGCGTTTTTTATGAATATATTTGAAGCCGCTTAAGAGCAGCGCGACACC
Organism: Pinus albicaulis; assembly: GCA_034641835.2. NCBI lineage: Eukaryota > Viridiplantae > Streptophyta > Pinopsida > Pinales > Pinaceae > Pinus > Pinus albicaulis. The sequence goes on from CM076583.1 coordinate 97,473,278, forward strand.
AGTGGTTTCTTTGGCCAAAACCACTTTTCCCCATTTCCATTACATTGTCCCATGTGTAATCTCTATCGTTGATCTCTGAGATATAATGGCTCACGTTCAATCTCGCCTTTTTCATCGCCCTCCACCCATCCTCCAAGGAACTTCATAAGCAAATCCCCGCTGTTGATCACGGTAGCCGATCTAATCCGACGACCCAGATTCTTTCAGAAACCCCAAATTTCATTTTAACCCTTTGTTAACTCCGCCAAACGTTTTCACCCTTTTCCTTTGCATTTTCTCCCATTTCTCTATAATGTGGCCCCTTCGCATTATATATTCACGATTAATCTCAACCATTGATCTTTGTGGATCAACGGTTCTAAATTAATCTCCCCACCTTTTATTCAACCACCTCTCCATTATCCTCAGCATTAAATCCTTGTCGTTGGATGCTTTCATCCAACGACTACGATCTAACCTCAGCCTCCAAAGCAGTCTAAACCCAACTACGCAGGATTTTCTTAACTTTTCTTGTTTTTTGCAAGTTTTCAAGGTTTCTCAAAAGTTTTAAAAAGAGAATTTAAGGCCGGGGATGACGATCCCCCATGCCTTATTCATGAAATAAGATTGTTCTGCAAGGTTTCCCATCAAGGTTTATCAGTGCCTCATGAGCATTGACGCCATTATAAAACCTCTGTAAATGCCTGCACATCAACAAGACACAGTAAAGCTTAATCAAGAAAAGAGTATCAGTGTTAAAGGATCTAGTCACAACAGAGATGAATAATTGAAGATGGTTTACAAAGTTTTGAGGGATTATGGCCTAAATCAACTATTTAAAAAACCTAATCCACCCAATTAAACACAGTTTGAAGAATAGAGGATAGAAATTAGGCCTAATTAAGCCCATCACATAGAATTAAAACAAATTAACAGTGCTTAAAGAAAAACAATAATATCTATCAGTCCGAGAAGCCTCCACTGCCACATCAGAGGGTAATTGAATCCTCTCAGCTACCAAAAGCCACCTACATCCTCAAAGCATTAAAAAGAGGCATAGTTATTACCAGAACATAAGATATTTGCCTCAAGGCAACTAAATAGTTATTTCATATCAAAGAACTTATTACAAACTGTCAACAGAGTTATTACAAAGACAAGAAAGAATTCTAAAAATCAACAAACTCTGCTAAGAGGATCGAAAACTTAATAAAAATAATTAATACAGAGAAATATCTGAAATCTTCTCCATTAAGCCCCTCAAAGGCCGAGAAGCATTAAACTGTATTAATTGAGCCTATAGATCTTTCCTCTCATCCACCTCCTCATTTTTTCTATAAAATCTTCTTGAGGAGCTCATTGTAAAGGGTTGGTTGTTGAACTTTGATATAATACTTGTGCTCAAAACTTTCTACATGTAAATAGTGTCTAGAAGCTCTTGAAGCTCTGTTGGTGGTCAAATAAGTTAGGCTGAGAAGAGAAGATGATTGTTGTACTGAAACATTGGACTTGAAGAATGTAACTGGATTGACATCAATATACAAGATGATTTTTGGGATCCTGGTCTATATCACTGGTCAAGTGCTTCTTTCTGTGTTATTGTTTTCCTTTGATGTATGCCATTTTGTCCATTTTTTCTCCGATAAAGAACAACAATAATAGAGTTAGGATTTACTGTTTACAGTACCCTTCTCTGACTGATAAGATTTATCTCAATGTTTTCCTCGAAATTGTGTGTTTAAGAATGACTTAAGTTAAAGTGTAAACATTATCAAGGAATGTTGGTTTGTCCTTGTCTTGATGTGCAAAGCTTGAAAAGAAGTTCTTGAATGATATTTTCATTATCTACTGAGTAGAGTTATACTAGGAAAGTTTATGGTTTGCCCTGTCTTCTAGTTCTTTCTTCAAAGGTAATTCTGAAAGTTTCCCTAAGAGTATGCTAAAAGCAGTTTAGATTTAAAAGTATCTTATCTGATCTTAGGCTGCACTTTCTTTTCTTATATGTTTTCATCCCTTATAAAAGTAATTATGTGGATTACTGGATTGTTTGTCTGATGAGTTAGCTTTAATACAAGCTTGTCCAAAGAATTCTATGGTTAGCCCTGTCCTTTGGTTGGTTTTAAACAGTTAAAAGGATTTTCTTGTTTGGAAAGACTGATAAATCCTAGTTGAAATTATTGTCTTTTTCCACCCCTTCAACACTTTATTGTTCCATTCCATCATTTTATCTAAGAGATCTTGTGATATAGATGACTTTCCCCTTGGACCACTCTTGAAATTGTTGCACAATTAAACTCTTTTATGACTCCATAGCCAAATGGACTAAAAACCAGCGTCATATCTATCCTATCAGCCAAATATGTTTTTGATTTCCTATACCTTCACCCCTTTGGAACTCTTTCATTTTGGTACTTTCCACTCAACTAAAAATCATGCTCAACCATCCAAAACCAAACAAAAAACTTGTTCTTAATAACTAGCCCAATATCACATTTCAAAAGCCTTAAAGATAAATCAATATTTGCACTTATAGAGAGATCCCTATTTGGATTCAGGAGGGCTAGATCCTAGAATCCCAAAGTGGTTCAAATGTTCTCCCTGCAGCTCTAGTCTCACCAATCTGCTAGAATTACAGGGAGCTAACATTTATGGCGACCATACTGGGGAATTCTGAGTGAAATTACACCTATACATTCATAAGACCTCAAGAAAAACCCTTGATTCAAAAACATTGTTCAGTGCAGTACAAGTAGCCCTCTTCAAGCACTACCAAGAAAATGGTAATCATGATGTTACACCATTTTTTGGTCATCTAACCCATTATCGTTAGATGAACCCAAGTACACCATGTAAGACCAATTTTACCCCAAGAAAAATCGCTTTCACCACATTTGTTTACATTTCTTGGTCATATTTAACCCAAAACAAGGTAATCAATTAAATAAATCATTATTTATTTAATTATTTCCTAAGAATAAGTTATTTAAATCACTATTTAAATACTATTCCTAGTTAAATTTGACTAAATCATTTTTAATTAATTAAATAAACCATTATTTATTTAATTATATTCCCCTCATCTCCCTTAAATAATAAATAAATCATTTATTTATTTTTTATTTATAAATAAAGGAATTGACCCAAGTCAAAAACCCTTTTCCCTCCAACAAATATAATAAAATATTCCTAAAGGGTGATTCTAGAATGTAATTAATAATATTTTATTCATGCACCAAGTTCTAGAACACCCCAATATTTTGTTATAAATAGAAGGGTTTTCCCCATACATTAGTCACCTCCATTGCATTAGATTACACTAGATCTACTCTTGGTCACCATTTCCATTTTTTTGCATTTTGAACTCCCATTGAGTTCCATGTTTGTTAGGGTTTTCCACATTAACCAAAGAGAGGAATTTTAGATCTGAAACATTGAGGACTTCCAAGAACCCATCCCATTGAGGAGAACTGGAAAACACCTTTCTTGTTTTCCTCTCAGGTGCCCCATTCTTTAATATAATATAAGATTCTTTTTATACATTGTTCTTGTCTTGTTCATTGGATGCATGGAGCCATTTCACATTTTATCTGCTTAATGTCTTTGATGCTTAGATCTAATATTATGCAGCAAATTTAAAGATATTTTGTAGCCACACTTGATGTTAGGGCTACTTGATATGCATAGCTAAAGTGATCTTTTACGACGAAAGAATCATACTAACAATTGGCGACTCCACACGGGTTTTCTTTTGCAACCACTGTCGTTTTCTATCTTCCTACATATCCAGATGTTTTAGACCCTAGAGTTTCTCTTCCACTTTTTATTTTTCCTATTTTTTCCATTTTTATGCCAGTTTTCCCCTCTAAAACCCTCAAACATTCAAATCTCTAACTTCCGTGTGATTCTGGCCTTTTTTCGCAGGTGACCGACATCAACCGCTGCTGAGACGACAAAATTTTCTGAAATCTGCCGCCGCCAGACGCGGATCTACAGGTCGCACTTATCGGCCCAAAAAGTGCGACCTGGCCTTGAGGTCGCACTTTTCTACCCTAAATCTGCGACCTAACCTGAAAATAGGCCCAAACCTGCGACTTGCAATTTTTTCTGCCATCTGCCAGCACTTTTTTTGGGTTTCACTGAAGCTTTTGTCAGGGTTTTCCAGCCTCTGTCTCCACCTGTTCAGACCTGTTGCTGATCTATTTCACTCACCTAAGTGGGACTCTTACCCCTTAGGGCTTTAGTTCCCTCCACTTTTCGTGGGAGAGTTTGTTGCTGTTTTCAGACATCTGAATTTCCAGAAGTTTCAGCCTTATTTTAGATCTGATAACCTCCTATTCAAATCCTCACAGGTCAGATTTTCTTCCCTTTCTATACACTGCCTTTCACTTTGTTTGGGTTCATCTCTAGGGCCACCTCTTTGGCCCCCCTCTTTTTAGCTTATCTCCTATTTTCTAGCAGCAACCTTGCCCCTGCCTCTTTGCTACTTTCTGCACCACTTTTCAACAGATTTATTCATTAGATCTCAGTCCCTTCAGACCTTAGATCTATTGATCTATTTTTCGCGTGCTCTGCCCCTTCTAGATTAGTTTTGAGAGACCCACCTTCTTGGGTTCGATTACTGCCTTTTTAGTTGCTAATTTTCTGTTCTTTCAGTCTTATTTACTGCAGATTTCTTTTCCATTATGCAGCACACTTTTTCTTTTACTCTCAAAATGTCTGGGTTTAATCAATTAAAATTAATGCATGCCACACACTGAACCTAAGTGAAGAAGAGCCTGGTTAACACCACCTGGCAAAGACTCTAAAATTAATCGACACTGCACCTCCTTGCCCTTGTCACGTCTTGCTTTTGTACCTTGCTGCCCTTGTCGGTCTTTCTTCTTCCCGTAATCATTGCGCCTCCGAGGCGTTTATCCCAGTGACTTCTTGGCCTTCACCCTCAGTTTCCGGTTAGTCGACTTCCTCCTTCCCCTCGTCATCGAGTAAGGCCTCCCTCGAGTCCGCACTCCGACTCTTCCTCTGATTTTTCGAGTTCTCCCCGTCCTTCCAGTTCTCCCTTCTTTACTTCCACCATGTCTATTTCTGGACCTAGCCCTAACCCCAGTTCTACTGCCTGGTCCGCTCCCAGTGGAACCACTACGGGACCTACCTCGACTGCCCCATTACTCCCTTATATGGCCGACCTCAGTCTCCCCGACTTCAATCAGCTTATTAATGATCCTATCCACCACGATGTCAGTTGGCCTGCTATGCCAACCAAGCTCCCCTCCGACATTCCCAAGTTTTAAGGCCTTGCTAGTGAAGATCCCTCCAATCATATTCGATCTTTCCACATGTGTTGTTCCTCTAATTCCATCACCGATGACTCCATTCGTCTTCTTTTATTCCAACGCACCCTTACCGGTGAAGCTTCCAAATGGTATGTTGATCAAACCACCTCTTCCCATACCACTTTTGCGACCATTGCCCAAGCCTTCTTATATTATTTCCAGCTCCCTCTCTGATACGACACTGGCACTGAACTATTGACCTCCTTTCATCAATCCTCTTCAACACGTCTCTCTGCTCATGTCCAGGAGTGGTGACGAAGACGAAGCTTATGCCGTGCTCCCCCCTTCGAAGATCGATTTTACATGTATTGGTTCCTCCACTCCCTCTTACCTCCCATTGGCAAAGATGTTGCCTCCCATTTTCCCCAAACTAAAGAAGCCACCCTTCAAATCGCCTTAAAATATGACCTTATCTATGCCCAGTCTGGTTATGTTTATACTGTCCTTCCTGATCTCCCCAAGCCCGGGGGCACTAATGCCTCCGGGACCTCTCACTCTACCAACGGTATCATCGGAGCCATGTCTCATACCTCTGCTCCACCTCTTATGCTCTATGGTTTTCCTCCCAGCGGGGCCAGCACCTCCAGCACCTTTTCCCATCCCGGTAACATGTATCCAGGCTTTGGCATGCCTCCTCCTTTTTCCCACTCTCCTGCTTACCTCAATGTTGCCCATTCCCACCCTTACCCTTATCCGCCGCCTGGTGTCCCAGCTCCTCCAACATTTGGACCTCCCAATCCCTTGCCTCCTCCACCCCCACAGCCGCACTTACTTCCCCCTCCAAGGCACGTATTTGCGCAACACGGTGCGACTACTCCTCCTCCTTCTCAACGGTGAAGGAGAGGCAATCCATCTGCCCCTACTAATCATGGACCCAATCCTTCTAGTATTGACCCTACCACCGCTACCCAGCCCCAGGGCTCCCAACCCAAGCAGGACAGGCCGCTTCGCACAAATAAACCCTGTTCATGTTGCGGTGTTTTTGGTCACTACACTCATGATTGCCCCCTCTTACCACAGATGCAACAGATGTGGGAGTCTCAGGCCACCATCTAGGGACAACACTCCTCTGACCCTGTCCCCCCCCATTACTTCTACCTCTCAGCCCGTTGTGTTTACCGATCTTTTCCCTCAACAAGGATGTCTGGCTACTCAATCCCCTCATGCCCTGGCATCCACTCAACCTTCTCCTTCTGGTTCTTCTGATTACCAGATACTTATGATGTCCTCTGACCAACCTCTCATTGTTGACCTTAACCTTCAAACTCGGTCTCGTCAATACTCCCCGCCTCCCGTACCGTCTGTCTCCGAGTCCCCATCCTCAACTTCTACAGAGCCTCTATCAACACCCAATGGTCCCTTACAACTCCCTCCACCAAAAGTTGAGGTTCACACAAAAATTTCTAAGGGCCCATTCCACCGAAATGCTGCCTCTGGTCGGGTTGCCCATTCTTACAGCATAGTAGATGATTTGGCGCAATCTCCAGCTGCCATTTCAACAATGGAACTCCTCCAGTCGTGTCCGTCTCAAAAGAAAGCTCTACTATCTTCCGTGGGTGTTGTAGATCCTACTGATGACCTATTAATTGTTTTCGACGCTCATCAGTCCGACCATCCCCCTCTTCCTCCTTCAGTTGCTTTCCAAATCCCAGTCAAAATCCGAAATGCCAATGTCGCTCGATGTATTATTGATGAGGGGGCATCTACTTGTGTAATGTCTGCAGCAGTTTGGAAACAACTCGGATCCCCTGAGCTGGCCCCTTCCACCATCACCCTCCATGCATGGGATGGCCATGCCTCCCAACCCATTGGTCTTTTTCGTAACTACCCTATCACCCTTGCCAGTAAGACTGTCTGTGTCGACGCTGAAGTTATCGATGCCCCTATCGACTACAACATCCTTTTAGGTTGTAGTTACACCTATGCCATGTCTGCCGTCCCATCTGCAGTCCACCGCAAGATGTTTTTCCCTCATAATGGCAAAATCATCACCATTGACCAGTTGTCGTATCATGAACCTAAATCTCAGACCTCACCTGAGTCCACCATTTCTACTGTCACCAATAAATAAACTATCTATTCTTTGACCAGTGTCTCCCCTGGCGTCTACAAAGACTCCTCTTTGCTTGGCACCTTCCCCGGTCCCCCCCGTCCTCCTATCTCTGATCCTAGCTCGACAAATGTTTGCATGATGCAATCGTCTCAGGCTGCCCTCCCGCAACCTGCTCCGGCTAGTCAGCAACCCTCACCTCATCCGACTAACCCTACTCCTCGCCCTTCTCCTCAGTTGTTTCCAACTCTCCCACCAGGTCCTTCACCTTCCCCTCACACCCCGAAACCTCCTTATCCTCCCGCCTCAGTTCCCTCCGATCTCCCCCATTTAGGAATCATCCCTCCTGGCCATTACTCCGCCGGTCAAATCCCTTTCCTTGGCCCTCTCCCTGGCGTCTATTCGGTTCCTGTCATGGCCACCCTTTCTCTACCTAATTTAACTTTGGGCATACCGGTGTGGTATCTTACTCCTCCAACCGAAACCCCTCCCGGCCACCCGAAACCATACATTGCTGTGACACCAGTTCAACCGATTCCCGTTTCTCCTCCCGCCGCTATGGTACCTCTAGCCCCGTCACACGACCCTCCTCATGCTGAGACTGCTACGGGTAAGAAAAGAAAAACTCGTAGGGGGGCATCCCAAGATAGAGTCACCGCTCCCAATCCTACTCCCCCTCCACCCACCAAACCTTACGCTTTGTGTGATGCTGTGGGTCATGCCAACCATACTTGTCCTAAGTTTCCCCGTCTCCAACCCATGGTCAAAGTCGCGTTCCCTGAATTTTCAGCCTCAGAAACCTCTATTTCCTCCGCCCCATACCCAAGAACCCAAAGGCCCTTCGCACCAACAAACCCTGCGCTTTATGTGGTGTCCATGGCCATTATTCTCACCATTGTCCTCATCTCACGCATTACCACGCCTCTTTAGAGGTCATTCGTGAGTATGAAGTGGAAAAAAATCAATCTGCCTCGCCCATCCTTTCTCAGTATGCGTCGAGTTTACTTGAGGATCCTCCAGCTACCATTGACACCCCTCCCCCTAATGTTGAGATGTCCGAATCTACTGCTCCTCTCTTGTACCTATCATCATCCGCCCAACCCTCAGAGAACATCCCCTCCGTATCCACTCCGCCTTTTTCCTCTGATCCCCCTTCAACGCCATTCTTGGGCTCTGCATGTTTTGACCATATTTTTACTTTATCTTCTGTCCTCTCCCCTGATGACCCATTTCTGTACCTTTCCTCCATGAACGATGACCTCGGTAGCTTTGCAACCTCTTGCGGTTTCCACCACCTTCCCCTATCTTCATCTAACCCTGATACTCCCATCCATCTCTATGATGTACGTCACAACACAAGTCCCCGATCTTCCTCACTTCTCTTATCTTGTGATGTTGTTCCCTCGACCCTCTCGTCCACTCATTACATTGGTTACGCCGATGGCGCGAGTCGGTATTCCCGAAACCTCGCCTCAGCCGCCTGGGCCATCTTTACCCATGTGCATACCCTTGTTCTTGCAAATGGGGTCTGCATTGGCATCGCCACCAATAACTAGGCCGAGTATGATGCCGTTCGTGGTCTCTTAGCTAACGCTCTCTCCCATCGCATCCTCCATCTGCAAGTTTATTTAGATTCCCTGCTTATTGTCTTACAACTTAATGGCGTCTACCGTGTGCATAATCCTATCCTGTTTAGACAATATTTACGAGTGAGACTTTTGATACGGGAATTTAGATTTATTTCATTCAACCACATCCCTAGAAGTCATAATCACTACGTAGATTAGATCGCAAACCATGTTCTAGACTGGCATTTATCACACATAATACAATAGCATCCACAAAATCCACATAACGCTCATACATATATAACATGTGTTTTAAAGTCCATATACTTTGAAACATATGACATGCCCATAGCATGTTACAAAAACCACTACTACAAAAATGGGGGCACCACTTGCCCCTACATCACTACTAGGGGGCACCACCTGCCCCACACCTAGTCACTCTCCAGAGGATCCTGTGCCAATGGCTCTGCTCCCATAGCTCATAAATCACGCACCGTCTGCTCGGCCATCGCCATGCATCGCATGATCCCTCGCCATTCCCAGGGGAGCCCAATACATAGCTCTATGTATCGGTCGTCTAAATCCTGCCATCCATGCTCTGACACACCGGTCAGTAGCCCCTCACATCTACGACGGAGGTCCTCCACCAGTGCGGCCATCTCTTCATTCTGTCCTGTCCTCGATCCACTTGTGCCTGTAACACCTACTGCTACTGGTCGTCCCATATATCTGGCCGGTTTCACCAGAGCTATATCTGCATCCCAAACAATATAAGGATTAGTACCATGAATACTAGTCACAAACTATAAAAAGGAACATAATAGATTAGTTTCTTTTCACTTACCATCCGGTCCCCATACTCGACTAGGTGGCAGCGGCAAGTTCGGATCTCCCCAATAACTTATCCCACTATAGGGATAGTCGTCTATGTATAACGACATATGGTCCCAATGGGCAAAGAACTTTGGTCAAAACACCCTCCCGACTGCCCCTCCTCCTCCTCTACCCAGTAGTCATCCCCACCGATGCATCCGAGGCTCTCTCGGGCCCCCATCAGACAACTGTATACGAGGTCATAAGGTCGAGATCTTCTTAAAGAAGAAAGAGCGCAATATTGTCCCATATCCACAATCATGATTCACTTGCTGCTTACATAACGAAAACTGTTGTTTCAGCGACACCAACATCATCTAGGCCCACCCATAGTGGGTCCCACCCAACACACTCTCTACAATCATCATCTGCCCTCCAGTGATGTGATGGAGCACCTGACTGCCCAAGATCCGCAACACTGCTGTGGCCACTGCCCGAGTCTCCAACCTCTCTAGATCCCCAATGGATATCCGAGTCCCCTTGACTCGGACACTCGGTCGACAATGTCGCTCAACAAACTCCATAATGTTATGCCCCCGTGGTAACACTGGCTGCGTATTTCCCACCATCCCCAACGGTGGGAGACCAGTCAAGAAATACAAATCCTGGATCGTCAACTCGATCCTGTGCCCCTGCATTACAAACGCCTCATGATTCGGATCCCAATAACTGATAATCCGAGCCAACAAGGGCTCTCCAACCCTCATCAAAGGGTTCTCCAAAAATTTCAGAACCCCATGTCTAGCCATTGCATGACGGACACCCTGATCCACTTGGATCTCCGTCCGTAGTGTACCTAAGTCTCTCTCTCTCCATTTTATTCGTATATCTACCATATCTTCACAAAAACATCATTTTTGTCAGCCTACAGATCAACACAACTGAATTATCTTACACCACAACATAATTGCAGCCCATAACAGCACTGAAACCTCCCACACCTAGCAGGTCGCACTTTTTGGGCCAAACTTGGGCCAGGTCGCACTTGTCAGGCAAAAACCTGCATCCCAGGTCACATATTTTTCCCCAAAAAGTGCGACCCAACCGTAATGAGGAAGTAGGGGCAGTTTTTGGAATTTAAAACCCTGATCTACAACTTCAATCCATCACAAACAAAGCTTAGGATTAGGCCTCTTACTTGCAACTGACGGATTGCAATTCCAACGGTCGGTTTGTCTGCTACGATCACCGCAATATTTAGGGCCTTCTCTCCTCTCCACATTCACCACAGCTACATAAGAAAATGAATGATTTTGGAGGGAAAACGCCCTATTAAAAGAAAACCCCTTTTTTTTCTTTCGCCCGCTGCGACCAAACCATAGCCCCGTGTGACACACTGTCTGCACCGTTGGAAAGCTCTCACCGAGTAGTCAAATGGGTATCTATCAGTTTTTTATGTTCTGATACTTCACCAAGACACAGTTTGTCCATGAAGGTCCTTTTCATCTCTCCTCCAAATCAAATTTCTTCACTCACAACACTTGTACCTGGGGGCACCACTTTGCCTCCTTACTTGTCTTTGTTCGTGTTGATTTTCATCATGAGATACCCTCTTGTACTCATGTTTTTATGGTTCCCCATCGGACCGTTATTGTGTGGCAGCACCATCGATTCGCCCTTGTTTAGAGCATCCGAGTTGAGTCATCATCAGTCATGGAGTCTATCTTGCGCCCCTTTTTATCCCGCTATATTCCTCCATCCTTCATTGCTTGGTCCCTCCCTTGTGTTGCACAGTATGGCCCTCAGTCCCATTGTTCCCTATCCCTCCTGATATTGTGTTAGTTGCTGCCAAGCCATCCCTGCTTTTTATGCTCTAACAAGGGAAGTCGTACATCTGCCACTTAGTATCCCTCATTTTCATCATCATTAGTGTCTGTCTGTTCGTCGCTCCACTATTTTCTCTCGTGCCTTAGTTGGGGTTCACTTCTTGCCTCACCCATGGTGGACCTACTTCTGTCGACATCAGCTCTAATCCAGAAGTCAGGTCTAGGGGGCAGTGTACCTTGGTTAGAGCTCTTTTCAGCCTGATCGTGATCTATACACTTGACGATTCAGTGATGCAGTAGCAGCTATTGGTGATACCCGGGTGTGTGTGAGATGTCTCAACCCTCAGGAGGGGGTGGCCCTGCAGGTAGCCCCCCACATACCCGAATGGATTCTTCATTCCAACACTTGATGCAGCTCCTCTCATTTGATGATATCGACCTCAGTCGCTTGCAGCACCTCTTCGATTTGCACGTGTTGGTTCGATTTCGTGAGCCCTTCCCCGTGTGTAGGGGGCATTTGAGTATATTAGTATCTCATGTACTACCATATCATTGTATAAGTCCTGACGATTATTCCAGGCATCGCATGTATGTGGGATTCATCATTCTTGATTTCTGGCTCATGATTAGGCAAGCACTGGTTTTACTATCGTGTTCCGTGGTTTTCCGGGCGCCTTATTCTTTGTACTATTGTCTCGGCGGGCATAGGTATGACTCCCTCGCCACCTTTCACATTGGTACCACATCATACACTTGAGACTTGTTGCACCTGTAAGTCTCGTCTCCTCAGGGTCTAGTCCTCCACCACTTTAGATTACCTTACATTCCTCTCTTTCATTTCTATCTTACTGTTTCGTGATTCAGTTCTTACAACGTAATTCGGTCATACGATTTGCTCCTAACACTCGTACGTTGGGGGGCAATCTGTTACACCATTTTTTGGTCATCTAACCCATTATCGTTAGATGAACCCAAGTACGCCATGTAAGACGAATTTTACCCCAAGTAAAATCGCTTTCACCACATTTGTTTACATTTCTTGGTCATATTTAACCCAAAACAAGGTAATCAATTAAATAAATCATTATTTATTTAATTATTTCCTAAGAATAAGTTATTTAGATCACTATTTAAATATTATTCCTAGTTAAATTTGAATAAATCATTTTTAATTAATTAAATAAACCATTATTTATTTAATTATATTCCCCTCGTCTCCCTTAAATAATAAATAAATCATTTATTTATTTGTTATTTATAAATAAAGGAATTGACCCAAGTCAAAAACCGATTTCCCTCCAACAAATATAATAAAATATTCCTAAAGGGTGATTCTAGAATGTAATTAATAATATTTTATTCATGCACCAAGTTCTAGAACACCCCAATATTTTGTTATAAATAGAAGGGGTTTCCCCATACATTAGTCACCTCCATTGCATTAGATTACACTAGATCTACTCTTGGTCACCATTTCCATTTGTTTGCATTTTGAACTCCCATTGAGTTCCATGTTTGTTAGGGTTTTCCACATTAACCAAAGAGAGGAATTTTAGATCTGAAACACTGAGGACTTCCAAGAACCCATCCCACTAAGGAGAATTGGAAAACACCTTTCTTGTTTTCCTCTCAGGTACCCCATTCTTTAATATAATATAAGATTCTTTTTATACATTGTTCTTGTCTTGTTCATTGGATGTATGGAGCTATTTTATATCTCATCTGCTTAATATCTTTTATGCTTAGATCTAATTTTATGCAGCAAACTTAAGGATATTTTGCAGCCATACTTGATGTTAGGGCTACTTGATATGCATAGCTAAAGTGATCTTTTACGACGAAAGAATCATACTAACACATGATAAAACTTATTTGAGTCAGTGACAAACTAAGGAAACCTTAGGATTCTCATATGAAGCTTATCAAACCTTGAAGGATCAGCTAGCTTAGCCATAAGAGTATAATTTCTCTGTCTCATCACTGTAGCTAAGTGTTGAAACATATTTAGGATGCTCTTAGAACCCATATAACTGAAAAAACTCAGAAAACCCAAAAATATTTCAGATTGGTATTCAAATAAACATGGTGGTGGACCATAAAACCTTTTACCTCCAAAAGAGCTAAAAATTTCCACATGGTGACTCCACAATCCTAAACAGACCTTAAGACTCCACTGGGAAGACCCATTATCATCATAACATCATTTAAACTCAATAAGAGTACTTTAGGATTAAAGTTTCTTGTTTAAAAGCTTAGTTAGCCTCATAAAGATTGTCATATTTGGTTAAAAATTTTGTTGTTTAGTTGGGTCTGAAAAACACAGCATAGTGGCTCATAGAAAGATTCATACTAGAGCTTACCCTGACCCAAAACCTCCTGAGATGGTTGATAACCCTGAAAGAATCCTTAGGAAGTCTCCTGAGATTAAATCTTCAACTATTTTCAGATCACCCCATAGAGCTAATTTTGTTCCTGAAAACCTCGCAGCTCTACAAGAATCACAAGTTGACTTAAGAAATCTGTTTAGAACTAGGTCACTTGATGATTTAGATTAGCAGATTCAGAGTCTTCACTTTCATCCCGAGATAGAAGTGAACATCCTGGTAGTAGAGAAACTATACCACCAGATTTACATTTCCTACATAATTTTGGTTTCTCTCATCCTAGATCAACTCAACAATCTCTCGCTGGTCCATCGACTTCTGCCACCCATACACCCATTGTCCAAAAAAATCCACTTCAACCCACTTTCCCTCTTCTTAATCCACCTCTTGTAAATCCACCTCTACCTCCTATCATGGCAACATGGTATGCTCCCCTAGTCCTTCCTTTACCTTTAGTCAATCTCCCACAGAACTATCAATCCAAGATACCATTTTATGATTCCAGTAATGATACTACTACTTCACAACATGTGGATAAGATGAATGACTACTTTGACAGAAATGAGATTGATGATGAAACTGTCAAAATTAGATTATTTGCTCAGAGTTTAGGGGGAGACGTAAGAAATTGGTTTAAAGGATTAACCCCTCACAATATTAATGATCTCCAAGCCTTCCATTATTTATTCTTAAACAAATGGGAAGTCAGGAAGAACCCTCTCCAAATACTTTCTGATTACAAGAATCTCCAAGGAAACACTGGGGAGAGTGTACAAGCTTATTGCACTAGGTTAAATAGTGTTTATAATGCCCTTCCCCCAGACTTAAAACCTCCACAAGGCTAAGCTTTAAACAAGTTTCCTAAAGGATTTGATCCTGAGATGGCCTATCAGCTGAGAGAGAGAGATCCTTTAACTCTTGAAGATATGCAAAAAGGAGCTCTTGCTATGGAAGTTAATTTAATGGAGAAAAGAGAAAGAATGAGGAATGAGAAGAAAGTGTCCTTTAGAGAGAAATCTACACCTTCCACATCTAGCTCAAAGATGGAAAGAATGATGGAGGAGATGATGAAAAATATGAGCATACTTGAGAAAGCAAAAGAAATTCAAAACCAAACAGCTCCTCAAAACAGAAATCAAAACCAAAATCAGAATTTTAGGAGAAACCATCCTCAGAATAGACCAAGGGAGGATGATCAACAGATTACTCCTCCTTTTCATCAAAACTATGTAAGTGAGATTGAAGAAACAAGTGAAAAAATAGAGGAAGATGACATCAACATGCTGGGAGTAGAAAATGATGATTTTGAAGTTCATTACACTAGAAAACAAGGTCTATACACACCCTATGATGACAAAAGAGAAGAAGATGAATTTTATTATCAGGAAATGGAAAATGTCATCATATAAACCACAAAGGAATAAGACCTTAGGAGTAAAAGCAATCAAGAAACTCCCTGTTGGTGTCCCGTGTTTTGATAGTTCGGAAAATCAAAAGACAAGGCAACATCAGAACTAAGCTTTAGAGTTACAGGATCTAGTCCTCCTGCTCTCAGAGAGGGATCTCTCAATTATTATTTTTCTGCAAAGGTTTATCTTGTGTTCTTGTCAGAATCAAACACCTACCAGTGATCTTCGTTATCAGGTACATCAGGCCTATTTTTAACCTTTACGCTAAGATGTTCATTTATCTCAGGTATTTGGAAGTTGCTGGCATTGAAAGCGGGTTCATTTGCTAAATGATTTAGTGCTCTAGGAATGAAAATAAGTTCATATTTTTCAAAGTTTTTCAATAAATCAAGGGCAGCATTCTGATATTCCCAAAGTCTTGTATTTCTAGCTGAGTATTCTCCTTTGATTTGTCTTATGATAAGTTCAGAATCTCCTAAGATTGATATCTTCTGGGCTTATAATTTTTTAAGCAATTGTAAGCCTAGGAGAAGTGCTTCATACTCAGCAATATTGTTAGTGCATGGGAAATCTAATTTATATGAAAAACTTTAATTTGTATTTTGAATCCAAACACCTGCCCCTGCACTTGTTTTATTACAAGATCCATCAAAGTTTATTGTCCACAGTATATTTGCCTCATTTTCATTCTCTTGTTGCTATTGATTGCCAATGTTGTGTCTGATTTGAGGGAAGTTCTGATTGTTCAAGTAAACTGGTTGGGTCTATGTTTTCCTTTTCTTGTTGAGTAATTTCATCTTCGTTGTACAAGATAAAGGAATCTAAACTCGATTGAATAGAATAGATTGGAGACTTGTTTGGTTTATCTATGTTGCTCACCATGTACTTCATGTGAGATTACCTGTATAGTCTTCTGTTTTGGTTGAAAACAGGGATGGTGGCATAAGACATGTACATTTGAATGTTTCTCTGAAGTTTGGCTCCCCATGATCTTGATAAGAGCATGCCATACTTAGGGGGAATTTCAGCTACAACTATGTCCATTACTAGACTCTTAGTAGGAATTTGAGCTAAGTTAACACATAAATATTTGATTAAACCCAAAAATTTGACTCTGCTTGAGTCAAAGGAATACAAATCTTTGTATGGTTTAGTAATTTCTAAGCCTAAGCTTTACATTACTACCTTGGGTATCAGATTGTCTGAAGCTCCAGAATCTAACATGGCATTGTGTAAAATTTTCTCATGTATGTTCAAACTAACATATAAGGGAGGGACAACCCCTTATTGGTATTTTCCTTCAACTTCTGGACCAAACAACAACTTAGGCTTGTCATCTTTCAAGTTTAAGGTGTCAGTATCACTTCCTAGGTTCAAAGCTTTTAAAACTTGGTTTTTGTACACTTCTTGGGTTACTAGTTCTGCTAGGGGGATGGTAATATTTATCTTGGCAATATCTCCCTCAAGGCTGAAAGGAAAAATTGATTTGTTCATATTTACATCTGTCTTTTCAATTGAATTCCTTTCAGCAATTTTGATTTTCTGAACTTTGTTTGTACTGGTAATTGGGATAATTGTGTTAGGACCACTAGCTGAAGTGCTAGGGGTACTCTGTTCAACATTTGGCTCACTATTTTTCTCTTTGTTTAAATCTAGTTTTTTATCCAAAATTATGGGTTTGTCTGCTGTCTTCTTAGGTTGAATTTCTACGTTTTTCTTGACAGCAGTGCTAGTGTTCTTATCCTTTGAATTGTCTACGTTCCATCTTCTCCTAAGATCATATTGTTTGTGTACCTCCATAATTACATTTTCAAACCCCAATCTATAATCATCAGAATCTTCATAGGTGTTTGTATTTTGATCAGAGAAGAAACCTTGTTCTTCCTCAGTGAGGAAAACATCATCCCTAGAGTTTGATCCAATCAAGTTTACGTGAGCTTCTCCCAACCTTTCCATCTCCATATCTTCCTCATATTGATCCACATAGTTTTGTTGGAAGGGAGGTCTAACCTGTTGATCACTTTCCTTTTTCTTATCTTGATTGTTTTCTCTTCTATAATTCTGATTTCTATTTCTGTTTTGGTTATTTTGAGGTTCTCTTTGTGGCACTGTATCATTTAAGTTGATCTTCTCAAGCATCCTCTCCATTACCTTCACTAGGTTGTCTATTTTAGTGTCAGAAGTTGAAGTTGAGGGTATAATGTCATCTTTGTAAGTTACCCTCTTCTCTAATCTCAACCTATTTCTTTTCTCAATTATTTTTTCTTCTATGCTCACAGCTCCTCTCTGCATGTCTTCTAAGGTTAAGTAATCTCTCTCCCTCAACTGATAATCCATTTCAGCATCAAATCCTTCGGGATACCTTACTAAGGCCATGCCTTGGGGAGGTTTCATGTGAGGTGGAAGAGAATTGTAAACGTTATTGAACCTAGTAGAGTAGTTATGAACACTCTCTCCTTGATTTCTCTTGAGGCTGCTATATTCTGCTAGTATTTGGAGAGGGTTCTTTTTGAGTTCCCATTTGTTGATGAATGTTTAATGCAAGGCAGGGAGATCATTTATGTTGTTAGGAGGTAGGTTTTTAAACCATTTCTTTACATCTCCTCCTAAAATTTTGGCGAAGATCCTCAACTTCACAGTTTCTTCTTCTATCTCCATGTAATCAAATGCATCTTCCATCCTATCTACATGATGTTGAGCTATTGTAGACTCTTTCCTAGTGAAGTGAGGAATTTTGGTTTGGTAATCATTTGGTAAGGGAAGTAGAGGTTGTGGTAACACTAATGGGGCATACTATGTTGCCATGGCTGGAAGTAAGGGTGGATTTACAAGTGTGAAAGTGGGTTGAATAGGAGTGTTTTGCATAGTGGTAGTATGGATTGGAGAGTAAGAAACACTTGGGCCAACAAACTGATTTTGAGCAGACTTGTTATGGAAAAGGCTAAAGTGATGAAGAAGCTGGGAATCAGGAGGAGTGGAAGGTGAGGCTTCTCTACTGGAGCTTTGTTGCAAATCTGCAATGTCAAGATCAATTTGGTTTAAATCACCTTGATATCTAGTTCTAAATATGTTCTTTGTATGATGTAAATCAAAGTGTAAATCCTCTAAGACAACAAGGTTTTCAGGGACAGATTTTGTTCTTAAGAGGCTCCTATTAACATCTGATTTTCCAGACTTAGAAGTCTGCCACATAATTCTCTCTATATTTTCAATGATTAAAGGAGATTTGGGTCTGGATTGGATCTAGTGTTGATCCTATGTGAAGCCAGAATGTTTTTCAAAAATGAGAGAGGTTTAAAGTTTTAGGGACTGTTTTTGGGGGTTTTACCTCTCATGATGTCTTATCTAGTATAGGACTAGGCTTATAAACTTCTTCAAGGCTGGTTAACACAGTCCTAAGGAGAACTAGGGACCTCGATGAGTAATAGGCCTACTGGGGCTAGTGGAGTCACCAGGTGGAAAATATTTAGCTTCTATGAAGGTAAAAAATTGGATGGTTCCACCACCATGTTTATTATGAAGCCAAACTGCAATGTTTTTGGGTTTTTCTGAGTTATTTCGGTCTTATAGGTTATGTGAGTGTCCTAAATCTGATTTAACACTTAGCTAAGGTGTTTAAGCATACATAGTTCACTCTTATGGCTTGGTAACTGGTTCCTTCAAGGTTTGATAAGGTCTTACAGGAATCCTAAGGGTTACTTAGTTTGTCACTGATTCAATTAAGTCCTATCATGATTACCATTTTTGTTAGGCAGTGCTTGAAGAAGGCTACTTGTATCATACTGGATAGGGAGTGTTTTGTTTTAAAGGTTTTACTCAAGTCCCACCATGATCACCATTATGTTGGTGTCCTGTGTTTTGATAGTTTGGCAAATCAAAAGACAAGGCAACATCAGAACCAATCTTTAGAGTTACAAGATCTAGTCCTCCTGCTCTCAGATAGGGATCTCTCAATTATTTTTTTTCTACAAAGGTTTATCTTGTGTGCTTTGAATATTGGTTTTAGACTAGTTATTAAGTGCAAGTGTTTGTTTTTTGTTTGGTTGAATTGATACAGCAGAACATAAAAGGTATAGGAAAGATAGATAGAAAGGGGAAATGTCAGTTTCATTGGGAAATGGAGTCAAAAAGAGGTCATGACAAACTTATCAATGGATATGGGATATCAAAGGGAAAATCTAACTTGGCCGCAAGATCCTTTGGTTTTGGAATGAGATGGACATCAATGATTTGGAAAGATAAATTTTAATTCTCAACAAAGGGAATTTGAAAGCACAACTTGAACAATAAAGAGTTATTTGATAGACAGGGCTAACCATGAATTCTACAAATCACACTTTAAGCAAATAATGACTTCAAAACAGATTTTTAAATGAAATTTAAGATTCATGGAACACCCTATTTCCTCAAATATCTTATTTCAAATGACTTAGAAAACATAAGAGTTTCATTGATAATTACGGTCATAGAAGAGGGAACACCTAAATACATCTATGATCACAACTATAAAGACCTTTAAGCCAACTGTTCAAGCAAGGACAAGGGGCATGATCAGAATAGACCTCCTTGGCTCACTGTAAACAAAGATACGTCAAAGGGAGACTTCAATAACATCCTTTAAGTGGTAGCAAACAAGCAGGGAGAACCATAAATCATGCTGAAACCAACTATTCAAAACTATTAGAGAAATAAACAAGCATGAGGACTAAAGAGAGAGATCAAAGACTCTGAAATACATCAGAAGAAGAAAACATAAAATAGTGAAGGATAAATAGGTCTAAGGTGCTTCCAAGAGTCATTTCTTAGCCTAAAACTTTCATCCTACTATAGTAATAATTTATGGAATAGAATGAAAATAGGGGAAAAACATTAAATAGTTCAGAATACTTCACCAACATCCAAGCTCATGGATCCAATGATAGAGCCTTCTCAAGAACAAGCATGCAAAAACATCATCAGGGCTTCCAAGACTTCAATTTCCTCTTCAACTTAAACAGACTATGCATAATTTTAGAGAGTTTCAGTATTACAACTAGTGATCAACCAACCAACCAAAATTTACAATGGATTCCTCAACAATGTTTTATAGAGGGATGAGGAGGTTGAAAGAGAGAAAAGATCTTCTGAGTTCAATTAATACATTTAATGCTTCTCAGCCTTTGAGGGGCTCAAGGGAGAAGTTTATAGATATTTTTCGGTATTAATTGGTTTACATAAGTATTTAAGCTTGTTGGAAGCTTATGTTGACTTTAAGGCTCTGTGTCATCTCTGTAATAACTCAGTAGATATTTTACAATAAGTTCTTCGTTTGAATTAACTTTTCGGCTGTTGTGAGGAAAATAAATTTTATTTTGGTCATTACTCGGCCTCTGTTGAATGTTGTGAAGCCACAGGTGGAAATTTGGTAGCTGAGAGGAATCAATTTGCCTCTGATGTGGTAGTGGAGGCATCCTCTGTCTGATAAATATTCTTGATTTGCCTTTAATTGTGTTTAATTCAATGGATTAAGATTTTGATAACCGACCTTAGTTGTAATCCATTAAACTGCATAATTAATGTTTAATCCTTCATTTATGCTGTGTTTGGGTCTTCGACACTGATACTCTTTGATTTGATTAGGCATTGTTGTGTCTTGTTGATGTGCAGGTGACACGGGGCTCATATGGCATCAATACTCATGATTTATTGACAAGATGTGGTATAGAACCTCACAGATCAATCTTCCTTTAATGCATGAAAACCTGGAGGATTGTCATCCTTGGCTTCAATTTTACTTTTATATAATGGAAAAACCATTAACACCTGCAAAAATACAAAAATATTATAAGATCCTGCGTATTGGGTAAAACTGCTTCAGAGGTTGTGGGGGAGGAGCATGGCCGTTGGATGGCAACATCCAACGGTGGAGATTTTAATTCAGAACCGTTGATCTATGATTGACCAAGAAGATCAACAGTTGTGATTAGCAGTGAATTAATAATGCAAAGGGGTCACATTATTTGTGAAAATAGAAGGAAATGTGAAGAAATAAGGTTAAAAACCCTTTGGCGGAGGAAAATGCAGAGGAAAGAAGAGTGGTGTTGATGGATGATCGTGAGCCGTCGGATGAGATCGGCCACGAGATCAACAACAGAGATTTCTCTTTAAAAACCCTTTGGAAGAGGCGGCGGGCGATAGTGTATGGCCAGATTAGATCTGAGTCGTTGATCTGTAGAGATCAACGACGGGAAACACAACGCGATAAAACACAATGAAAAAGGGGAAAGTGGTTTCAGAGAGAAAAACAGACAGTATCGCGCGGAGAAATGGGAGAAAGGTGGTTTCACCCTTTTGAACGTGATATGCGTTAGACGGTGGCACATGGATTTTTAAAACAGCTTATATCACGTGATTTTGGGAGATTAACGCCCATGCTGAAAGTTACGCGATATGGAGCGCTAGCCGTTAGATTTTGGGCCTCAGATCTAATGGTGGGGAGTGAGCATGATATGGACATGATGCGTGGGTCATAGCAGGTAGGGTGGTTTCAATATGGGCCATCGAATCAAGGATTGGACGACTGAGATTAAAAACCGAGGAAGGCAAGACCCACAGGAGGTAGGCCTGTCGGGGTTAATATGAACCATTAGATGGAACAAATCAACGACTGGGATGTGATCTGTGGTATAAATGAAATTATACAAAGGCAGAGAATGGGTTAATTAGGGTCGTTGATCTACAGATATCAACAGCTTCAGATTGGCGAAAAAACATTACATAGTGAGGTATAAATAATCTTAACCAAAGTCGAGAAATGCAATCTGGACCGTCCGATTTGGACACGTGGATGGCCCAGATGCAATCGGAGCTATCGGCATCAGTGGGGCAAAGAACATGGAGGCGCTAAAGCGATTTATTGTGGGCCATCGATCTGCAGATCAGATTGATGGCAGAGAATGGATCAGGGGGTGCCAATCGGAGGGGGGGAAATAAAATGTGCCCGATAAAAACTTGCGATGCAATATCGTGCGAGCCGTTTGATCGGCTCAAGATCAACGACGGATATGGTTTCAAAACATGCATCGGCTGAAACCCTTTAAAACTTTATGAAAACCAAAAATTTACTGAAATATAAAGGTTTTGGCTTCGGGGGTGGGTTTATGAAAGGCTTGGCGCCCGACTGCGGGGCTTGTGGTTTATATGAAATGCGATAGGCCCAGGGCTTATACATAGAAAGGGCCAATCAGGATTGGGCATTCGGGCTTTTCAATCTACCCATTTAAATTTCTCTGATGTGATTGGCGCTTCGAGACTTTTAACTCTTGGTCCCAGGCGTAGGTTTATATGGAGAGAAGCGGAAGGTCGGGGTTTATACAACGGGGCTCAATCACATCAGAACTTTGATGCGAAGCTTTTCAATCTACCCATTTATATTAAAAAACATTACTCTGGTGGGTTTAGACCAAAACTTAGAAAAAGTGGGTTTTTTGAATTAAAAAAGGGAAAAATGCATCGGAGATGGGTTTATACACTTTAGCGCCCGACAGCAGGCTCCGTGGGTTATATGAAGCGGCAAAAAGGCTCGGGGTTTATAACTAGAGGCCAATCGCATCGGAAGTATTATAAAGGCCGAAGACTTACGTTCATTGTTTGTTGCTGATGTGATAAGCGCCGAAAGATTTTAGCGCTTGGTTTTAGCACCAGGGCACATGTGGGGAAGTGGTTTAGACTTAGCCCAAAGGGGCTTAAGCACACAGTCAAATTTTTTTATCTTTTATGAATTTTTCAATGCTTTTTGATGGATTTGGGGGGTTTCGGCAAGGTTTAAAAGTGAGTTTTAAACCTTGTAAAAGGATTTTTATGAAGGGGAAAGGGGAATAAACAAAAAATAGAGAAATTTCATGGGGAAAAAAGGGGTAAAAATGAAGGTTAGTTTTGAGTGAAGGAGGGGAAAAATGGGATTTTGCAGCAGTCTTTTCTTCATGGAAAAACAACAGAATTTTTGGGTTCAAAAGGTGAACAACAGTGACGACTAAACGAAGGATAGAATATCTTCAAAATACTTTAAGCACCAACAACTTTTTCAATAAAATTGTTTCTTGAAGGCTGTCAAAAAATAATTTAGTCACCACTTGATATGACAAAATTTTATAGGTGGCTAACACTCCCAAGACTAAAACCTCTGAAAATTATACAAAAAATAGCCCTGTAAATAAACCCAAAGTCACAAAGCAGAAAGACAAAACAGTGGCTATAAATTTTGATAAAAATAAAGAGAAAAGCACTCAAAACAATGAAAAACAGAGTGCAGATCTTAGCAACGCTAGTATCTCAGCTAGTGCTCCTGTTAAAAAAATTCTAACCAATGTAAATAGAGAAAATTAGCAACTTGATCTTGCTGATAAAATGGTGGTTAACAAAGCTGAAACAAACCTTGTAAGAAGTCAGCTACCTTTCAGTTTGGAGCAGGAAATTGCCAAGATAAAGATCTTTGTTCCCCTTACTGAATTAGCCACCCAAAATGTGTACAGATCCAAAATTTTGAAGGCGTTTAACATAGAAGAGAATAATGATGCTGTCAATATTAATGATGACCAACCAGAGATCATATTTGGTCCTAAGATTGAGGGTAGATATCAAGAAGGACCAGTTCCTCCTTTTTATGTTAGTTTACAGATTCATGACAAAATTTTGCACAACGCTATGCATGATTCCGGGGCCTCTCACAATTTAATGCCCAAAGCTGTAATGGAGAGTCTCGGCCTTGAAATCACTAGACCTTACAAAGATCTTTACTCCTTTGACTCAAGTAGGGTGAAATGTTTAGGCTTAATCAAAGACCTCTGTGTTAACTTAGCATAAATTCTAGCCAAGTGTTTAGTCATGGATATTGTAGTGGTTGATGTACCCCCAAAATATGGTATGTTGTTATCAAGATCTTTGGGAGCTAAGTTACAAGGAACTATGCAGATGGATATGATACATGCAACCATCCTTGTTTTCAATCAGACTTGAAGACTTTATAAGGAGTCTCATATGCAATTACTAGCCAAGAGAGACTGCAAAACTCTCCCCTTTATTTTGTAAATATAGGCCTTGAGTCATTTATTCTTTTCAATGATGAAACATTCACTGAGCAAGTGACCTTAACTGAATTAATGGCAGATAGAGAAGAGGAGAAAGACAACACAAAAGTGTCGAAACAGTTTGCTAAACCTGAAAACTACAGCAAACAAAACACAGGTCTAGAGTTGCAAATCATTCATCCATTTATTTTAAACCTTGAGAGTCAAGAAAGCAGTCCTCAATGCAATGAAAAACCTGAGGAATTAAAACAAATTCAACAAAGTGTTGATCTTCAAGAACAATCCGAAAGAACACTAGTTGAAGAGGATAGTAACCAAACTACTGAACCTAAAACTAGTCCTCTTTGGAGTATGAACTTCGATGGGTCTTGCACTAGGAGAAATGTTGGTGCAGGAATCTGGATACATAAAACTGAGAACAATCACACTGAAGGCCATTCCTACAGATTAAATTTTTAGTGTTCGAATAACATAGTGGAATACGAATCTCTTCTTTAGGCTTACACTTGCTAAAGAAATTAGGAGCCAAAAGAATAAAAGTTCATGGGGATTCAAAGTTAATCATTAGGCAAGTAAATGGGGAATACAACACTAAACACCCTAGACTTAGAGCCTATAGGAATGATGTCATAGATTTATTGAAAACTTTTGAGGAATCCCAACTTACTTTTGTCCCAAGTGAAAAGAATATCCTCGCCCACATTTTAGCTTTTTCTGCTAGAACATGCTTAACACCTTATGAAACCAAACAATGCACAACTCAAATTAAATTCATACCAACTGTCCCTGATAATGAGAAATATTGGTAAGTGTTTGATGGAGACAAACAAATAGAAGACTTCCTGCAGTCCAGAAATGAATTTGAACTACCAAGTTCAGATTAAGATTAGAAACAGACTGTCCTAGTGAAGAAAATCTACTTGATGAAGAAGAAGAGTCTCCAGAGATGGCTGATGTAAATCAGTTTTCTAGAAAACTTGAAAACACAACAGAATTTGTTGCAGAGTTAGAAAAAGAAGACTTAGAAACTCTGCAGTCTAACAATCAAAGTTTTCCAAAAGGTCTAGTCCCTTTAGAAGAGTTGTTTGATTTCAATGATGTGGCCAAGAAACCTAAGCTAGAGCCTATCGAATCTGAAGTTGGAGTGTAATATAGGCAGTGAACTAAAACCAAAGATGATCAAACTGTCTAAAACTTTACCAGCTCACATCAAACGAAAATACATAGAGTTTTTTAAAGAATTTTCTGATGCTTTTGCGTGGAGTTATGAGGATCTGAAATCCTATGACACTGAAATAATTTAGCACAAGATACCTCTCAAGGAAAACCAAAAGCCATTTAAACAAAAAATTTGCAGAATAAACCCTGTTCAGTTACCTTTGGTTGAGAAGGAAATCAAGAAAATGTATGAAGCTAGTATTATTTTCCCTTTTAGATATTTAGAATGGGTGTCTAATCTAGTGTCAGTTAGGAAGAAAACAAGAGAGATAAGGCTTTGTATAGACTTTAGAAACTTAAACAAAGCATCATTTAAAGACAACTACCCTTTACCCAAGATGGACCATATTTTACAAAAGGTAGTAGGGTCTAAAAGAATTTCTTTGCTTGATGGCTTCTCAGGATACAATCGGATATTAGTACATCCTGATGATCAACTAAAGACAGCTTTTAATACACCTTGGGGCACTTTCATCTATGTGAAAATGCCTTTTGGTTTAATGAATTCTGGTGCTACTTTTCAGAGAGCCATGGAAATTGCATTCTCGGAAGAATTAGGTTACTTCATCATTATCTACCTTGATGATATCACTGTTTTTTCCAAAACAGATGAAGAACACCTAAAGCACTTAAGAATAGTCTTTGAGAAATGTAGAAAGTTTGGGTTATCTTTAAATCCTAAGAAAACACTGTTTGGTCTCCAAGAAGGTAAACTTCTTGGGCACATCATATCAGAAGAGGGGATAAAGATAGACCCAAAGAGGATTGAGACTATATTGCAAATCACTCATCCTAGAAACATCAAGGAACTTCAATCTTTCATTGGAAGGATTAATTTCTTAAGAAGGTTCATACCCAACTTGGCTGAACTTTTTAGAAACATTACAAACATGCTGAAAAAGGAAAAAGGAGTTAAATGGACCTTGGAAGCGAAGAAATCTTTTGAGCTGGTGAAACAAGCATTAACCAAAACACCAGTTCTAATAAGTCCCGATTTTTCAAAAGATTTTTACATTTTTTCATTTGCATCAGAACATACAATAGTTGTTGTCCTATTGTAGAAAAATCCACAGGGATAAGAGTAGCCC
Organism: Pinus albicaulis; assembly: GCA_034641835.2. Taxonomy (NCBI): domain Eukaryota; kingdom Viridiplantae; phylum Streptophyta; class Pinopsida; order Pinales; family Pinaceae; genus Pinus; species Pinus albicaulis. The sequence goes on from CM076583.1 coordinate 97,500,011, forward strand.
ATTGCATTATTTAGCAAGGCATTGAGAGATGCTCCTCTGAAGTATAACATTATGGAAAAACAAGCCTTTTCCTTAGTCAAAGCCTTAAAAGACTTCAGATTTTTCATTTTGCACTCCCACATCATTGACTTTGTCTCGAATTCAGTTGTGAAAGACATTCTAACACATGACCCAGATGGCAAGAGAGGTAAGTGGATAGCTGTGATACTTGAATATGATTTAGAGATCAAGCCCACTAGACTCATTAAAGGCCAAGGATTAGCTAGATTAATGGCTGAATCAAATTTCAAAGCTCTTGATATAAACATGATAAATGATTTAGATGAACAAGAGGAACTGTAATCTCCCATTATTGAAGACCATTTTATGAATTCCTCTTGGTATGCTGATATTCTATATGTTTTGCTCAATCTGAATACACCTCCTGGTTTATCAAAAACAAAGGCACGATTTTTAAAGTTAAAAGTTGTTAACTATTGCATTTTAAATAAATTTCTCTATTGGAACAATGCAAGTGGGATATTGCTTAAATGTTTACCTGAGAATGATGCAGAGAAGGTTAAGCACGAGTTCCATGAAGGAGAATGTGGAGGCCACCTCTACTAGAAGAATATAGCCAACAAAATCATTTAAGCTGGTTACTATTGGCCCACCCTCTTTCTAGATGTACACAAAATGATAATCGCCTGTCATAAATGCCAACTTTTTGAAGGCAAAAGAAAATTGCTTCCTTTACCTTTGCATCCAATCACTCTTTAAGCTCCTTCTCAACAGTGGGGTTTAGACTTCATAGGAGAAATCCATCCACCCTCATCTGCCCAGCATATATGGATTCTCACTGCAATAGACTACTTCACCAAATGGATAGAATACATCCCTTCTAGGCAAGCCAATGACTCTGTCATCATAAAATTTATTGAGACTCATATCCTCTCTAGATTTGGTTTTCCTAGGAAGATCATTCCTGATAATGCTACAGCATTTGGATCCAAGAAGATGGTTGAATTCTGTCACAAATATCAGATAACATTGGGTCATTCTACTGCCTATTACCCTCAAGGTAATGGGTTAGCAGAATCCTCAAACAAAATTTTGGTAAACATATTCAAAACGTTGTTGGAGGACAACAAAAAGTTTTGGCATACAAAGCTAGTACATGCACTATGGGCTAACAGATTGACACTTAGGAAATCTATTGGAATGTCACCCTACCAGCTTATGTATGGAATAGATGCAATTTTTCCAACCAGCCTTGGTGTGCCAGTTATGAAGTTGATCCAAGAAGTGCAGTCTGAAGACAATGATATGAGAAGAAGAATAAATCAGACCATACATCTTCAGCAAACCAGGGAGGAGGTCTACAACAGAGCATTACAAAAGCAAGAGAACATCAAGAAGCTTTTTGACAGAAGGACAAAAGCCAACAATTTTAATATTGGTGACAAAGTGTTAAAGTGGGACTCAAGGAGAGAAGACAAGGGAAAGCATGGGAAATTTGATGACTTATGGCTTGGCCCTTATCTCATTCATTCTTCTGCTGGTAACAGCGCTTATTTCTTTCAGGAATTGAGTGGAGCTGAACTGTTTGGGGGTCTTGTCAATGGCAGGATGCTCAAACATTATTTCTCTTGACCATATCAGTTTGGAAGCCTTTTTATATTTTTTCTCATTATAAATATTTCATCCATCATTGCTTTCAAAGTTAGAAAAATACAAAAATACAAAAACAATAGAAAGAGAAAAGAGGGCAGATTGTTAAAACAAGAAAGGTACAGCCCCATACCAAAAAAGAGAAAAAAAATCTGAAAGTGTGCAAGCTCAAATGCCACTCCTAAAAAGACACTCCTAGTTAGTCATATAGCCTAAACATGACTAATTAGTTTTAAATTTACTGCTACTAGGTTAATGAAAATAAATTTTCCAAACAATTTAATCTAGGCTTATTAGTTAGGTAGATTAGGATAGAAAATACAGGTTCAAACAAGCTCAAAATTAGAACCAATGAGTTTTCAAAAGAAGAATGACTCTAAAATGCTGAAATTTTGAGCCAAAGATAGAAGTAAATTGGTTCTAATAAGCACAAAACTTGAACCAGAGAACAACTCAAACAAATTTAAAAACAGAGCTGAAGAAAAGAGAAGGATGTTCCTAAAAATTTCAGATCTTAAGCCTTCAACATTTTGATTTAATTTTCTGCAAATAATAATCTATGTGCAATTTTTTTTTTTTCCATAGATCAGCAGCAAGTTAGACTGGTCAATCCTGACTTGTATGCTTTTAAATTTCTTGTTTTAGAATTTAGAGAACAAAAATCTCTTAGACAGTCTAATCCTAACAGAGAGTAGTTAGGTAGAGAAGCTTATGAACTCAACTGTTTAATCTAATTTCATGTTGAAATAAGAAGTAGACTTAGATTAGTTTTTGCTTTCAAAAGAATAAAATGCTTGTAAAAGAGTTTTCCAATCCAAATTCACTCTCAAAGAAGAAAAAATGTTAGATCAGTAGGATTGGGTAGGTAGAAAGCTTGTTTGATAGAATTCCATTGTTTTTCATGGCTTCTAACATTATGAGAACATAAGAAGATCATCCAAGTGAATAAATTCGCAGCCCAATGGATGAGGCATTGATCAGCCCCCCAGAGAATACAAGTCTAAAGTTCTTGACATCTTCAAGAAGGTGCCATCCCCATGTGGAGCCATTGTTAGCCACCTGTAAAATTTGTCATATCAAATGGTAGCTAAATCATTTTTGAAGCCTTCAAGAAACAATTTTATTGCCAAATTGTTATTTCTTGAAGTCTTGTGAAGATATCTTATCCTTTGATTAATCGTCACTACTGTTTCCCTCCCAAATCTGAAAAATTTGTTGATTACCAAAGGAAGAGACTGCTGAAAATTCCCATTTTCCATTATTTTTTCTTCTCCATTCTTCTTCTCCTTTACATTCATAAAAATCTTCATTTACCTTTCATTACTTCAAAATTACCTTTAAACCTTTGAAAATTCACTTTGAAGGCTTAAAAAACCCTTTTCCCCTTTCTACCGAAAGCCAAAAAAGCCTTGAAAATATGTTATTTTGGCTTAAAAAACCCATTTTTAACTAAGACCCTAAGCCCCTTTGGCCTTAGACCCTAGCTCCTTTTTCTGCATAAAACCTGGAGTGGTGACCCATAGTTAAGCCCCTTTCACGCAAAATGCAATCGTGGTTTTCGTTTCCTCTTGTTACCTTTTGCCTTTAAAAAGGTTTCCGATGCGATTGACCCCTTTCTTCTAACTCCCGATTCATTTGACTTTTCATATAAACCTGAGCCTCGCAATCGGGCGCTAAATGCCATGAAAACCCCTCCCCGAAAAAAAATTTCCTTTTTATTTTATAAAAAATCTGATTTTCTTATGTTTCAACGAGACCCAACAATGTATTGTTTGGTGAATTATCAACCATTGATGTACTCCTCGATCGACGATCATCGGAATCTCGCATCGGAGTTAAAAAAACAAATCCTTTGTTTGTTCCCTTCAAATATTCCGATGTGATTAGGCCTTAAGCCCTTTGTGCTAAACCCCAAACCACTTCCCCACCATATAACCCGCACCCAGGACCAAGCGATTAAGTCCCGAGTGCTAATCGCATCGAAGTTTTTTTCATTGAACATATTTTAATGGTTATTTCCCCCCTCCAATTGGCCACCTTGCGATGGCTTCCCAGCTGTTGATCTTCCCCGCTAGGCCCGGATCCGACATCCCACATCACTCTGTTCAATAGCCTGCATACCCTCCTTTGGCACCCATAACTTAATCTCCACCGTTGATTTACCATTCAGATCAATGGTCCTTGTTTAATCGCATCGTGAAAAACCATTGCACCTTTTCCTCTCTTCTCCACCGATTGGTGACCCCCGATTGTATCTGGGTCATTCATTTCACTCATTTGATGGCCCAAAGAAAATCTTAGCACCTTTTGTTAAAATTCATGAAACCCCACTATATAAATGTTTCAATGACTATCCACCGTTTATCTCTGCAGATCAACGGCTCGCATTAACCCAAACTCTGCCCAACCCTCGCCTCATATTTTATTCCATTAACCCCAAGATTAAATTTGAGTCATTGATCTGTTTCATCCAATGATCCATATTTAACCCGATAGGCCCAACTCCTTTGGGTCCTACCTTTCCCCAGATCAAATCTCTGTTGTCCATTCCCTGATCTGACGGTCCAGATTAAAACCGCCGTGACCCTGTCCCACCTTTTTTCGCTCGATCATCTTGTCTTATCACGCTCCAAACTCCACCGTTGGATCAGCCCACCCTTCATCCAATAGCCAGGGACCCATATCACATGATTTCGCGTCCGATGGTTAATTCCTAAAAATTACGGAATATGGGCGATTTTTTAAGGACACATGGCGGGATGTGAAGCATATCGCATTTTTTATGAAGATTTTGGAAACCGCTTAATAGCAGCGCGACACCAGTGGTTTCTTTGGCCGAAACCACTTTTCCCCGTTTCCATTACATTTTCCCATGTGTAATCTTCGCCGTTGATCTCTGAGATCTAATGGCTCACATTCAATCTCTCCTTTTTCATCACCCTCCACCCATCCTCCAAGGGAATTCATAAGCAAATCCCCGCCATTGATCTTTGTAGTCAATCTAATCCAACGGCCCACAATCTTTCAGAAACCCCAAATTTCATTTTAACCTTTTGTCAACTCTGCCAAAGGTTTTCACCCTTTTCCTTTGCATTTTCTCCCATTTCGCTATAATGTGGCCCCTCTACATTATATATTCACGATTAATCTCAACCATTGATCTTTGCGGATCAACGATTCTGACTTAATCTCCCCACCTTTTATTCAACCGCCTCTCCATTATCCTCAGCATTAAATCCTCACTTTTGGATGCTTTCATCCAATGACTATGATCTATCCTCAGCCTCTAAAGCAGTCTAAACCCAACTACGCAGGATTTTCTTAATTTTTCTTGTTTTTTGCAGGTTTTCAAGGTTTCTCAAATGTTTTAAAAAGAGAATTGAAGGCTAGGGATGACGATCCCTCACGCCTTTATTCATGAAATAAGATTGTTCTGCAGGGTTTCCCATCAAGGTTTATCAGTGCCTCATAAGCACTGGCACCATTATAAAACCTCTGTAAACGCCTGCACATCAACAAGACACAGGAAAATTTAATCAAGAAAAGAGTATCAGTGTTAAAGGATCTAGTCACAGCAGAGATGAAGAATTGAAGATGGTTTACACAGTTTTGAGGGATTATGGCCTAAATCGACTATTCAAAAAACCTAATCCACTCAATTAAACACAATTTGAAGAATAGAAGATAGAAATTAGGCGTAATTAAGCCTAACACAGAGAATTAAAACAAATTAATAGTGTTTAAAGAAAAACAATAATATCTATCATTCTAAGAAGCCTCCACTACCACATCAAAGGCTAATTGAATCCTCTCAGCTACCAAAAGCCACCTGCAGCCTCAAAGCATTCAAAAGAGGCATAGTTATTACCAAAACAGAAGATATTTTCCTCAAGGCAACTGAATAGTTATTTCATATCAAAGAACTTATTACAAACTGTCAGCATAGTTATTACAAAGATAAGAAAGAATTCTAAAAGTCAACAAACTCTGCTAAGAGGATCGAAAACTTAATAAAAATAATTAATACAGAGAAATATCTGAAATATTCTCCATTAAACCCCTCAAAGGCTGAGAAGCATTAAACTGTATTAATTGAGCCTATAGATCTTTCCTCTCATCCACCTCCTCATTTTTTTTATAAAATCTTATTGAGGAGCTCATTGTAAAGGGTTGGTTGCTGAACTCTGATATAATACTTGTGCTCAAAACTTTCTACATGTAAATAGTGTCCAGAAGCTCCTAAAGCTCTATTTGTGGTCAAATAAGTTAGGCTGAGAAGAGAAGATGATTGATGTACTGAAACATTGGACTTGAAGAATGTAATTGGATTGACATCAATATACAAGTTGATTTTTGGGATCCTGGTCTATATCACTGGTGAAGTGCTTCTTTCTGTGTTATTGTTTTTTTCATGTATGCCATTTTGTCCATTTATTCTCTAATAAAGAACAACAAGCATAGAGTTAGGATTTACTGTTTACAGTACCCTTCTCTGACTGATAATCTTTATCTCAATGTTTTCCTCCAAATTGTGTGTTTAAGAATGACAAAGTGTAAACATTATCAAGGAATGTTGGTTTGTCCTTGTCTTGATGTGCAAAGCTTGAAAAGAAGTTCTTGAATGATATTTTCATTATGTACTTAGTAGAGTTAGACTAGGAAAGTTTATGGTTTGCCCTGTCTTCTAGTTCTTTCTTCAAAGGTAATTCTGAAAGTTTCCCTGAGAGTATGCTGAAAGCAGCTTAGATTTAAAAGTATCTTATTTTATCTTAGGCTACACTTTGTTTTCTTATCTGTTTTCATCCCTTCTGAAAGTAATTATGTGGATTACTGGATTGTTTTCCTGACAAGTTAGCTTTAATACAAGCTTGTCCAAAGAAGTCTATGGTTAGCCCTATCCTTTGGTTGGTTTTAAACAGTTACTTAAAAGGCTTTTCTTGTTTGGAAAGATTGATAAATGCTAGTTGAAATTATTGTCTTTTTCCACCCCTTAAACACTTTATTGTTCCATTCCATCATTTTATCTAAGAGATCTTGTGATATAGATGACTTGCCCCCTGGACCATTCTTGAAATTGTTTCACAATTAAACACTTTTATGAATCCATAGCCCAATGGACTAAAAACCAGCGTCATATCTATCCTATCAGCCAAATCTTATTTTGATTGCCTATACCTTCACCCCTTTGGAACTCTTTCATTTTAGGACTTTCCACTCAACTAAAAATCATGCTCAACCATCCAAAACCAAACAAAAACCTTGTTCTTAATAACTAGCCTAATATCACATTTCAAAAGCCTTAAAGATAAATCAATCTTTGCACTTATAGAGAGATCCCTCTCTATATTCAGGAGGCCTAGATCCTAGAATCCCAAAATGGTTCAATTGTTCTCCTTGCAACTTTAGTCTCACCAATCTGCTAGAATTACAGGGAGCTAACAAGGTGCCTACGAGTCAGTTGATTACGATGGGATTCCTTTGGCGCAACCTAGAAATGGGTTGTATCTTAAACGTTACTATGCTTAATCATGAGCGTAGTAATTTTTGTATTATATAGTTTATATGTTGTTGATTTGCATTGATTATCTTAATTTGTTTTTTTGAGTTTTCTTGACGTTAGTAATCCACTTTACATTTTATGGCAGATGTCTGAATCTTTGGAACCATTTTTTGGATATGCTGATGGTGCTAGTCGTAGTATGCAGAATCTATCCTCTACAGCGTGGGCCATTTTCGCTCTGAACGACGAGTTAGTGAGTTTTCAAGGGATTCGTATTGGTAGATCGATGAACAATATCGCTGAGTATAGTGCATTAATCTAAATTCTCTCTGATGACATTTTATTTGGTATTAACCGCATAATCATCAGGTTAGACTCACAACTTGTGGTACTACAACTTACTAGTGTTTATACTGTTAGAAATCCAACACTTCTTAGATTTTTCCTAAGAGTTCAACTTTTGGAGAGACATTTTTATTTCATTCAATATCAACACATTTCCAGAAATCTGAACACCTTAACTAATTCATTAGCTAATCAATTTTTAGATTAACATTTGCAACATAGGTAAAGAAAACATTCACATCATTGAATAGGATTGCATATTAAACATAGGAAAAACTCTGAAAACATATAGATAGATAGTTATAGGTTTTTTAAAAAAAAATTTCCCAAGACACGTTGGTCATTTGACCTCAAAATGTATGAAAAAAGTCATAAGTAAACTAGTGGTGCTCATGATAACACGCTATAGATCTAGAAATCCTACAGAGAAACCGTATCCAACGGTTAGGAACCCCAATTGTGTGTCGCTGCAGTCGCATGGGAAGTTCTTCGATCCAGAAATCCAGAATCCCGAAGGTCAACCCCTCTATGTGTTGTTGGAGCTTAGCAAGAGTCTCAGCCATATCGAGGTCCTGAAGGACTGCTCTCCTGATAGCCCTCTGCTGGCACATCTGCTTCATGCTCTGGTTCCTCTACTGGTTGAACACGACCGATATCTGCATTACATTAAAAAAATTTGTTTAGTCTTGGAAAGAAATAAAAACACAAAAACATTTGTATAAACCTTATAAAAATAAAAATAAAAACATGGTCAAATCAATCTTACCTATTGCACCCCACTGAGCGCCTTCTGGTAAAACTAGATCTGGATCTCCTCGGAATTCAACGCCTGCATATGCATACTCATTGATGGTGATGATTTGTCACCTGAACCAGGTGAAGAATGCAGTCAAGAACATAATGGTCGATTGGCCTGAATGTCAACCCATGTGTGCTACCCATCTCTGCATTCGAGGATCTCTAGGACTAGATATATCCAATGTTACATGTTGTGGCTGCATCACTGGAATCCGTTCCAAAGCGAAGGAGATAAGGATAGAACCACAACTAAAATTTTTCTTCCTTCCTCCCTTGATTTATTCAGTTGTTCCTTTATTTGAGATAGAACAGCTTCAGACCAATTGAAAACTGTTGGCTCTAAGCATTCCAACACATACTGCATATATGATCTGTTTTCCACATGGAGTGTAACGGTGCCAACTAGTTTAGCGATCGTGAATAAGATGGTTCTCAGAGGAAAATCCTTGACATCATGGATGTTTATTTTTCCATCTTTGCTAGGTTTTGACCCAGGATAACAATACTGCATAACATAATCCCTCATTGTTTCTCCTCCAACAGTAGATCCTGTGAGTGCAATGGGCAAACCTCTCCTCGAAAATCCTGTGAGAAAATACACATCCTCAACTGTTATGGACAACACTTGATTTTTTATGTGAAATGCCTCTATTGTTGGATCCCATGCTCGAACAAGGAACTCCAAGAGTTCTATTTGTTGCCTCGTTCCCGACAATTTAAAGTACTTAGGCAGCCCGCAATCTCTTAAAGCTCTTACAGTACCTGGATCATTCAAGGCAATCATATCTTGTTCTTCATGTTCTATTTCTCTCCATGTAATCATCATTATTATCCAATGGAAACCTGAAATCAAACACAACATCCATTATATACCATTCATTACAGAAAACTAGGCAAATTTTGAACACATCTTGAAAATCAAAAACTTGAACTACGCCAAACGCACTCTTGGTGAAGACAATGTGTTGCATATGCAGGTACCCTTCACTGTACCTGCTCTGCAACGCAGGTTTTGGTGTACAAGGGTGCATTTCCCTCAGTTTGGGAGAAATTTACCCTAGGGGCCTCAAAACCCTAAAAATTTGTAAATAATGGAAATGAAATGACTACTGAAAGAAAGAGGAGGTATTTACTATTGACCTGGATCAGACGGTGACGAAATCTGTCCACAGAAACGACCACAATCAACGACTGAAGTTCGGGGACAAAATCAGGTTCAGAGCTCCAAAATACAAATGGTAACTATGGAATGGTAAAAATCAATAGTGAAATTGCTTTACATAGTCATTTAATTACTTGTAAGTTAAATTTATTTCTATGGCTATGGTTTTGTTATGTTTTTATCATGAAATAGGTATTTTTAATCCATTTTTTGTTGTTCTAAACAAGAAATACAACTGACGAACATATTAGTTGTGCAGATTTATTTCAAATAAGTACTTGACCACAAAGCATACTTTTCCTCCTTATTTTTCGAGCTTTGATAAAAACAAAAAAGGATTTGAAGCGCACTTTTATCTCTTTTTCGAGCTTTGATAACAGTGAAATAGGAACCCCTAGAGTCTTCTTTCAGCTCTTTTCAGACTCCAATAATGTGAAAAGATTGCCGAGCACTTTTCATTTCGAGCTCATTAAAGTAAATGAATTGATATCTAATCAGTATAATTTTAACCCTTTTCTGAACTGAGATGGATTATTTACGAAAAATGAATACCTTGGTTAAACATGACCAAAGAGGTTCTTCTAGATATCATTTTACACTTTTTTGGATCTGAGAGACAAATTTACGAAAAAGTACTTGTGGAGTCCTCTTTCGTCCTCTTTTTCAGACTCTCTAAACATGAAAAAGGATCGGGCTGTCACTGTCGTTAAGCTCGTTAAAACATAAAATAGCGATGGGCTTGTCAATCATGGCAAGAATCTAGTTTCATTCATCGCTAGACTCGTTAAATTATTAAATAGCGATACTTCATTCTTTATTCGCCCGAAGGGTTGAATTATAGATCAAGCGAATGTTATCCTCCTCAAGCTTGTTAAAAAATAAATATGTACTGGTCAACAACTGAATGGGGAAAATTTGGGAAAAGAAAGCAAAGTTTATTTTTGGTAGCAAGTCGCTCTTGAACATGACACTTCTTTCACTCCATGTACGTGACTGTTTGGGTTGGGTAATCATCTTGACGGTTCATTCACACCTATGGTTCACCATAACTTCACTTTAGTTTTGGGTCAATGCTGGAAACTCATCACAGTGTCGCTGATATGTTCTAGAGAAGTCATCCACTGATTTAGAACTCATCCATCTGCAATACTCATAAACCTTCATTTTCATGACCGTCATCCTTGACAATTGCTATATCAAGTTATACCCGTGTCTCCAAAATCAGTAACTCCAGTTTTGCAATAAGGTGACTTCCTATCGACTACAAATAAATATCTAGGAATTTCACTTAGAAACATTAGATTCCAGTACCATGAGGCTTGTTATAGCATCGACAAGATCCTCGCTTCTGGAATTTTGACCGAAATATTTTGTTTGGCGTTCAACATCAAAAAATCTATTCACAACTTACGAAATGTACTGCAGTACTTTGAGGGCCATTTTCATTAATGGTGGTTCTCTCGCATTTGTTAACAGCGTTCATTATCGACGATGTTTTTCCATGTTCAACGAAAAATCATATATTCGCATGGCTAGACTTGTACCCGAATAATCGAGTGAATGAGATAAGAAGACCCTGGATCTAGTTTTAGCCATCCGGGCTGCGATTTCAGGATTGTTGTACACATCATCTGTACGGTGACCTTACATACAGATTTTCATCCAAACATGGGCCTATATCTGTAGGCCATGTCTGCATCTGGGCAGCATTCCAATGTAGACGACTTTTTGAATTATGTACATGTTATTAGATTGTTTTATGTGCTGACTATGGGAATGCCTACCCTCAACAATTATGATAAATAGAGGATTTATCATGATGTAATGTATTGTAAGATTGATGTAGGTAACCGTTCCTCTTTTGTTTCTAGTCTCATCACAGTGTAAAGCATCTCAATCAAATGTTCTTATTATTTGGATCTCATGCTTTAGGGGGCAATTATTATAGGTCAATTTGGGCACCATTCCCAAGGACCTCGTTAACTGTGAAGCATCTCCAGGACCGATGATCAAAAGGTCTATCATTCCCTATCATCTTAGTTGCTATATGCCCTAAGACAGGAAAAATTCATGAATCAAACAAGATTTTCATCAAAGAAAGGCTTTTCCATGGTTTGAAGCTTATTATTAAACATGTGGGAGCTCACCAACGCAGGCTCTAAGGGGCCTAAGTGCATTGCACATGTAGGTAGCTCCATTCTGGGCTACTCTGCAAAGAACTTCCCGACATTCAAAGGTTCGTTGGTCACATTGGGAGCGAAATTCTCATTGTTCCGGAATCTCCACTTGGCCAGTGTCTTCTAGAAGGGTTCACATGTGTCATGCCTCAAATCCAAGTGTCCATTTGACATCTACATGTCTGGAAAACATGTCTTGCCTATTTTTGGAATGCAATTTATTGAAAAACAACCTACAGTTCATCTATACATTGAACACAAAGCTAAGTGTTCAAAGAGGAAGAATTTGAGTAGAGAAATGCTTGAGAATTTTCAGTAGAGAGTTTGATTTGTGGAGCTGCTGGTGGAGATATTTATGTTGTGATGAGACTAAGGAAATCTACTCGAAGGTCATGATAAATCAGTCACTAGGTTGTAACCTCTCCTTCTATCATCAATAAAGAGTATTTCTTATTTTTCCCTACATGCATCTATGTTTACTTTGGTTTTCCATGTTGTAGAATCTTAGTTGATGAATGTAGTTTATGCTTAACTGATTTGGCTAATTAACTTGAATAGATATCTATATTATTGTATCTTTTGCTATTTCATTTCTCTTTCTTGTAGGAAGCATTCAACTATTTGAAACCACTTGAAGTTGATGCTGTACTGGAAGCAACTGAAACAAGTAAGCATCCAATCCTCTCTGTATATCTGTTCCGAGTTAGGAAAAATGGTAGTGCAGTATTTCACCTATTGTTCTAGAATAGACACCAGTGTAGGGAAGCATAGTTTATCCGTAGATTACAACTCTGGCCCAACAATGTGGCCAAGCCTCTTCAAGACATTCACTCAATATGACTGCACAAAGTACCCTTTTCACATAAGATCATTTTAATCCACAATTTCAATGAGCGCAGGAACTTATTTGTAGGGCCTTTGAAAAATATTCTTTCAGCTTTAAAATACGATACAAAAGTATCAATAGAAAATTCAGTCACAAACCCACTTACAACATTATCAATCCAATAATCTACTATGCGGGTAATATTGTGGCTATATTTCTCTAGTTGTGGGTAACTCAGTCGTAAAGGAAGAAAAGAAAATCATGGACCTCTATGCAGATATAATTTTTCTCCCGATCCTAAGCAGATAATTTAGGGTTTAGGTTCTCTTTTATTGCAAACTCACGCAACTTCTTGTCAAGCCTGTTAGCCCCCTATAAATTCTGACAAGCAAGCAGGGGGCTGAATTTTTTGTTGAGCCTTCAAGGAATGCATTTCCTTGGTAACACATCATCCTTGAAAGCTCTTTCATGCCCTCTACCCTTTAATTATTTTCCTCTATTGTTCCAAAGTCAATAGGCCTCACTGATTGTGAAAAATTGTGCTCCTAAAGGCCTTCATGTGCCCCTTGTACCCCTGCCAGAATTCTCCAGTTCATCCCTTTTTCCCCTTTTTCAAAGCCTCCATTTCACCCCAAGTCCCTCCATTAGTCCTTCTAAAACATCCCAAAATCCCCTATAAACCATACACACACACCTGGTTTGGTTTAATTTCCCCCTTTTCCCCCTATTGTTACCCTTGGTTAGCCTTAAAACGCACTAAAAAAGGGCCAAAAAACCCACTTTCCACCTTATGACAGGCCTAGCCTCCTTCGCTCAGCCCTAGAACCAATTCTCCATGTGACTTGGGCGCTAGAAATTGGTGCTAGCTCGAAAAGCGCTTAGCATGTTTGGTTATCGGGTGCGATACCCGCCGTCGATCTGTACAGATTGGACGGCCTTCGCCGATCAGCATCGCGCCCGTGGCCCACTCCGTTCACCCCTCCGATCGCATCTCAACTGTCCATATAACCCGCAAATCAATAGCTCACAGTACATCCATCTCGGTGGTCCCCGCACCCGTGCCCTATTCAAAACCGCCGGTTTCTATTCCACCGCTTCCGAAAGGCGAGCGGTATTTTTCTTTTCGCAGCGATTCCACTCACCGCAGGACACATGGCACCGAGCACTATTAAAAAACCACCCCCCATCACGCATTAACGTTTGGCGGTGGACCCGGCGTGATATGCACAGACACTGTCCGATCTGGAGTCATCCATCCAATGGTGATCGCGCCACGAAGTTGTTCGCGAGTTAACCCAAGGCAAATTGAACCCCTGGCCCAACATCTGTCGCCTCCGACGTGTTCTCAACTGTCGATCTCCTTCTGAGATCGAACGGTCCAAATTAACTGTATGCCTCGCCATTGACCAGGTCCCACCATGTCATCATTCCACGTGTGTTCATATATTTTCGTCGCATTTTCATTCCCTCATATATATTTCATTCAAAGGCCAAAATGTCAAATTTTTTGCATTCCGCCAACTTTCACAATGACCATCTTCTACTGTTCACTGCATCTTCCGCCTTCACCCTGCGACTGTTCCACCATTTCACTAGTCTGCATTTCCATTCTCATTATCCTCGCTGCATCCACCCTCCCCATGCATATTTTACTTAACATGTTTGCATGTTTTGCATGGTACGGGCGGTGGACAACCGCCATGGTTTGTAGTCACTATTACAGTGGCACAGAACATAGGAAAGGACCATTTTCAGAAATTGAAATTATGAGGAAAGGGCTGGGAAGTTGTTATGACATGACTTTCATTAAAGGAGTGGGGTTAAACTCTGTCAAGCCTCTCCAGAGCCATTAAAGCACATATTTTGCAGACAGAGGCAATCGTGGAAGTGTCAAAGAGTATCAGTGAAGGATCAGAGAGTTTAAAGCCGGTAATCAAATATTTTTGAAGCCTGGAGTCAGTGACCAAATCGAAGAAATCATGGATCACACAGAAGGTCCGACGTGTAGAAAAAAAAAATATCAGCATCACCATCAGCAGAATGTTCCTACCAATGAAAGAACAAAGTGCCCATATTGCGTGCATGCTATTTCGTGTCCCTGAGGAAATTTCCGCCATGACAGAAGTCCTATACTACCAATGCATTAGTTATGCAGTATGGCAGATCCTAGCATCATTATTATACCTTTTTGATTAATTCACCAGAGTTTTACAGAGGTGCTATGGAAATTACATCAAAGACATACCTAGAGTAAATTGCAGCCTCACGAAGACCATTTTTCCATCCAAAGAGTACCAGAGATAAATGCCTAGAATTTAAATAGAATGGGGCCTCGACCCTCTTCCTCTTCTAAGTTTTAATGCGACATTTAGTTTCTCACCTACCCCATCTGCTCCTCTTCAGCTATAAAAATTCATGAAGAAACATTGTAATGGTTGTTGTTGATCGGTTATCAGAGAATTGCAAGTTTTTCTTTTGAGACACAGTCTCTGTGTAAAGTTGTAAGATAGGCCGAGGAAGATGTTCTGAGTTTGAATATCAAGTTGTTGGCAATGTTTTACATGACTGGTGTTGCTCTTAATATGACAAGCACATTTCTTTGGATCCTGATTTAAAGCAGCTGGTGATATTTTTCTATCTTTGTACTTGTTTTACCTTGTATTTCAACTCATTTCATTTCTTCTGGCTCGCATCAGATATTTGGCATATGATTTACCCTTGTTAGGTACCCTATGTTTATGCACTCTTTGCCTTGAATGTTTTCTACTGTATGTGTTATCTGAGGATTGATTTCAGCTAATTTAACCAGTGTAGTAGTTTGATATATTGCTAGTTGATGTATGAATTAATGAAATCTGTCTTTGGATGTTCTTGTTAGGATTTAATTGAATTAATTGGGAACACTGGGAGGTCTAGAACTCTGTCTATATCTCACTAGGATCCTTTTTAGTTAATTTAACCTTTCTAAGTTCTCTCAAGCTGGAGGTCGAAGCATTGAGAGTTCAAAGTCTCTCTCTGATCTCAGGTCTCTAACTTTGTGTTATAAATCTTTAATGTTCCTTGTCCGAGGAGTTTTACCTTTCAGGTTTGGATCACAGGTGTTCAATGGCATGTACTGTCCCCGGATCTCAATTCTGAAAGGTCACCTTGGAGGGTTTCTTTCCTTTCACCTTCTTTCTACCTTTCATGCCTCACTATCATCTTTAAGATCCAATGCTTTAGATGACTAGCCCAACTGAAAGCCTGCATATTGAATAGCAAGTAAACCCTTTCCTGACTCCATTGCCCAATGGTATTGAATGTTCTCAGAATTATCTTTCCTGTGCCTAAAATATTCTCTACTCAGCCTAGTCTCATATTGAACCCTTCTTTCCTGATTCCCAACAACCAACCAACAATCAAACAAACAAACCCTGTGCCTATAACTAGCCTAATATCTCAACAATGAGCTTCAAAGACATAAAACCTTCACTCATAATAGAGATATCCCTCTCTAGACCCAGGAGGGCTAGATCCTGAGGTCTAAAAGTGGTTCTGATATTTTCTCATCTTTTGGTCTTGCCAACCTGGCCAAAACATGGGAACCCCAACATAATGGCGACTCCGCTGGGGAACGAACCCACAATCTCTGGTTAGGTTGGTAGTGAAACACTTCCATTTGTAATTTACTTTCTGCACCATTTTTTGTGTTTCTCCCACACTCTTAGATAGAGTCTGGAAAGGGCTAGGTAGCCTCTAGATCTCACACTCTTTCAGAGGTGACATATCTAGTAAAATCCCTCCCAGTCAATCTCTGGTTAGAGTTTGTTGTGTTTTTAAGATATCCTTGAAAAGGGACATCTCATAAGCACTGTGGTGGATAGTGTACCCCCCCAGAAGCATCCTAAACCCTCCACCTGGTGACTCCATAGTTCCTTAAAGATCAAAGAATCCACTGGTGATCATTAGGCTTGCTTATTATCTTAGTTCACATAAGACTCCACTAGGAGACCAGCCTTCATAACAACATCAGCCATAATAGAAGTAACAAGTAGGGTTAAGCTGCTTGATTTGAAAACAACATTCTGGCTTCAAGAACCATTGACACAAGAGCTTATCCTAACCCAAACCCACCTGAAATAGTTGACAACCCTGAGAGCATCCTCAAGAGATCTCCTGCACCTATAAGACCAACTATTTCTAGCCACATCCATAGAGCTAACTCTACACCGGAAGACTTTACAACTCTATTAGTCCCACCTTTTGACCTAGACCTACCAAATAGATTACCAAGAGCTAGGTCATTCAGCATTCTAGACTAGGCATAATTTGAGCTCCCCGGTTCACCATCTCATAGTGGTCAACACATTAGGGATAGAGGAACCCCTCCATCTACACCTCCTGATATTCACTTCATTCAGAACTTGCGGCTCTGTCATCCTAGATCTGCCCAATAGACTTCTGCTGGTCCTAGTATCCCTGTCATCCATATACCAGCTGTTCAAACTAACCCCTTACCTCCTCAAAACATCATCATGGCAGCCTGGTATGCGCCTCTGGTATTACCTTAGCCTCTAGTGCCCTTACCTAATGATTATCAGTCAAATATCCCACACTTCACTGTGAAAGAGTCTACCACAGCTCAGCACCATGTAGATAGGATGGAAGATTGTTTTGACTACATGGAGATAGATGATGATATAGTAAAAATGAGAATGTTTGCCCAAAGCCTAGGAGGTGATGTGAAGAAAGGTTCAAAGGCCTACCTCCTAATAGTATCCAAGACCTCCCTGCTTTGTATCAGACTTTCATAAAAAAATGGGAAGTTAAGGCCAACCCTCTCCAAATCCTAGTAGAATACAAGAATCTTAAGTGAAATGTATGAGAGAGTGTCCGTGACTACTCTACAAGGTTCAACAGTGTTTACAACGCTCTTCCCCCACACATGAAACCTCCCCAAGGTTTGGCCCTAGTGAAATATCCTGAAGGCTTTGATGCTGATATGGCCTACCAGCTTAGGGAGAGAGATTACAACACATTGGAAGACATGCAAAAAGGAACAGTGAGTGTAGAGTAAAACTTGATTGAGAAGAAAGCAAGATTGAGAGCTGAGAAGAGAGTAACATATAGAGATGATATTGTAGCTTACACATCTGATCCCAATTATGACCGCCTATCCAAAAACATGGAAAAGCTGCAAAAAATGATGGAAAAAATGGTTTTCATGGTCAGTAATCAAAACAAAAACCAAAACCATAACCAGAACTTTAGAAGAAACAATACCACTCCCAACAGACAAAGAGACTCAGATCAACAAGTTATTCCCCCATTTCAAGAGAACTTCCTAGATGAAGATGAAGGAATCATAGAAGAGCCTGAGGGGAACACTATAAACATGTTTGAGATAGAAAATTCAATCCACAACTGTTCCACAGAGGAATATCAGCCCTCAACCTCATATTGGGATGAGGAAATACTGGAATCTAAGGATTACAGGCTGGGTTTGGAAAATGCCATCATGTAGGTAAGATAATAGTATGAACTTAGGAGAAAAAAGAGCCTAGATAATTCCAAACCCAAAGCTTCTGAGATCACTATCAAGAAAATACCTGAGAGAAATTCTAAAGCAGCTGCCGAGAGCAACAAATCAGCAGCTGAGAGTTCTAGGAAAAACAAAGAGAAAGACAACCAAAACACTGAAAAACAAGGTCAAACAACTAGCAGCACTAGCACTGCAGTTAGTGCTCCTGATAAAACAGTTCCTAAGCCTGTACATAGTGAGGATCAGCCCACTGATTCTGCCACCAAGGAAATGGCTAACAAAACAGAGTTGATCATTCCAAAGAGTCATTCCACTTTCAATTTGGAAAGTGAGATTGCGAAAATTAAAATCTCTGTACCACTCTCTGAGCTGGCCACTCAAGATGCATATAAAGGCGAAATTTTTAAAGCATTAAATCTAGGTGAGAATAGTGACACGGTCAATTTGAGTGATGATCAACTAGCCCTTCTGTTTGGTCCCAAGATAGAAGGGAAGTTTCAAGAAGGGGTAGTACCTCCTTTTTATATCAGTCTCAATATCCATGATAAGATCCTCCAAAATGCAATGCATGACTCTGAGGCCTCACACAACCTGATGCCTAAGATAGTTATGGAAATATTAGGCCTAGAGATAAACCGTCCCTATAAAGACCTATATTCATTTGACTCTAGCAGAGTAAAGTGTCTTGGCCTGATCAAAGATTTATGTGTAAGCCTAACCCAGATTCCAGCTAAATGAATGGTCATGGATGTTGTAGTGGTAGATGTGCCACCTAAGTATGGCATGTTTCTGTCAATTTCATGGGGAGCCAAGCTACAAGGTACAATGTAGATGGATGGGGCATATGCCACAATCCCAGTCTTTAGCCATCTTAGAATACTATATAAAGAAGCACAAATGAAATTCCTGGTCAGTAGCCCTGAAAAGCCTGAAAATTCACCTTTATATTCTGTACACACAGATATTGACTCCTTCATCCTTTGCGATGATGAATCTTTGGAGGAGCCAAGATTCAAAAATAGAGATACAAACAATGAAACAGGGCCCATAGACTTTAACATAATGGATACTCTAGACTCAGAAGAAAACGATGTTGAAACGTATGGGCAGTGCTCTAGAAACGAAACTCAAAGTGAGCCAGAAATACGATGTAGTCAACTGATTAGTAACCCCTCACAAGCTCATACACCACACCAAGAATGAAACGATGATAAGCCCGAGAGCCAACCCTTCTGGGAAATGAATTTCGATGGGTCATGCACCAAGAGAACTGCTGGAGCAAGGGTGTGGGTACATAAGATAGAAAGTGACTACACAGAGAGCCATGCCTGTAACCTGCATTTCAAATGTACAAACAATATCGCAAAGTATGAGGCTCTTATCCTAGGCTTGAATCTGTTGAGAAAATTAGGAGCCCGTAAGATAACTATGCATGGAGACTCTGAGCTGATCATCAAACAAGTGAATGGTGAATACACAACAAAACATCCTAGGCTGAGAGCGTACAAGAATGATGCTATGGATTTATTGAAACCTTTGTAGAATACGACCTGGTGTTTGTCCCTAGGAGTCAGAACGCAATTGAAAATGGATTAGCCTGCATGGCTAGTTCGTATCACAAGCTTCCCAATGACCAACAGATTATCATTCAGACCAAATTCAGACCTGCAGTGTTGGACAACGAAAAATATTGGCAGGTCTTTGAGGGCGATAAACAAATTTAAGATTTCCTGGTAGGCAGAGACAAGTTTGAATTTTCTGATTCAGACTTGAAATCTGATGATAGCTGCCTAAGTGAAGAGCCCTCAGACGAAAAAGAAACACCCTGTAACATAGAAATAAACATTTTAAACAAACAGACTGGAAATCCAAATGAAAAATGTGAAAACGTAGACAGTGAGGAAGTAGAGGCGCTGCAAACCAAAGATAAGAACATACCTCGAGGTCTAGCACCTTTAGAAGACCTTTTTGACTTCGACGATGTAGCAAAAAATCCCATTATAGAACACGCAGTCTTTGAGGTCGAGGAATGCAACATAGGCACTGAAGATAAACCCAAGATTATTAAATTGGCTAAATCCCTGCCTGCAAACATGAAAAGGAAGTACATCGACCTATTCAAGGAATTCATTGATGTGTTTGCTTGGAACTATGAGGACCTAAAAGCCTATGACACGAACATCATGTTGGAAATACCGAGAGGGGGGGTGAATCAATATTTCTTTCAATTAGAGCATTAGTTAATCTTCAATTATTATCAGTGTTTGTACAATGATAGCAGCAAAAAAGAGGAACACAAATGCACATATTTTTTAAGGTGGAAACCCACTCCAGGACAAAAACCACCTAATTATTTTCTAATAATTCTTTAATATTTAACACCAATTGAAAATAAAGCTCCAACTTCCTAGAATCTATAAAAGCATTCCTCTCCAGCGCCCACTGGATGGATGCTCCAACGCTCAAGATTTTTAGTATTCAACTGAATGGATGCCCCAACACCCAATGAGCTACAACCCACCCTAGCACCACCCTACCACTCTGTATAATAATAAAAGAAGAATGGACTCCTATACCAGGGAAAATAGTCCACTTTACAATGATATAGAATGATGTAGAAGAAGAAGATATACTAGACCATAACCCCAACACAGCTGACCACCTAAAGATGATCACAGACCTCCCAACGCCTCTTCAACCCTTGGCAGATAGACACTAGTACAATTTGTACAATAATGTATTTACAATGACTAAGTACAATGATACCTTTACAATGATTGTATGCAGTCCTGCCCACTTGAAGACTTCATATGATCAACTTATTTCTACTGTTATGCACCTTGGTTACTGCTCTTTTCATGCTACCCTCTGTTGCACCTTGTTTTTCTTTTATGCCATAGAAAGTCTGGTCCTTTGCAATCCTTGACAACGCATGATCTAGCTTTTTCTTGCCTTCTAGGAGCCCGATATTGAATTTGGTGTATCTTTGTTATTTCAGATCCTCAATATTTTATTTTTAGTCCTGACATATTCCTTTGAGTCTTCTTTCCAATGGCATAGGTTTGACCCAATTTGGATTCTTCAAGAGAGAGTTATACCCAATTTCTCACACTACCCTAATTATGGACTGTTTCAGCAAAGCGCACTTGTACGGCGTGCCACGTGTCACTGTTTATTCATTTGCTTCTGCAATTTATAGAGCACAAACTACAGACTGTGCACTATCTGCCACTTTTTAGAAAATTCCAATCCGATACTCAGAGAGAGAGAGTTATGACGATTTTACCAAGGTCACTTCTTTGCGATGAATTTTAGGAGCCTGCAAAAACCCTTACTTCCACAAATCATATCTCCACAAATATTGCACAACTTGATCTGAAATTTGTACTGCATCTTCCTCAGGATTTTGGCTTTGCCTCATAAAAATTTTAGCTTCTGAGCCTTCGTAGAAAAAAATGTTAGAGTGAAAATTCCATGATGACCTGTTTTAGATGGCCGAATCCCTTTCCTAAGGAGGAAATGAAGATCACAATATATATGAATGCTTAAGTTGAGAGGGGCTTCAACAAGTGAACGTGGGAGGGATTTTAGGAGCTTAAAAAATATTAATTATGACTTTTCAATGACCCATGCCCCAACCCCATGGGGTTTTAGCCCACTAACAGGGGGTCCAAACTTCAAACATGAATATCTCTCAAACTGTGAAGAATTACATGGCATGCCATATATCAACGGAAACATCTCAACAATTAGAAACCACCAAAAGCATTATTGACTCAGAATACATTAATTTGGTAGGTCAAAATTCTCATTCAATATTGGGTTAGCCCCTGGTGCTGCTTGGGTTGACATCAATGACAACCTCTGATCAACAATCTCCCCCTTTGGCATTGATGGCAACACAAGTACTCCCCCTGCGATCATGACACCTCTTCCTACAACATTCTCTCCCCCTTTGACATCAATGGAAAAGGGTAACTCCCCCTGAAACACAACCATCCTGTGGACCTGTACACACTTCCACTCGCGCTGACACACAACCGTCCTGCAGACTTGTACACACTTCCACTCTCCCTTTATATTCTGAAAAAAGAAAATCTAATGAGAAATTGGGAGAATCCCAAGCTTCTGGCAAAGATATTCCAATGCTGGTGAATATTTGATATGTGATTCTTTTGGTGCTGCTTGGAATCTTGCTACTTGTCCAACTACTTACATAACATCTGGTCGGGAGGCTATTACATATAGAAGACTACTAATCATAGATATATACAACCTTTGATCCACATCCTTAGATGAGTCATCTATGCTCAATTTGCAACCAAGTAAAGACATCTCAAAATAACTTTGCACCTTTGTAGAAAAATTCTTACTTAGATGATCATCATTACTACCAATTTTTGTATCATCTTCTTTAGCTATTAGACATGCTTTAGTTTCTTCATCCAGAACATATATTTTGTTTGGAGCTCAACTTGTTGTAGCCACAATTTCACCATACACGCCTTTCCTAGTTTCACATTTCATGGAGTTGAATAGTATTGTGTGTCCTTGATCACAAATTTGTCCAACACTAAGTAGATTGTGATTCATGTTTTCAACCAATAGAACATTCTTGGCTAGAACATCTTTTCTTCCGAGAGTGATAGTACCTGATCCTATAACATTTGAAGATCCATCATTTCCAAAGGACATGGTACCATCCTTCTTCTCTTTCAGAGATACAAATTTATTTCTATCTCCAGTCATATGCGTGGAGCAACCGCTATCAACATACCACACATATTTGTTCTTTTGAGCCTTGAGAGCGAGAGCACAATTATTATTCTTCTTCTTCTTCCATGTTCGTTCATTCTGTGGCTTTGAATATTCTTCTGGAGGATTTTCAAGTCTGCAGTCTTTGGCTATGTTTCCAAAGTTTCGACATTTGTAACATTCAATATTATTTCTTAAATGTTCAAATCTATTGATATTTCGCTGAGCCCTGGGAGGATCAAATTTGACAGATCTCCTGGATTTGTATTCGTTCCTAGGGTACGTGCGACATTCTACAGCTTTATGACCAAATTTTACACATGAATAATAGTAGCCATAAAAAATATGTTGGTACCTGGATGGAAATTTTCATCGAGAAATTGTCTTCCAAGGTTGTTCTTGCGAATCTTGTCCAATTAAGTCTTCATGCATGGCAGATCTCATAGGTTCATTGTATTTTGTTGTAGAAGGTCTTGCTTCTTCTTCTTTGTAACCGATGCTAGTTTTTTCATTGTAAGATCGTTGATTGTTGATGAGTTCTTCCAATGCCCTTGAGTTGTTGGTATAGTTTTGGATAGTTTTTCCTTTCTTCACTTCCTCACGTAGCGAGACTACTTGTGCTTCTAATTCTTCCCTTTCTTGTTTGTTTTATTCCAACTTCTTTTTAAGTGACTCTTCAATGCATTTTTTTTCTTCAACTTCAATTTTGAGACCTTGAACTTGTTCTTCAAGAGTTTTGGAACGGATCTTCTCCACCTTGAGATCTTTTATAAGCTTGATTGCTTCCTCATAAAATTTGTCTATTGTCCATCCTTGTTCTTCGTTGTTTGATACCTCTTGCTTATTTTTCTTGGGTTTATTGTGCTTGGCCATAAAAAATAATCTCTCATTGGCTTCGTCTTCACTATCATTGTCTTCATCGGATGATGAGCTATCTTCTTTAGAGAGAAAGTTCCTTTTGGATCCTTGCTTGTTGAATTTCTTAAAGCCTTTCTTTCTTTTTGAATTTCCATTACTTTTCTTTGGACATTTTGCTGCAAAATTCCCAACCTCATTACAGCTGAAACATATCAATGGAATTTTACCTTTGAATTATCCCTTACCAATTTGTAGTTTTCTCGTGAAGTACGCATATTCTTCATCTGAAAGACCTTCTTCATCATCTCCCTTTTCTTCACACTTGCAGGTGCATGTCTTTTCAATTAAAGGTTGTTTATGCTTATTGGTTTTCTTAGATGCAACAGACACAGTTTCTAGATGTGAAGTACCCTCTTCTTCATCAAGTCTCATTTCATATGCTATGAGAATTCCATGTAATTCCTCTTTGCTGAGTTTGTCCAGATTTGCACTGTATTCTAAGACCGATACCTTTGGGTTGAATCTCCCTGGTAACGTTCTAAGAATCTTCCATATAATAGTCTTCTCGTCAACTGGCTCTCCCAATCCTTCCAGAGTATTGGTTATTTCATCAACATATTGAAAGTATGCAGCAATGTTGCAATCTTCTTTCATTCTGAGTTGCTCAAATTTTGCTCTATAGATTTGAAGCTTTGCTTCTTTGACATTTGAGTCACTTGCATATATATTATCAAGCTTGTCCCATAAATTTTTGGCGGTTTTACAACCCAACACCTTATGATAAGCAGATTCAATAAGTCCACTGATAATAATATTCTTTGCTTTTGCATCATTTACCAAATTCTTCTTACCTTGTTCATCCGCGGTTGATGTAAATCCATTTTGAGCAGTGTCCCATACTTCGTAACCTTGCGCCAAGAGATAGACCTCCATTCTTCCTTTCCAGAGTGCATAATTATTTTCATTGAATAGAGGTACACCATTCTTGGTATGCTCCATGACCTCCTTCCAGCTATTAAACTGCTATTGAAGGAACCAAGCTCCGATACCAATTGTTGGAAATACTGAGAGGGGGGGTGAATCAGTATTCCTTTCAATTAGAGCATTAGTTAATCTTCAATTATTATCAGTGTTTGTACAATGATAGCAGCAAACAAGAGGAACACAAATGCACATAGTTTTGAAGGTGGAAACCCACTCCGAGACAAAAACCACCTAATGCTTTTCTAATAATTCTTTAATATTCAACTCCAATTGAAAATAAAGCTCCAACTTCCTAGAATCTAGAAAAGCATTCTTCTCTAGCTCCCACTGGATGGATGCTCCAACGCCCGAGATTCTTCAGTAGTCAACTGAACGGATGCCCCAACACCCAATAAGCTACAACTCACCCTAGCACCACCCTACCACCCTATAGAAGAATAAAAGAAGAATGGACTCTCGTACCAGGGAAAATGGTCCACTTTACAATGATATAGAATGATGTAGAAGAAGAAGATATACTAGACCATAACCCCAACTTTGACACAACCACCTAATGATGATCCTATACCTCCCAACACTGCCTCTTCAACCCTTGGTAGATAGACACTAGTACAATTTGTACAATAATGTATTTACAATGACTAAGTACAATGATACCTTTACAATGATTGTATGCAGTGTTGCCCACTTGAAGACTTCATATGATGAAATTATTGCTGTTGTTATGCACCTTGGTTACTTCTCTTTTCATGCTACCATCTACTGCACCTTGTTTTTATTTTATGCCGTAGAAAGTCTGGTCCTTTGCAATCCTTGACAACACATGATCTAGCTTTTTCTTCCCTTCTAGGAGCTCGATATTGAATCTAGTGTATCTCTATTATTTAAGATCCTCAATATTTTATTTTTAGTCCTGTAGTATTCCTCTAAGTCTTCTTTCCAATGCCATAGGTCTAACCCAATTTGGATTCTTCAAGAGAGTGTTCTACCCAATTTCTCACACTGCCCTAATTATGGACTATTTCAGAAGAGCACATTTGTACGGAATGCCACGTGTCACTGTTGATTCATTTGCTTCTGAAATTGATAGATAAAAAACTACAGAATGTGGAATATCTGCCACATTTTACGGAATTCCAATCCGATACTTAGAGAGAGAGTTATGATGATTTTACCAAGGTCACTTCTTTGCGATGAATTTCAGGAGCCTGCACAAACCCTTAATTCCACAGATCATATCTCCACAAATATTACGCAACTTGATCTGAAATTTTTATTGCAGCTTCCTCAGGATTTCTGCTTCACCTCATAAAAATTTTAGCTTCTGAGCCTTCGTAGAAAAAAATTTAGAGTGAAAATTTCACGATGACCTATTTTAGATGGCCGAATCCCTTTCCTAAGGAGGAAATGAATATCACAATATATATGAATGCTTAAGTTGAGAGGGGCTTCAACAAGTGAAAGTGGGAGGGATTTTAGGAGCTTAAAAAATATTAATTATGACTTTTCGATTACCCATGCCCCAACCCATGGGGTTTTAGCCCACTAACAGGGGGTCCAAACTTCAAACATGAATATCTCCCAAACCGTGAAGAATTACATGGCGTGCCATATATCAATGGAAACATCTCGACAAGTAGAAACCATCAAAAGAATTATTGACCCAGAATATATTAATTTGGTAGGTCAAAATTCTCATTCAATATTGGGTTAGCCCCTGATGTTTCTTGGGTTGACATCAATGACAACAGTTGATCAACACATCATACAACACAAAATACCTTTGAAAGAAAATCAAAAGCCCTTCAAACAAAAACTTCGCAGAATAAAACCAAAAAAATTGCCTGTAGTTGAAAAAGAGATTAAGAAGATGTATGAGGCAGGCATAATAGTTCTTGTAAGGTTCTCTGATTGGGTATCAAACCTAGTGGCTGTGAGAAAGAAAACAGGGGAGATTAGGCTGTGATTTCGGGAATCTTAACAGAGCCTCACTCAAAGACAATTACCCTTTGCCAAAAATGAAACACATTCTTCAGAAGGTAGTAGGCTCAAAAAGGATCTCCCTGTTAGATGGTTTTTTAGGTTACAACCAAGTTTTAGTAATCCCAAAAGACCAACTCAAGATAGCCTTTACCACTCCATGGGGCACCTTTATGTATGTTAAAATTCCCTTTGGACTGATGAACGTTGGTGCAACCTTCCAAAGAGCGATGGACATAGCCTTTTCAGATGAAATAGGGAACTTCATTGTCATCTATCTGGATGACATAACAGTCTATTCCAATATTGAAGAAGAACACCTAAAACATCTGAGAAGAGTGTTTGAAAAATGTAGAAGGTTCGGTCTGTCATTGAATCCTAAAAAAACTGTATTTGGGCTGCAAGAAGGTAAGCTTCTTGGCCACATCATATCTGAGAAGGGGATTAGGATAGACCCACAAAGATTTGAGGGAATACTACAAATCACACACCTGAGGAACATCAAAGAGTTACAGTACTTTATTGGGAAAATCAACTTCTTGAGGAGGTTCATCCCCAATTTAGCCGAACACCTCAGGAATATGACAAACATGTTAAGGAAAGGTGTAGGAGTTGAATGGACTATTGAGGCTAAGAAATTTTTTGAATCAGTCAAACTTGTGCTCACTCGGGCTCCTGTCCTAATCAGCCCTGATTTCTCAAAATATTTTCTGATTTTTTCATCCGCCTCCAAGCATACAGTAGCTGCAGTTCTACTGCAGAAAATCCAGAGGGAATGGAACAACCCATTTATTTTTTTAGCAAAGCACTGAGAGATGTTCCCTTGAAATACAACATAATGGAAAAAAAGGCCTATGCTCTGATTAAGGCCTTGAAATATTTTAGGGTGTACATATTGCATTCCCACACCATAGCCTATGTGCCTAACATAGTGGTCAAAGACATCTTGTCCCAAGACCCAGATGGGAAGAGGGGAAAGTGGATTGCTATGATATTAGAATATGACCTTGAGATAAAACCCACAAAACTGATCAAAGGTTAGGGCTTAGCTCAACTAATGGCTGAATCAAATCTGCAAGCCCTTGACATAAACATGGTAGATGCCTTGGATGAGCAGGAGGGATTTCCTGATCCCACTGTTGAGGAGAAATTTCAAAACTCTCCATGGTATTCTAACATTCTCTATGTGCTCACAAACCTCAATGCCCCTCCTGAACTATCGAAGACCAAGGCCAGTTTCCTCAAACTAAAAGCTAGAAGCTATTGTATAGTGGATGAATGCTTTTACTGGAAAAGTACAAACGACCTATTGCTTAAATGTTTGCCTGAAAATGAGGCAGAGAGAATTAAACAAGAGTTCCATGCAGGAGAGTGTGGAGGCCACCTGAACTGGAAAGCCACTGCAAACAAAATACTCAGAGCTGGCTACTATTGGCCTACACTCTTCAATGACATCCATAAGATGATAATTGCCTGCCACAAATGCCAGATTTTTGAAGGAAAAAGAAAGCTCCTCCTCTTACCTCTAAAACACATCACTGTTGAAGGTCCATTTATGCAATGGGGCCTAGATTTCATAGGATAAATTCACCCTGCTTCTTCTGCACAACACAAATGGATCTTAACAGCCACAGACTACTTCACTAAGTGGATAGAGGCCATACCTACTAGGAATGCCACAGATTCAGTCATCATTAGGTTCCTAGAAGGCCATATCCTCTCTCGGTTTAGTTGTCCAAGAAAAATAATCATTGATAATGCTGCTGCTTTTGGATCCAAGAAAATGGTTGATTTTTGTCACAGGTACCAAATAGCACTCGATCATTCAACTTCCTATTACCCACAAGGTAATGGATTAGCTGAATCATCAAACAAGAGCCTGGTGACCATCATCAAAAAGCTGCTGGAAGAGAACAAGTCATGGCATAACAAGTTAGTGCACGCCATGTGGGCTGACAGGCTTACAACAAAGAAATCCATTGGCATGTCACCATATCATCTTGTCTATGGAACAGAAGTAGTTTTTCCTACCAGCCTTGGAGTGCCAGTAATAAAACTTGTCCAAGAAATCCAGACAGAAGAAGGCAGCATGGTAAGGATAATAAACCAAACAATTCATCTCCAGCAAACAAGGGAGGAGGTCTATAACAGAGCTGTGAAAGTTCAGGAAAAGATAAAGAAGTTGTTCGAAAAAAGAACAAAAGCTTCTAATTTCAAGATTGGAGATAAAGTTTTGAAGTGGGACTCAAGGAGGGAAGACAAAGGAAATCATGACAAGTTTGACAGTTTGTGGCAAGGTCCATACATCATCCAGGCCACTATGGATCCAAATGCCTTTTTTCTACATGAGTTATATGGTACAGAGCTGTTTGGGGGTCCTGTCAATGGCAGTATGCTCAAACACTACTTCTGCTGATTTCCAATTTTCAATTTTCATTTACATTGTAAATACCATTGTTGTGTCTTGTTTTCAAGAAAAAGAGAAAATGTTCCAAAAAACAGAGATAAAGGAGAGGTTCAGACATGCTCAAAATATGAACCTCTGAGGTGCAAAGGACTGGCTCTAATATGATCAAAACCTGAGCCAAAGAAGTAAAACAGCTGGTTCTAACATGCTCAAAATCTGAACTAGCAAATTAAGAGGAAGGATCAGCTCTAACATGCCCAAAACTAGAGCTGAAATGAAGAAGAGAAAGTGACTCTAACAAGCTCAAAACTTGAGTCACAAAGAAAGAAGGATGCTTCAAAACTTCAGATTTCAAGCCTTCAAGATTTTTTTTTTAGTTTTCTGCAAGTTTATGTCCATGTGAAACTTTCTTTATGCCTTGGATCCACAACAAACTAGACTGTCTAATCCTAGTTTGACCGTTTTTAAATTTCTGTTGTAGAATATAGAGAAGAAATCTGCTGGACAGTTTAATCCCAGCAGGTATTAGATTAGGTAAAGAAGCATATGAGGCCAACAGTTTAATCTGGTCTCATGGAGTAATAAAGGTAGAAATAGAATAGGTTTATTTTCTTGTTTGTAAAAAATAAAATGATGTAAAGGGTCTGCTAGTTCAAATTCACCCTGGAGGAAAAACGCTAGGATTGTAGGATGGGTAGGTAGATTGTTTGGGAGGATTGTTCTTCTAATTTGATGTCTTCACAATTTGTGGCAGCTGATCCGAGAAAGAAAATGGATGGGTCAAGTACCATGCATCTGGCCTACTCCAAAGATTTATTTTCTGAATTCTTGACTCCTTCAGGAAGAAGTCATCCCCATGTGGAGCCACTGTTAGCCCCCTATAAATTCTGACAAGCAAACAGGGGGATAAATTGTTTGTTGAGCCTTTAAGGAATGCATTTCCTTGGTAACACATCATCCTTGAAAGCTCTTTCATGCCCTCTGCCCTTTGATTATTTTCCTTTGTTGTTCCTAAGTCAATAGGCCTCACTGATTGTAACAAATTGTGCTCCCCTTGTACCCCTGCCAGAATTCTCTAGGTCATCCCCTTTTCCCCTTTTTTAAAGCCTCCCTTTCACCCCAATTCCCTCCCTTAGTCCTTCTAGACCATCCCAAAATCCCCTCTAAACCATACACACACACCTGGTTTGGTTTAATTTCCCCTTTTTCCCCCTATCGTTACCCTTGGTTGGCCTTAAAACACACTAAAAACGGGCCAAAAAACCCACTTTCTACCTTATGACAGGCCTAGCCTATTTCGCTCAGCCCCAGAACCAATTCTTCATGCGACCTGGGTGCTAGAAACTGGTACTAGCTCGAAAATCGCTTAGTGTGTTTGGTTATCGGGTGCGATACCCACCGTCGATCTATATAGATCGGACGACCTTCGCCGATCAGCATCACACCCGTGGCCCACTTCGTTCACCCCTTCGATCGCATCTCAACCGTCCATATAACCTGCAAATCAATGGCTCGTAGTACATCCGTCCCAGTGGTCCCCGCGCCCGCGCCCTGTTCAAAACCGTCGATTTCCATCACATCGCTTCCGAAGGGTGGGCGGTATTTTTATTTTCACAGTGATTCCACTCACCGTAGGACACGTGGCACTGAGCACTATTTAAAAACCTCCCCCCATTGCGCGTTAACGTTCGGCGGTGGACCCGGTGCTATATGCACGGACATCGTTCGATCTGGAGTCATCCATCCAATGGTGATCACGCCACGAAGTTGCTCGTGAGTTAACCCAAGGCAAATTGAACCCCTGGCCCACCATCTGTCGCCTCCGATGCGTTCTCAGCCATTGATCTACTTCTGAGATCGGACGGTCCAAATTAACTGCATGCCCCGCCATTGACCGAGTCCCACCACGTCATCATGCCACGCGTGTTCATATATTTTCGTCACATTTTCATTCCCCCCCTATATATTTCATTCAAAGGCCAAAATGTCAAATTTTTTTCATTCTGCCAACTTTCGCCATGACCATCTTCCATTGTTCGTTGCGTCTTCCACCTTCACCCTGAAACTATTCCACCATTTCACCAGTCTGCATTTCCATTCTCATTATCCTTACTGCATCCACCCTCCCCATGCATAGTTTTCTTAACATGTTTGCATGTTTTGTAGGGTACGGGCGGTGGACAACTGCCATGGTTCGCAGTCACTGTTACAGTGGCACAGAACATAGGAAAGGACCATTTTCAGAAATTGAAATTATGAGGAAAGGCCTGGGAAGCTGTTATGACATGACTTTCAGTAAAGGAGCAGGGTTAAACTCTGTCAAGCCTCTCCATAGCCATTAAAGCACAGATTTCGCAGACAGAGGCAATCATAGAAGCGTTAAAGAGTATCAGTGAAGGATCAGAGAGTTTAAAGCTGATAATCAAATATTTTTTAAGCCTGGATTTAGTGATTGAAAGGTAGGGTACCGGATCAAAGACATCATGGATCACTCAGAAGGTCCAGCGTGTAGAAAACAAAATATCAGCGTCACCATCAGCAGAATATTCCTACCAGTGAAAGGAAAAAGTGCCCATACTGCCTGCATGCTATTTCATGT
Source organism: Pinus albicaulis (assembly GCA_034641835.2). Classification (NCBI taxonomy): domain Eukaryota; kingdom Viridiplantae; phylum Streptophyta; class Pinopsida; order Pinales; family Pinaceae; genus Pinus; species Pinus albicaulis. The sequence goes on from CM076583.1 coordinate 97,531,573, forward strand.
CCCTGAGGAAATTTCTGCCCTGACAGTAGTCCTATACTACTAGTGCATTAGTTATGCAGTATGGCAGACCATAGCATCATTATTCTACCTTTTTGATTAATTCACTAGATTTTTGCAGAGGTGCTATGGCAAGTACATCAAAGACATACCTGGAGTAAATTGCAGCCTAACGAAGACCATTTTTCCATCCAAAGAGTACCAAAGATAAATGCCCAGAATTTAAAATAGAATGGGGCCTTGGCCCTCTTCCTCTTTTGAGTTTTAATGCTACATTTAGTTTCTCACCTACCCCCTCTACTCTTCTTCAGCTATAAAAATTCATGAAGAAACATTGTAATGGTTGTTGTTGATTGGCTATCATAGAATTGAAATTTTTTCTTTTGAGACACATTCTTTGTGTAAATTTGTAAGATAGGCTAAGGAATATGTTCTCAAGTTGAATATCAAGTTGTTGGAAATGTTGTACATGACTGGTGTTGCTCTTAATATGACAAGCACATTTCTTTGGATCCTGATTTAAAGCAGCTGGTGATGTTTTTCTATCTTTGTACTTGTTTTACCTTGTATTTCATCTCATTGCATTTCTTCTGGCTCGCATCAGAAATATGGCAAAGGATTTACCCTTGTTAGGTACCCTATGTTTCTGCTCTCCTTGCCTTCAATGTTTTTTGCTGTATGTGTTATCTGAGGATTGATTTCAGCTAATTTAACCATTGTAGTAGTCTGATATATTGCTAGTTGATGTATGAATTAATGAAATTTGTATTTGGATGTTCTTGTTAGGATTTAATTGAATGAATTGGGAACACTGGGAGGTCTAGAACTCTGTCTCTATATCACTAGGATCCTTTTCAGTTAATTGAACCTTTCTGAGTTCCCTCAAGCTGGAGGTCGAAGCATTGAGAGTTCAAAGTCTCTCTCTAATGTCAGGTCTCTAACTTTGTGTTCTAAATCTTTAATGTTCCTTGTCTGAGGAGTTTTACCTTTCAGGTTTGGATCACAGGTGTTCAATGGCATGTCCTGTCCCCAGATCTCAATTCTGAAAGGTCACCTTGGAGGTTTTCTTTCCTTTCACCTTCTTTCTACCTTTCATGCCACACTATCATCTTTAAGATCCAATGCTTTAGATGACTAGCCCAACTGAAAGCCTGCATATTGAATAGCAAGTAAACCCTTTCTTGACTCCATTGCCCAATGGTCTTGAGTGTTCTTTGAATTATCTTTCATGTGCCTAAACTCTTCTCTGCTCAGCCTGGTCTCATATTGAACCCTTCTTTCCTGATTCCCAACAACCAACCAAAAATCAAACAAACAAACCATGTGCCTATAACTAGCCTAATATCTCAACAAAGAGCTTCAAAGACATAAAACCTTCACTCATAATAGAGAGATCCCTCTTTGAACCCAGGAGGGCTAGATCCTGAGGTCTGAAAGTGGTTCTGATGTTTTCTCATCTTTTGGTCTTGCCAACCTGGCCAAAACATGGGAACCCCAACAAAGCCAATATTGTAGTTCCTTCTGTGTTGGATGCCAAAACATAAAATGTCCCTCAAAAAAAATCTCGATCCCGACAATGGAACCATTTTTTGGCTTAAGGGGTCCTGACCTAGGTTTGGAGTATTCTGCGCACCAAAAAAACCTTCCAACTACTGGCCCTTTTAGCAATGATCTGCTTGTACAGACCAAAGTCTCAGCCAAAGAAATATGGGGGGGTGAAGGAACCAAGTTTCTGCACCCTGGGGGAGAATTCGATGTGTGGTTTACCCTTACCAAATGCTTATAAGTTTGCGTGGAACTTCCCAAGAAACCAGATCTAAGCGTAGATAAAACCCTTAACAACTATGAATTAATGGATATGTGTCACATATTATATTTCAATCAAATATAACCATTCACAGAAACCAGATCTACTTGTATATAAACCCTTAAACAAAAAATCAGTATCATGCAACTAAATAAACAAACTTAACCCTTGTGTAATCAGAAACAATCCTTACTTCAATATAGACTAGCTCAATTCAGATCTAACAGTAAAGAAAAATAATACTTTCTCACATAAAAATATAATTCAACTTATCATTTACTGAGATAAATACACATTCAATAGCACATATTCAGCTCTACAACTGAAGTAAGAAACACATAACAAATATAATACAGTTAACCACATAAAAGTCCAAGTTCACCAAAATTTCCTTCTTTATTAAGAGATATTCAATTCAGTACAATCTTTCCCTTCTGCACACACAGTGGTAAAGTCCGTGCACATAGCTCAGGACTAGATCTCTGCACACACAACTAGTAGGATCCTTTCTACCCAGACTAAACAAAAAATTAGATCAAAACATTCATAAGCACAAACATCTATCGATATATTGATATCTATCCTTCTTGTCTCTTACATATTATATCTTTCCAAATGCACACATTCCATGGTCTCAAACCATGGTTTGAGACCTATGGTTTTCCCTTTTACCCTTTACAATCATTAAGGGACTTTGACCTGCCACAAAGCCCCTTTTACATCTACGCACAACGCGTATAGACAAAACTTAACCCAAAAATACTCAAAATTGCTTTACCCCAAGGGACCCTACTCCAAGAATGATGCAACCTGTAATGGACTAATCACACTTTAAAATGGCTCTGTTTTGCAGCAAAATAAGGAGGTGCTTGGGTGGTCTAAAAATTTCTCTAGACAAACTATTCATGGAAAAAGGTCTATTGGTGGCTTGACTAGGCTTAGGTGAGGTGGAATAATTAATTTTATCTAAAGGAGAAGGTGTTTGGCACTACTACAGGAAGCTTCTGCAATATTTCTTGTAGTACTATAGGATGTCCTGAAAATCTACAGGAAACAGGCTGAGAGGAGTTGGAGGCCATAAATGATGTGAAGAAGGTTAAGAGAGGTGGGGGAAAGGTAGATTCTAGTAGATGAAGGATATCCAACCCGATGTCCAAGCTCATAGCTCTTCAAAAATCCTTTTTTCACCCACAAGGTCACTCTCAGTGATGTAATACTGACCTCAAAAACAAGGTTGTAGTTGACTTGGATGGAAGGTATATGATGAAGGGTGAAGACTCAAGATGATGATGCGGAAGGGGTCCTTCTCTGCTGCTCTATCCAAACCTGCAATAAAGAAATATTTTCATGCATTCATCATTGACAAACTTATCATAAAAATGGTGTAAAATATGAGTTTAATTTAGATAGATCTACCTATGAAATTCAAACAGAAATATACCTCTCAACCTATAACATGTCCATGATAAGAAAAGTAAAAAATATCTAACATTTCCAAGAAATAATAAACCAAAAAGTTATTTGGTCCTTGATGGAATAACTTCCTCCTCAAGCTCCAATGGAAGAGGTGAGAGAGGGAGGCTTAGCACACATATTTAATGTTTTATATGCTACCAAACATGTAATGAAATAAATAAACTACTAAACATAAAATAAAGGGACATGTACACAAGAGATACTGAGGAAAATGGATTAGGACATAACCCACAAGCTCAACTCCCTGAAATAAACTCAGTGGAAAAGAAACCAAATGCTCTTCTTATTTCATAACCTGTATTTCACATGAAGAATGAAAGTCAGAAATGTCTAATACAAAATCAAAGAGCACTCTAGTTGCATCCAAAATTTGAATCCTAGTGAGCTCTTGCTCTGGCCTATTTATTCTATAGGGTAGCTACCAAAAACTCCCTAAAAAGTATGTCTTTGTTCCCTTGGAACTCGAAAAAATTAGGTCTTTGTTCCCTTGGAACTCGAGAGAAGTGGAGCCTGGATCCCTTTGATCATTCACTTGTTTGGCTACCTCTGATTTTGAGCTCTTGGAGAATAATATTGATGAGATATTGGCTTCCTTTGTGAGTTAAGAAGGTGGTCAACCTCCCTATAATTACTCCTTCTTGTCTACTCTGAGCCTTGATTATGCAATCTTTATAAAAAATGGCATTATTCCCTTCAATTTCCTTCATTTAAACCATGTTAGGCCTCCAATCATGACAACCCTTAATACACCATTATCACTAAGAAAAATATGAAAAAATGTAATTAAATGTGAGAGAGAGAATAATTAAGAGAAACAAGTGACATTTAATTCCTTAGAATATACCTAATGATGGTACTCATCATCGCCCCCTACCAAATGGTTTCTCATCCTCTCAGGAACTCGACCCTCTTTCTTGATGTCTTTTAGATACCTTGTGTATAATCTAACATCCCAATGTATCATGGAAGGAGTCCCTTCAGGTGGGTAAAACCCTGCATTATTTTCTGCCTCTTCCCATTTCTTTTCCTCCTCAGTTTGATATTTTCTTTCACTCAGTCCTAGAAGTGAAGGTGGATTGATTTTTAATGCAAGCCACTTGATATTCATTGTTTTCATGGCTATTTTATAAAATGATGCTCTTTGAAGGCCTACTATAAATCTGTCTGGAGTATGATACTCTAGGTTTCTTAGGCTAAGTGGGAGGCCATTCCATATTCTCTCACATGCCATCACATACTCCTCTCACATTAATCTAGATATGTCATTCTAATGTGCAATTTCCTGTGTTTGGGTGTTGAGGTATCTGTCTGCAAGGCTGACATCATTGGCTATCATTTAGTGGATGTTTATGACCCCTCTAGGGATGATTAGCTCTACCTTCATCTGGAGAGGCTCTTTTCCTTCTCTCTTCAACACCTTTTTTACCTCCTCTGCATTGGCTTCTTCATTAGCCATCCAAGAGGCTAGGGCCATTAGCTACATATCTCCCAACCTAGAGTTTGGGTCCCAGATGTTCATCTTAGTTAGGACAATATTATGCATGTATAACTCTGCCAATTTGGCCCTATATTTTGTACTAGACTGACTGGAGGAATCAATAAATTTCCTATAATTCTTGAAAGGAAATAACCCCGGTTGTGCTAAATTTTTGATTTGGAATTGTAGCCACTTCTCTTTCAGATAAATGGCATAAGAGTATGAAGGATTCCTGTGTTGTATTTCCTCCATACATAGGTCTATCATAGTGGAAATATGTTTGTATTTCTATTGCAATTGGCCATTCAATCTTACATTCTCTGGTTGTGCCTCTTGCAACTGCTCTTTCAACATTTCCTCCCTAAGTCTGACATCAACCAAATCTATCCACATCTCAATGATTTCTCTTTCATGACCCCCACATCTTCCACATTCCTAGCTTTGGAAATTTTTATCCATTGGTGGGTGCACCCTCTCTCTTTTTCTAGCTCATAGAACAAGGGGGTGGAGAGATTTTGAGGGGTAAACCTCCCTCCTTCAATGAAAGTATAATAGGAGCTTATGTTTGGATATGGGCTAGGATGTTGAACTGTTGTAATATCTTTTGGGGCAGTTTTTGGAGAGGTTGGATCTTCTTTTTGTCCCTCCTCTTTTGTGTCTTGCTTCTCAACTTGGGCATCCTTCCCCTCAACTTTTGCCTCTTTTTCATCACCTTGGGCATCCTGACCTTCCAATGGTGCATTTTATCTTCCCATTGGACATTTTTCTCTTCCTCTAGAAAATTCTGAGTTTCCTGTAGCATTGTTCAGGTTTCTTCTAACTCTATCTAGGTTTCTTGTTGCATACCCTATGTTTCATGTATCTCCTCCTTTCCTTCTCCTTGAAAATTTTTGGGTGATTTTGCTTGTTTTAGGGATGCTAGCCTTGAGGAGTGCATTCTTGTGTAGGTCTTAGGTATCTTTTTGGGTGAAGTGACCTCTTCAATATTTCCCTCTTGTGGCCCTATTTCTCCTTTCTTATTAGGTGACTACTCAATTGTGATGGGGATATTGGTTGGAGTTTGAGGCCTCACCTATATCACCCTCGTGCTTTTCCTGGTCTTCAAATACATGGGGGTCTTCCTCTTTCTTTTTTCTTTCTGTAATATCCCAAAATTGGGATTGCTAGCAAGGCATGCCTGAAAAACGCACTTTTCAGGAATTTATGCTACAAAAAAAAATATTTGCCCTTTTATCCCTCATATCTGAGTATCTAAGTCCTAAATCCAAGAAGAAATCAGAAACCAAGCAGACTAGGTGAGGTAAACAATTCTCTCGCACCTAGAATGGATGGAAAAATGTCCAATAATGCGACTGCAGCAATAAATGAACTTGATGATGGAGAAGAAGCAATCTATTCACTCATTTAATGTGTCAAAAAACACATTATCATCATTTGATGTTGCAGCAACAAATTATTCTTCATTGTAAGATCCAAAAGGTGGGAAAAGTAGCAAATTAAACCTTAAAAAGGTTAATTTCAGAGATCTTCATAAAAATAGAGGAAAATTATGGTTGGATCCATTAGAATATGGTATAGGGGACTCACATATCAAATTTAAGCTAAAAAAAATCATTCTAGCTATGTTAAACAGGTCTCCCACTCCCGGTATGGCTAGAAAAGGCCCAATCCCCATGACTCGACTGAACTGAAATTAAATGAAGCTTATATTGCATGATTTTCTGAAGGTTTAGGGAAAAATATGGTATAAAATTATATCTGTAGTTTATTATATCAGAATATGGAATAAAATGGAGATCAAGCTCCTTTACACTTCAAAGAGAACAACCTAGCAAGGGTTTCATGAGATACAATGCATAAAAGTGCAGATCTGCAGATCTAAATCTGAAAAATGAAGTTTACTGCACCAATGAATAAATGTAGCTGAAATATACAAATGACAGAAGAAAAATAAGATACAAATCTTTCCGGGAAAAGGGTTGGCCCTTCCTCCAAGGAAAAAGCTCACAAGCAAGGGATCAAACCCTACTACTGCAGCACTCTAGAAAATGATGTAGTTTCTGAAGCTAACTACGCTGTAGATGGTGAAGAGTGAGTTGGACACATGCCAAGATCTGAAATCTGAAGCTCAACAGCTAATACACTCTTTTTTGAGATTCAACAAGATGATGAGCTGAGTGAAAAGAGTCGCCTTCACTAAGTGGGCCCGCAGGCTATTTTTGGTGCAAGTCTATTTTTAGACTATGTCTATTTTTAGACATGATGATCAAATTTCAGAATTTTCTAGATGCTATTTGTGGATGGTTGATCAAGTTGTAAAAATAGATGAAATTCTATTTTTATAATATTGGGAGAAGTCTATTTATAGATCGCTAATCTAAAAATAGATGCATGTCGATTATTATTAGCTCTTAATAATAATCAGACTCTAAACAACAACTTATTCTCTTGGAGCACTTCAATTCAGTGCACAGATGTGGCACATCAGCTGACAGAAGGAATTACCCAATTCCTAAGGGTTTACTAGAGCTAATGCATGGAGGACCCAGTTAGAACTCAAGTGGCAAAGTTATGACATAGTTGGAAGAAGTAGTTATGGAGTTGTATTCAGTTTAACTCGGTTAGACTCAGTTGAGCTAGTTGTATCTAGTCTAACTGACTGATACACTAGTGAGAGTGGAGTGAATTAATTAGTTAATTAATTCAAAAATAATAAATCATTAATTAACTGAACAATACAACAGTTAAATACAGTGCATGGCAGTTTCAGTGGAGACCAGTGGAGAGATAGGTGAAAGGGTAAGATAAACTATTTGTTGTGACTATGGTGATGCATTGATTGCATCACACACACAGTGGAGGTGCCAATGAGGATTGTGCAGTCAATCCAAGAGTAATTCAAATTCATTCAGAACTATCCTTCAGCAGGGATTGCGCAGTGGAGGCAGGCTAGCAGGTGGCAAAGATCGGTGCATGGATTTGCAAGATTGGGCTCGATTAGTGTATGACGATTGTACTATACTGAGAGCTTGTGACAATATTTGTATGTTTGTATGATATTTTCATATGATCTCCATGTTACATAATATACAATTGGGGTTTTCAGCTTTAGGCTTTCCCGGTTAAAAACTGTGTTATGTGCGATTGATTATTTTTGTTTATGCTTCACATGTGTGTGGAATTAAATTTTCTGCAAAAGATTAACAAGTGGAATAGATTCAGTATCTTGCATAAAGTTAAATAGTGTGAGATCAGGTGGATATTGGACATATTCATGCTTAGTGCATATAATTTCTACATGGTATCGGAGCATTGTTGATTGAAGATTGCAATTGTGAAGTGAGTTTGTGCTGGTGGACAATTCAAATTTGCTACAGAAGATTCTTGGTGCATAAATCAAGTAGACATTGAAATGTCTTTCAACGGGTTGAGATTGGAGTATGCCCTTGATGGGAGCTCAAATCACATAACCTGGAAGGATAGGATGGAGGCAGTGCTGGAGGATATTGGGCTGAAGGAGTTCATCGATAACGATGTTCGTAAGTCGGGATCTAGCAATGCTGCATTACTTGATGCATGACAAAAGAAGACTGCAAAGACAAGGAGGATTCTGTTGGAAGGTGTGAAGGACCATATTGTGTCTAGCCTTCACAGGAAAGCCACTCCATTATTAATGTGGAAGCCTTTGACAGACTTGTTCAAAAGCAGAAGTGACCAGAGGAAGTTGGCGCTTAAAGACAAACTCGGAAAAATAAAAATGGAGAAAGGCGACAGTATTCCAAAATACCTCATAAAGTTTGTCCACTGCAAGGATGAACTGGGAAGTGTGGGGGTTACTATTGATGAAGAAGACATGGTGAGCTTGGCTCTCCTTAGGCTTCTGAAGAGTTGGCATAGCTACAAAGACTCTGTCAATGGATGGGAGAAACTGCCGAGATGGGAGCGACTTTGGTCGGATCTTTCAGGAGGAGATAAGGCAGGGTACCAAGGATGGATCTTCATCGAAGAATGAAGATGAAGAGAATTGTGCTTTGGCTGCCAAAGAAAGGAAAGGGAAGGGGAAGAAAAATCCTTCAAAATCCGGTGCTAAAGGCAAGAAGCAGGGTTTGTCCAAAGTGAAGTGTTTTCACTATCACGAGCATGGACATTTTGCCACTAACTGTCCACAGAAGAATAAGAATAAGCAAGCTGCTGGATCTACAACTGGAGAGGCTTTAGCCTCGCAATTTGACCTGGATTTTTCTTTGATCACATTCTTGGTTTCAATCTGCATGGGATTGGTGTGGTATCTTGACAACAGTGCGTCTTTCCATATGATGGGAGACAAAGAGTTGTTTAGTGACTTGGAGGAGAAGGACCTCAAGATGCATATAGAGATGGGCGATAATGGTCAGTACAATGCGACTGGAATTGGGATCATTACCTTTGAGAGGGAGTCCAGTAATCCATTCTTGTTGAAGAATGTCATGCATGTTCCAGGTCTAAATAAGAACTTGGTCTCACTCACAATTCTGGAAGACAGATGTTATGATGTTGTTTTCAGTGAGGGAAAATCCTTCCTTCGACATAAAACAACGGGTCAAACCAAGAAGATAGGGGTTCGAATTAAGAATCTCTACAAGCTAGAGGTATATGGTTACGCTACAATGGTGGGAAAATCAGAAGAAGTGGTGAGTGGGAGATTGGGTCATCTTCACCATGTGTAATATCCCAAATGGGGAAATTTCTGCAATGTCGGGAATATCTTAAGATATTCCGATATTCCAACTCTAGGAGTATTAAAAATCAACACTGAACTATTTTAGAGATTGAATGCTGGGGAATTTACTGGATATGTCACCTTCACAAGGAAGGATGAGATCCAGAGGCTACCTGGCCCACTAGCAGACTCTGCCAATAGAACTTGTCAAAAGCTAATAATTCCCTTCAAGGAATTTCTGCAATAGTTTTCCATGAGGACGTTGTATAAGGAAGAAGATGTGAAAATAAGGTCACCCACTACTGGAATGCCTTAGAAAATGTATAATTCGACCTCCTTGCATAATTTAATCTCAAAGAAATAACCTTAAGCAGGTTATTCAGTCCTTCCACAATGAACTAGCTGAAAATTGCAGCAACATGCAAGCATAAAACAACTTCCCTCAGAAAGTAATGTTGTATAAGTGAGAAATGGACCTGATATCCCTTATATGACCCAATATATGACTCACTTGTAGAATTATAGGTAAAACAAATGAATATAGCTCATATAAATAGAACTCTCAAAACAATATGTCTCAATCTAGCTCAAAACCCCATAGTCTAGCTTATGCAGAAAAGACTGAAACAAGAACAGTGTTATTTTTGCTAGGGTTTCTATAGTAAACAATGTGACATATTAGATCAGAAATACATGAGCATCAAATGGTGAGAAAAATGAGAATTCCTTCCTCTTTATACAAAATGAAGATCACTCGGCAAGGGTTACATTAAGGTACAATGTATAGGAATGTAGATCTGCAAATGTAGATATGGAAAATGCAGCTACTACAACATTGAGTATGAATATATCTGAAAATTCTCAAATACAGAGGAAGAATAAAATACAAAACCTTCCAGGAGAAGGGATGGCACTTTCTCCTAAGAATGGGCTCACTAGCAAGGGATCAAAAATACTCTCACAAAAATAACTTAGTTTATCCAGTGAACTGCGCTATAGTGGATGGAACATGAGTTGGCCACATGCCAAGATCTGAAATTATCTTTGAAACCTCCTATACATCTCTCTTAATGTAAGAGAAACTCCCTCCACTGAATGGGAATGCACAAGAGAAGATGAAACAACCCTCCCACTGCACTGCCCAGCTACACAGCGTCCTCTGCTACAGAAATAACGTTGCAGATGTGAGAAATGCTTGGCCTACAATCCATATGTGGGAGAAATGAAGCACAACCCCTTCAAGAGATCAGTCAATGAAGGAGAAGGAATTCCTAAACAGGAATTCCTCCGAAATCTGCTAAGCAGCAGGAGTTTGCAGAAAATGTCTAAGCAGACAAGAAATCAAAATACACAAGCTAACCCCACAAAGTTTCCCTTCTCCTCCTTATAAATTTGTGAGCTCCTTCACCTTGGGCCCCACCTCTTAGGGTTTCCATCTTCATTTGAACATCTTCCCTTCAAAACTGCATTGTCTTCTTAGGCAAGCTACTCCTCCTTAGGCTGCGCTAGTTGACTTGGTCAACTTGACCGACCTCATACAATTGGCCCTTTTCACACTAGGAGGTGCAAAATAAGCTGCTCAAAGGTTCCCTTTTCACATTAGGAAGGGTCTTATTCATTTCAAGATGCATCCTCTTCCTTTTTATTCACCTACTACACAATATGAGCAAAAATTAATGTTCCAATTTATTCATGAAAATTTTGGAACATTACAGTCCTCTCCTCCCAAATGTTGCTTGTCCTCAAGCAACTGCAAGGATAGAACTGAGTGAATCTCCTTACCTCCTCTGGTAGCATCAACATATGATGGAATCCTCCAAAGAATATGATTCCATCTCATCCATGAAACTCCATAGTGCCTCTCCCAAGCATATAGACTAGCATTTGGTGAAACACCCCAAATGACTAAGATCGTGAGAAGGAAAGTGTTCATGGAGACAACTATGTGTGGTATAGATGTCTTCTCAAGGCATGGAGTGAAATATGCATGGGAAATATTATACCCCCAAATTGAAACCTCCACCCCCAAGCTATCATCCATATAAAGTGAGTCACCCTCCACCTTTGGCTCTTGAAGTGTAGGTGGGCTGAATGACTAAACATGATAGGAAAGAAGGCCTATCCCATGCTATCCTCCTCCCAACTCAAGAAAATTGATGAGGGTATACTGATCTTGGGCTATAACATGTGTGCCCTCCCATGACAAGAAAGAAGTTGGACCTCCAAAGGTCTCTCTCCCAGCATTTTGCATCAAGCTGGCCCAATCCATCACACACATAATGGATAGGAAATCATGACCACATGAAAACCCATCCATCTCATGGCCCTCCCCATCAAATAACAAATGTGTAGATTTAGAGGCCATGTCTCCTTCCATGCTCCCCTTAGAACATGCATTGCAGAAAATATGGGAGTTTTCTCCCAACAAGGACACATCCTCCTTATGTGTCACTCCCCTAATCATGCTCCCCATAAGGATAGCAGCAACATCAGCAAAAGAGAACATAATCAGCAATAATATGAAAAAATTACTGAAGGTCTCATGGTTTTCAACAGTGTACCAACATTCTCCCAAGAAGTCACAATGCAGTTTTCCAAACTACTGCTTGAAGAAGTGATAGGGCAAGTTGTCTTCTAGGACAAGGGAAATAATGCATGCTCTCACATCTGATAATGTATAGGAGGTGGCTGAATATATAAGCTGAACATGCATGGAAATAAACACTTTCCCATGGCCATATGAGAGATGGTTGTCTCCATCATATAATTTGGCCCAATTTTGTCCATGGAGCAATCTGATAAGCTTGCCCTCTTGTGGAGCCATGCACTGCAAAATAATGGTAAGAGTGTACAAATCAGCCAATATAAAAACTGATTTCTTACCATATGCTGGGAGTAAAATGGTGTATGGTTCCATGAATGAACCCTCCATAGTTTTTTGGCATGCTCCCATGAAGAGGAATGAACTAGGTGCTGCAAGAAGATCCTTCTTCTCATGATTGGGGTTCCAAGTCAAGAAGAATGTAGCATAGTAATAGATGACTCCATCTACTACCTCATCCATCTCACCTCCTATTTCCTCATTAAGTGAAAAAAATATGAAATGTTCTTGGGACTTGTGGGTTATGGATCCACCACACTTCTGCTGGGCACACTTCATCCATCGATTACCGCTCCAAAGAGATAACGTTGTGGGCCTATACACATAGGCTCTCATCCATATCAAGCTCCATTCTTTGACATGTAGTTTGCCAAAGTTATTATCCATAATGATTCCATATATGAGGGGTCTCCTCCATGATGGAAACACCTTTTGCACCATGGTAGTGCCATACTTCACCCTTGAAACACTATGCCAAGTGGGAGAGAAATTTTTCCCTTGCTCTCTCCCAATCCTCCGAAGCAAAAAATATCCTTGATGCCTCTTCATGCCTCCATCACTCAACATATGTGGTGGAAACAAAATGACCCTACCACCATAATGCATCTACACTCCTTGTTGTCCCATGATGAAATTATCCTGCCAAGCTCCTTCCATCCACATACCCTTGAGAAAAGGACATGTCTCATGATGGCCAAACTCTCTCCTTAGTAGCCAGCGCAGCTTTGCCTCTTGCTACCCTGTGTCATAGATATGCAAGTGGCTCAGAAGCCTCTTGCCCTCCATCCACTCTCCTTTATTGAGATATGGTTGTCCCCAATCCTTCTCTCATTTGGCATCTTCCCAATGAAGACTGCCATTATCCCAAAGCAAGTATTCCTCCTCACACCTCATGGGATGTTGAGAGTAACCCTTTGAAGAGTTTCCAGGAAAGGCCTCTCACCAATAAAACCCTTGAATCCACAAGAATCCAAGTGTGCTAAGGACAATACATCCTTGGGAGATGGCACATCATGCATGATGCCTCCCAAAACCTTGCACCATAACTCCACATGTCACATGCAGCTCAGTAAGGGTGCAAAGGAATGAGTGTTGAACCCTTCTTGGATCAAACCCATATTGCATAGCACTATATAACCTTGCTTCTCTTTACCAACATGATGTTCCAATCCTGGGCCATGTGAATGCAAATTTCCTAACCCTCCTATGAAATTTTCTGGCTTGTTACTGCATGTAAATTTTTGCATACCCTTGTGGGTCTTTGAGACATCTTGTAGGGCTGCAAGTGTCCCTCTCTCTGATTTTTTGGCTGATCCAACTGCTGATATGGTGGGATGCTCCTCTATGAATTGGAAAGTACTCATAGAAGCCTCCTCAAGTGGAGAAGAATGCTCCTCCTCTTCTGGCCATCTATCCACTTCCTCTTGTGGCCCTCCATACTCTTCATTTCCTCCATGAGAATAGGAAGTGCTTTCATCTTCTCCTTCCTCCTGAAAACTTCTAGAGGTTTCACTGTAGCTTTTTTCATCTTGAAACCCTCTTGGAGTTTCACTGCACCTTTATTTCCCATTGGTTGAGCCCCTTTGGAGAGGCTCCCTTCTGATCTGAAAAATAGATGAGAGTAACCTCATCCTCTCCATCTTTTTTCTCCTCTTCTTTGTATTCTCTGGGTGGATCTGAAATCCACAAGCTGAGCCAAGATGGCTGCTCCTTGCTCTCCTCTTTAGTTTTATGAAAGCTTGATATCACAGGCAGTGCCAGAGATTGTGCTCTGATACCACTGTAATATCCCAAATGGGGAAATTTCTTCAATGTCGGGAATATCTTAAGATATTCAGATATTTCAACTCCCGGAGTATTAACAATCAACACTGAACTATTTTAGAGATTGATTGTTGGAGAATCTACTGGATATTTCACCTTCACAAGGAAGGATGAGATTCAGAGGCTACCTGGCCCACTAGCATACTCTGCCAATAGAACTTGTCAAAAGCTAATAATTCCCTTCAAGGAATTTCTGCAACAGCTGTCCATGAGGACGTTGTATAAGGAAGTAGATGTGAAAATAAGGCCACCCACTGCTAGAATGCCTTAGAAAATTTATAATTCGACCTCCTTGCAGAATTTAAGCTCAAATAAATAACCTTAAGAAGGTTATTCAGTCCTTCCACAATGAACTAGCTGAAATTTGCAGCAACATGCAAGCATAAAACAGCTTCCCTCAGAAAGTAACGTTGTATAAGTGAGAAATGGACCTGATATCCCTTAGATGACCCAATATATGACTCACTTGCAGAATTATAGGTAAAACAAATGAATCTAGCTCATATAAACAAAACTATAAAAACAATATGCCTCAATCTAGCTCAAAACCCCATAGTCTAGCTTATGAAAAAAAGACTGAAACAAGAACAACATTATTTTTTCTAGGGTTTCTATAGTAAATAATGTGACATATCAGATCATAAATACATGAGCATCCAATGGTGAGAAAAATGAGAACTCCTTCCTCTTTATACAAAATGAAGATCACCCGGCAAGGGTTGCATGAAGGTACAATGTATAGGAATGCAGATCTGCAAATGTAGAGTTGGAAAACGCAGCTACTGCAAAATTCTGTATGAATATATCTGAAAATTCTCAAATATAGAGGAATAATTAAATACAAAACCTTCCAGGAGTAGGGATAGCCCTTTCTCCTAAGAATGGGCTTAGTAGCAAGGGATCAAACCCTGTAGTTGCTACTCTCACAAAAATAATGCAGTTTACCCAGTGAACTACGCTGTAGTGGATGGAACATGATTTGGCCACATGCCAAGATCTGAAATGAGCTCTGACACCTCCTATACAGCTCCCTCAATGCAAGAGAAACTCCCTCCACTGAATGGGAATGCACAAGAGAAGATGAAACAACCCTCCCACTGCACTGCCCAGCTACACAGCGTCCTCTGCTACAGAAATAATGCTGCAAATGTGAGAAATTCTTGACCTACAATCCAGATGTGGGAGAAATGAAGCACAACCCCTTCAAGAGATCACTCAATGAAGGTGAAGTAATTCCTAAACAGGAATTCCTCTGAACGCTACTAAGCAGCAGGAGTTTGCAGAAAATGTCTAAGCAGACAAGAAATCGAAATACACAAGCTAACCCCACAAAGCTTCCCTTCTCCTCCTTATAAATTTGTGAGCTCCTTCACCTTGGGTCCCACCTCTTAGGGTTTCCATCTTCATTTGAACATCTTCCCTCCAAAACTGTGTTGTCTTCTTAGGCAAGCTACTCCTCCTTAGGTTGCACTGGTTGACTTGGTCAACTTGATTTTGTCCTCATACAATTGGCCCTTTTCACACTAGGAGGTGCAAAATAAGCTTCTCAAAGGTTCACTTTTCACATTAGGAATGGTTTTATTCATGTCAAGTGGCCTCCTCTTCGTTTTTATTCACCTACTACACAATATGGGCAAAAATTAATGTTCCAATTTATTCATGAAAATTTTGGAACCTTACACCATGGTGCTTTGAAGATTTTGCAGCAAATTTATACTGGACTTCCCAAGGATACTCTTGCGTAGTCAGATCAGTGCAAAGGATGTACAATGGGTAAGTTTGTGAAGACCACTTTTCATGAGAAGGAGAATCGTGCTTCGGTGATCCTGGAGAGAATTCACACAGACGTGTGTGGACCATTCTCAGTTGCATCAACAACAAAACACAAGTATTATGTGATATTTGTTGATGACTATTCTCGTAGATGATGGTTCTTCTTCATGAAAAAGAAGATTTAAACGTTCTCAAAGTTTTGTGAGTTCAAGGAATTGGTGGACAAGGAGTCGGGGAAGCAAGTGAAAGCTCTACGGAGCGATAATGGTGGTGAATACATCTCGGGTGAATTCAAAGAATTATGTAGCAAAGAAGGAATTCGAAGAGAACTCATAGCGCCTCATAACCCACAGCAGAATGGGGTCGCGGAGAGAAATAACAGAACGATCGTGGGTGTTGAACGAATGATGCTGCATGACCAGGGCCTACCGATGCACTCGTGGGTGGAAGCATGCAACACTGTGGTTTGTGTGAAAAATCATTGTCCTCATAGAGTACTTGGCATGAGTACACCCGAAGAATATTTTACTTGTAAGAAGTCTGATATTTCTCATTTGAATATTTTTGGCTCACCTGTTTACATTCATGTGACAAAGGATGCCAGGAAGAAGCTGAAGCCGACTGCAGAAGTTGGGATATTTGTGTGGTACACAGAAACACCCCATAACTATCGTGTGTATTTTCCAAACAATCGGATGACTATTCTGCGATGGGATATAAAATTCAATGAGGTGAAAGCCATGAAGTTGTCACTTGAGAGGGAGCTACACTTGGATACGGAGGAGGAACTTCTTGTTCCCAAAGATGAGCCTCTGGATGTGGATCAGCTGCAAGAAGAGATTCAAGGAGTGGAGGAGTCCACTCATGCAGAACCAAACATCAGACAAGGCAGAAAACGTTTGGAGAATCAAGTTGTGAGGCCTTCCCCACAAAATCTGAATCAAGTGGCCTCCCAGGTGGTTTTCCACTAGATAGCAGTGTCCAATGTAGAAATCTCATGAACACGATGGATGGGATTGTAAGGTCCTTGCTTCCACTGCACAAATCCATCTCTTTTTTCTGTGTGGAAGTGTTGTGTGAGGGGTAAGAATGCATGCCTTTGAGAATTTGAGGTGCACCACTCTTCTTGTCCACCCATTCCATTTGCAAAGCCTCCCAATAAGTGGTGACTTTCCCCAATGTAATTAGCCATTGAACACTCAAAATAACATTGGTGTCCGGTATGTCAACTACAAGTAAGTGATCTACCAAATTGTAGAATCCCATGGTGACTGAAAGTGATGGGACATAATGCATGCATTCAATTGTTCTATCTCCTGGGACCAAGACAGAGAATCCCTCAAAACTATCAGTGGGGATTTCCCTCCTCTGCACAAGATGAG
Organism: Pinus albicaulis; assembly: GCA_034641835.2. Classification (NCBI taxonomy): domain Eukaryota; kingdom Viridiplantae; phylum Streptophyta; class Pinopsida; order Pinales; family Pinaceae; genus Pinus; species Pinus albicaulis. The sequence goes on from CM076583.1 coordinate 97,548,889, forward strand.
CATCAATAAAGTTGTGGGTGGCCCCACTGTCAATAAGAATAGATACCCTCTAATTCATGATTGAACCATGAAATCTTAAGGTCAAGTACATAGGTACTCCCCTTAAGGATGCAAGAGTTCCTCCAATAGGAGAAAATGCTCCATTCCCATCTCCTGATGGTGTTGGATCTCCCTCAAAATTGTCAGCGTTGTGACCTCCCCTTGGTTCATCATCTTCTTCTCCCTCATCAAAATTTGAGAAGACATCTTTGTAGTGTGCTTTCCCAAAAGCACATCTATGTCCCTGTGCCCATGATTCTTGGCAAGTGAAGCATAGCTTTTTCTTCCTCAGCTCCCTCAGGACTTAAATATCAAGAGGCTTCTTGAATGATCTCTCCTTGGAAGGAGCAACTTTCTCTTCCTTCCCTTTATAAAGGTAAGAGGGCTTGTTCTGAAATTTTACCTTTGCTTTTGGAAAAGCATCTTGAAGGCCTCTAGCCATCTCAATGGCATCATGAAAGGTAATGGGCTTGGTATAATTTAACAGCCCATGAAGAGGTTCATCCAGACCATTGATGAGCATATACACCCTCCTTGCTGTAGACAAGTCATTTTAGGTAAACATGACTCGGGGTAGAGTCAATGTTGACTAGGGTAAATAGTAGTGGTTTTGGGGCACATGGTTTTGTGCACCCATGGTCTTGACCCATGGTATTGCATGTAATGGAGCCTATAAAAAGGCTGGGAAGACTTCATTGTAATGCAAGGCCTGGAGGTGAGCGGTGAAGGCTCACTTGGCTGGATTGGCCAGGGTTTTGGCCAATGGTTAATGAAATTTCATTGGTTTGGTTTTTCCCCGGATTTGGGTTTTTCCCGGTTAAACATCTGTGTTTATGTTTATGTTTTGTTGCTGGGTTCTTTATGTTTATTTCTCTCAGTAAAATATTTATTATTTCTGCCATAAAATCCTAACAAATTGTATCGGAGCTATGAAGATCTGAAATCTAGAATGAGCTACCAAGTTTAGTGATTTTGCTATATCTATGGTTTACTGCTACTGCGTAACATTTTATCCTGGACAGATATACTTAAAAGGACAAATCTAAGTGTGAAGGCATCTAGATCTGGTGTAGATCCGGTTGGATCTGTGTGTGAATATGATGGACGCAATTATGTGGAATAGATCGAGTTCGTTGCGAAGATCGGGCCCAAGTGATGTTAAGAACGGAAGCTTGCTCCAAAGCATTTGGTGACCATCAATGATTTTGTGGTGGAAGCATTGGTGATGACGCGTGGATGAAAAAATAAAGGACCCCAAGTGTTATAGCATCATTTTTCACCCTCATGTGATTCATGATTGTCTTCTTGGCCTTGGGCACCCATTCCCACATACTTGGATAAAAATTCATAAAAAACAGTGTTTCAAATCCCATAGGCGGGTATGCCCAGAATTTTCCTCGTGTATACGCGAGTCCAGAGATACTTTTCCGCATATGCAATTAAAATCATTAAAAATATATATATAATTCCCTATTTTCGAGGCTGGGTTCATGGTTATTCCAGTAATTCAACCACCCCAGCCCGTGGCCAACTGTTTCCAACTGATTGAAACTACTTTGAGGGAGTATAAAAGCCCCTCATGTGCATGGCCTAAGGGAGGGAGAGAAATTATAGTTATTATACTCTGTTGGACCCCAATTCAAGTCTGATTTCCCGTGCCTCCTACACTTCCCGGATTTTTACAAGAAACCCTTGTTTCCTGGAGATGTTCATCAGTTTATATGTCATCTCGTGTGCACAAGTCTTGAAAGTATCTTAGCAAGGCAATGGCGGGACGGATCCGGACGATGGTCTGTTCAAAGATCGTGGAATGATTTAGGTGATCTGTCCACCTTTCTATCATTGTACATGCTGTTCGTAATGAAGAAGAACCATCTTGTTCCCGAATTCACGTGTTAATATCTGCTTGCATATGTGAAAATATTATTAATTAAGCATTTATTATTGTTTATATGATGTTTCACATGGATTACACTGACATTTAGGAGAAATATATTCTGTACAACTAGATTTTCGTGCACGTTTCTTCTTGATTTCCAGGTTGAAGAGGAAGAAGGGTTGCTGGGGGTTTGGACCCTGCGGGATCTACATCAAACGTAGGACCTACGGGTGGGTTCTACTATCAATGTTATCTAGTTTTCATTGTACAAGTATGGTTGTGTGAGTCCTTCTTGAATAGCGTGCCCTGATCTGTGGAGGTTTTGACCCAACGACCTCTAGGGAGTTATTTCTTGAAACACCAAGTACTCTCAGAGAACAAAGAGCGGAAATGGGAAAACGAGCTGCAGAGAATCAGTTCCACCAAACTTTGACGAGCTTCACAGAAACTCTGAATGAAACCCTCACGCTTCTAAATGAGCTGGGCTCTACATTGGAGAAAGTACCATGGACTGACGTGAGGAAGTCGGGAGAGCAAATATCTAAGCACGCCACTATAGCTGGCACATTATGGAGTGGGAAAAAATTAACAGTGGCAACTGGGACGGAGAATATTAAAGTTTTTTTGTGATTCACTGCAAGGGTTCCTTTACTTTGTCATGGGAGTACTGTAGGTGCGGTACCTACTCTTTTTAATGCTATACGTTTCTCTGCAAAACAAGTTGTAGATTCAAGCCTCCAACTGCTAAGTAAGGCCATCTCTTTATGTGAAGTGCCTGATACAGAACGGAAAACAATCATACCATAGCTTGCTAGACGTGTCTGGGAAGCATGCAATGCTCTTAAAAAGACACCAATGACGAACTCAATAGCTCTCGGAAGGAAATTGACGCAAGTTGCAGCATCCATAAAATATGTAATCCGAGAAATGCAAGAGCTTAAGGAAACAGAGGTTCTGGTGGAGAACAGTGGAGCAAGTAGCATGTTGGAAAATAGAGTGGAAGATGATGTTGGAGATAGACTGGATGCAGAGTCATCTTGCAGCCTTGATATTGATGACAAACTGTCACCAGAAGAGATGGAGATTGCAAAATCGATTAAGGGATTCATTTGTTCCATTCTCAAAGTTTTAAAGGAGCTTCTATACATTATTACTGACATATCAAAGTGGTTGAAAGATAATGATACCATATATCTGTACCCTCTTGAAAGAATATCAGAGATTTTCCAAGAAATGAGTGTTCAAGTGGATGAGCTCGGAGCTTGTTCCTATCCTCCCCAGGAAGTTCAACAAATGAATGTTTCTACGCAAAAAAAAAAAATTGTGGCTACATTGATGGCCTTCAGTGTGATCTTAAGAAAAAATTTGAGGAAAGAATTGGGAAGATTGATGTACAACTATGATGTCCTCTTTGGAGTGGACATCATGTATGAATGTAGAGAATGGTCATACAAAGAACAACAACAATGAAACAGAAAAAAAATTATTATAATGGAGTTAATGTTTTACATGTAAATGGGCATACTGCTGTAAGATCTAGTATGGCATGCGTAACCCTAGGTAATCACTGGTAAATTCTGGGTTAGACCTAGGTGATAAGGGGGATTTCAAATTAACAATTACCCTGGGTAAAAATTTGAGGGGGGAGGAGCTAGAGTGAGCGGGGTTGTCTCATCTAGCATGTTTGGCTGGATTTAGTCAATAATCCCCAAGTCAAGTTTAAGGGGGGAATTGTTAGGTAAATATGACTCGGGGTAGAGCCAATGTTGACTAGGGTAAATAGTAGTGGTTTTGGGGCACATGGTTTGTGCACCCATGGTTTTGACCCATGGTATTGCATGTAATGGAGCCTATAAAAAGGTTGGGAAGGCTTCATTGTAATGCAAGGCCTGGAGGTGAGCGGTGAAGGCTCACCTGGCTGGATTGGGCAGGGTTTTGGCCAATGGTTAATGAAATTTCATTGGTTGGGTTTTTCCCTGGATTTGGTGTTCATCTAGAAGCTGATCATCAACCATCCCTTCCTTATCTACAAATAAATTTAGTCTAGATAATAAATCTGCAACAACATTTTATTTTCCCAGTTTATCTACAATTATAAAATCAAACTATGGAAACAACAAGAACCATATAATGATTCTAGCATCGACATTAGGTTTATTCAGTAAGTACTTGATTATTGCATGACCGGTATGTAGAAAAGTATGATAACCAGTAATATAGTGCATGCATTTATTTATGGAATGGAAAATAGCTAAGTGCTCATTTTCAGTGACAATATAGTTTAGTTCAACATTGGACAAATTCTTGCTAATGACATTAATGGCATAGGGTAATTTATCTTCAAATTGTCCCAAGTCTGCACCCACAACTTTATCTGAGGCATCTATATGAATGTGGAATGGAAGAGCCCAACTGGGACCTCGAAGTATAGGGGAAATGGTTAGTTTTTCCTTGATGATATCAGAAGCCTCTTGACAAAGATTATACCAGAAAAACTCAGAATCCTTGGCCAACAATCCAAATAATGGCGAAGCCACTTTGCTGAATTCCTTAATGAAACTCCTATAGTAACCAAGCAAACCTAGGAAACTTCTGACATATCTCTGCTTTTGAGGAACAGGCACCCTTTTTATGATGGTGATTTTTTTCAGGTCCACCTATATTCCTGCTTGTGATATGGAGTGGCCTAGGACTATCCTCACCCTTCTCAAAAATCCACACTTTTCAGGACTCAGGGAGAGATGCATTTCAATGCACTTCCTCAACACTTTTCCTAGATTGGATAGAGCCTCCTGGAAATCATACCCATAAGGTGTGAAATTTTCCATATAGATCTCTACATAATCATGGACTAGTTTTGAAAAATTCTCAGAAATGCTCTATAGAAAGTAGTGGGGGCATTGCACAGGCAAAAGGGAAGGACTCTATAAGAGAAAGTGCCCCAAGGACATGTGAATGTGGTCTTGTCTTGGTCCTCGGGGCTGATCTAAATCTAGTTATACCCATTGAATCCATCCAGGAAAGAGAAAAAAAAAATTCCTCCAAGACCATCCAGGACTTGATCGATGAAGGGAAAATGGAAACGGTCTTTCTTAGTGGCTTTATTTAGTTCTCAGTATTTAACACATATTCGCTACTTCCCATTTTTCTTTAGGACTAGAACAAGAGGAGACATCGACTCATTGTCTGATATGGGGTAGGTCAAGCATGCACCAACAACTTATGTAGTTCATCCTTCACTATGTCTTTTAAGGCTGGGTTCATCCTCCTTTTGGGTTGAATCATCTGAAAGGACGGTATTATTATTTCTATGCTAAGTGTATTTTCAGTTATAAAACATGTGCATACTTGTGTCATTAGTTTGCTTGATGATAGAGGATTTTAACCATGAATTGTAGATGCTTTTAGTGAATTAGAAGCATGAAATAAGCACAAATAACACTGAACAACAGTGCAAAAAAGAGAAATAAGTCATCACATAACATTTATGCAGCAGGCATGATGAAGCAGTTCACCCCTCTTGGGCAACATCTGTTGGTCCAACTCCCAATGGCATGTCCATCTTTCATTATGCTAAAATTTTTGAAAATACATATAGTTACATGCCTCTAGTGGTTGTTTTCTTCGTGCCAATGGCTCCAAAATGCTCCAATTAGTCTATATTGACTCTTCATTCACTCAGAATGGGTGAAAATTGAGCCTCCAATTTATTTTCCCATTAACACCTAGAAACATTCCACTAATTGTGGAGAACTCCACTTAACTAGAGTTATTTTGGCAATTTTCGCCACATAAAACATGGCTCCAAATTACCTGCCAATATTAAACATAATATTTAATGTTATGGTTGAGTGGCCACATGCCAACCTAAACCATGTGGTTATATTTAATGGCAAAGCGGAACTCACGGCTTGAACCATGGTAGACGATGTTTAAACTAGAGCTTAAAGTCGTGTTAATGAAAATGTCGAAGTAACGGTTGAAACTAGAATCGATGCCATGTGACAAGGCTGAAATGGTTATGATAAATTTTGTAGGTTAAGAATTGTTGGAAGTTATGTTTTTTATAACTTTTTCCATGTGAATGCTCCACGAGGGCCGTTGGTGGGTTGGCACTGTCTGCTCAACTTAGTGTTCCTAAATTGATGTCATAAATTGCCAACCAGGGCTAGTAAACTGTTGAAGTGAAGTGCACTATATGTGCCTAGGTATCTGCTTCCTACTTCGTTGTGTTTAGTGTTTTTCTAGTGTTTTTGGTTTTGTGTTTTTATGCTAAGAGGAAAAGAACTAAGTTGTTTGCAAAGGGAAGTTATTGGTCACACTAAAACAGAGAAAAATCTATTCTAAACTATGTATAGCACCTAAGAACAGAAAATGCTAATTCATAGATTGAAAAACTTGACAAGAAAAATAACTCATAACATGAACTCAGTCCAATTCATTTCATTAGAAGTATGTTGGAACAACTTGAGAAAAGGATAAGTTTAATGCAATGAGGTTCTTCTAAGTAAACAATAACTTACAATATCACAGAGAAAATCTCATCCATGGTTAGAAATTTGTTGGAACACATTTGGAAAAGATTATCTACAACATATTAAGGAACCCTACTCTAAATTAACTTATGACACTAAAATTAATCCATTTTGCAACTCAAAATGTCACTATTAAGCCTCACTCAAGGGTTAGAAATCTTTTGGAATAGTTTTGGAAAAATGCAAGTTTGTAAAATTATGAGAAATTGCAGAACAGTCAAGAATTCAAAATGACATTACCAATTCTTGTTCCTATGATAACGATGTATTAGCAGAGATTAAGAACAAGAGAATTTTGTAAATAATGAAGGCCTTTAAGTCTAATGTAACAGAACTAGAATACAACTAGCTAATAAAACTTTAAACAAAACCGAACTAATATGCAATTAACCTCCGAAATACTACAACTAAACTAAAATGCAATTAATCTCTGAAATACTATAGTTCTATCTCATTCAGTGTTAGTGATATTTTGGAACAATTCATAAGAACAAGACTGGCTGTAACATTCAATGTAGGTGAGCATAAAACATAAAGTTCAGAAAACTGCCTAAATTAGGAACGAAACAGAGCTAGAGTTACTTATCTAAACAATATGCACAGAGCCTCTCAGGCAGTAGGGGCTCTCTACCACCAAATTAGCACATGAATCTCTTCAATATTGCTTCAGATCATGTATTAAAGTTGCTCTTCTTTCATTAAAGGAAAATGCTTCAAAAACAGAGTATTACGGTCTTGGACAACTTAACAATAGAACATCAACTAACTAACTGTCTCTCGGTTTCCCAAGTTATTCTTATAAGAGAAATAAATAACTGCCCTGGAGAAGAAATAGGGATAAGTGTATTTTTCAATTAAAATCAAATTAGAACTCTTGTGGATGCCTCGTACTTTGCTGAAGACATCTGTAGAGTCCTTGTCCTGGTAGGAATCTACTTCTTAGTTTGGGTTTCCTCCACGTGCATAACCACTTGCAGATTTTTGCTCAGACTTCGTAGAGGGCAAGGAATGATGTAGGTGAGTTCTGGAATTCAACCATATGTGTTTTTCCTTTAAGTGACACTTGTAACCTATGTGAACATGAAGATAGCTGCGGAATAGGCAACTAGCTACAGAATGGCTGCATTTTGTAGCTAAGTCTAGTAAAAAATTACTACAACAACAAAACCACGAAAGTATAGTAATTCAGTCATTGTATGCATTCTTAAAGTGACTTTAATCAATCCTATTGATATTTTAAGCCTATAACTGATAAAGGACAAAGGAAATGAAGTGAAATTTGGTGAAAGAAAAGGACATCTTTGGGGCTCAACAGGGACCACTGGTGGTCCCCAACCCCCACTCCACTATATATAAACTTCCAATACAACTTTTGAACCATCAATGTTAAGACTCAATGCAAAGCGCAGGCAGTCTGATGGGTGGTTTCTCTATGGGAGGTCGCGAGGTCGAGCCCAGTGGACCTCCATAAAATTTTAATACACCATTCAGGGGAAACATGGCGGCCTCAGGGCTGGCCACGTGTCACCCTCTAATTAGCTCTCAAACCATAATGTACAACCTACAAAAAAATCACAATGCACCATGTGTCAACCTAGGATTAGTTCTAAGGAAAGGAATATTCCTCATAATATTACTTTTATTGACTATGCACCCTCCATGCTAACTGGGTATCCCAGTCAACCCTGTTGCAAAATTTAGATGTTTGGGAATTTGATCAAAACGCGATATCTCCCTCATATGACATCGGTTTTTCGAATCATTTGTGGCACCGAAATCAGGAAGACAAGATATATGCAACCATCCTGATTTCAACCCAATCCTGTAAATTTTAATTTTGAGAAAAAATTATGATGATCACTCCTCCCCATTAGGAAGCTTTTCGACCCCAAAATACTTGATTACTTACTCAGTAGATGAGGGTACAACTCCCTCACCTTTCCAACCTCCATCAATTTTTCCTTGCTTGGTTTAGTGCCTTTGAGCCCAACTCAAAGGTAGTCAACACTTCCCCTCTTGGATGCTCTTGTCCTCCTGTCAAGAATTGTGTCTTCCTTGAGCTCATCTAGATATTCTGGCGATAAATATTCAATAGAAGGCAGCTGAACATCACTTCCTTGATCATCAATCAAAGGTGGCTCATACAAAAGTAAGTTTTCAACATTAACAACTGAATACATTTGCATATATGAAGGCAAGTCAAGTTGAAATGCATTGTTACCAACTTGCTTTATGAACTTGAATGGACCTTAGCGAATGGGTTTGAGTTTTTTACCTTCCCCTTGCATCCTTTATTTGCTAGTGTGCAACCATACCTCATCTCCCCCTTGAAACTTGTGATCAACTCTATGTTTTTCATGCCTCTCCTTGTATTTTCTTTGACTTTTCTCAAGTTGTTCTTGAACTTGTTGATGTATAATCTGAATTTTCTAAATGAAATTTCAAGCCTTGTCAATATCACTATGGCCATCAATTTCAACTTCCTTTCCAAAGATGAATTCTAATGTCGATTTTGGAAAATACGCAAGGCATACATCAAAAGGTGATGTCTGTGTAGAAGAGTGCTTTGCCCAGTTGTAAGCGTGTTGAATGTAATGCAGTTACTCATCCCACAACTTAGCATGTTTGCTGAAATATCATGTCAATATATTCACAACGGTTATGTTCACCACCTCGGTTTGTCCATCAGTTTGTGGATGAACAACAGTACTCTTTTTAAACCTTGTTTCAATCATACTCCATAGATTGGACCAAAAATTCCTAATGAACCTAGAATCCCTGTCACTAACAATAGAACTTGGCAATCCATAATGAACCCATACAGGTTGAAAATAAAGTTCAGCATTTTTTTCAGTAGTAATGGTTTTCTTAAATGGCATACGTATACACATTTTATTGAATCTATCCACAACTACATAAAGATAATCATGTTGTTTTCTTGACAGAGGTAGTCCTCCAACAAAGTCCATGGAGACACTCTCCCATGGCCTTGATGGTACTAGTAGTGGTGTGTACAACCCAAGCTTCCTATTACTAGGCTTGCTTGTTGCACACATAGAAGAACCTCTTATAAAACACAACACACTATCTATCATGTGAGGCCAATATCAATACCTATGTAGATGCGCCATTGTTTTGTTTACCCCAAAGTGTCCAGCAATAAGAGATGAATGAGATTCTCTCATGACACTTAGCCTTTCTCCTTGTGGTACACACAGCTTTCCCAAATGAAACAACAAATTTTTATGCATGTGATAATCTTTTTCTTCAACTTGATTCCCTTCACTCAAACTAGCATACACATTTTGAAAATCAACATCATGTGCATATTGTTCTATGTAACTCTCATGTACAATAGAACCATTTTTTAGTAAAGTAGATGCATTAATGATTGGTCTTGAAAACATATCAACAACTTGATTGAAAATACCTTTCTTGTACCTTATAACCAAGCGAAATTTTTGAAGAAATCCCATCCACCTTAAATGTCTTGATTGCTGCAATTTTGTTTGCAACTGCAAGTAATGTAATAGTTGGTGATTGGTATGCACAATCATCTCTTTAACCATCAAGTAGTGTTTCCACTTCTTGACACTTTGTACCAACACATATAGTTCTTTTTCATATATAGGATAATTAGTTATAGCACCATTGAATTTTTCAAAATGAAAATTGATAGACTTACCATGCTGCCAAAGAACCGCACCCATGGCATAATCACTAGCATCAGTTTGTATCTCAAATGGTTGTCTCAAATTTGGTAATGCAAGGACTAGAGCTGAACTAATCTTGTATTTTAAAGCTTCAAAAGCTTGTGATTGTTTGCCTCCCCATTTGAAGCCTTTCTTTACACTCGTCACTGCATGCATAGGAGCTGCGATGGTAGAAAAGTTAGCAATAAAATTCCTCCAATACTGAGCTTCACCTAATAAATTTCTTACCTCTGTTACTTTTTTGGGTGTGGGCCAATTCACAATGGCTTCCACTTTAGAAGGATAAATTCTCAACTCTCCTCCTCCTACAATGTGTCCCAAATAAACCAAATAAGTCTTTCCAAACTCGCACTTTGAAATCTTAAGAAACAATTTCTCTTTCTTCAAAACATCAAGCACTCTATTCACATGCAAGACATGTTCTTCTCTTGTTTTGCTGAAAATCAAAATGTCATCTAAGTACACAATCTCAAAGTCATCAAGGAATGGACGCAAAACACTATCCATAACACGCATGAAAATTTCTAGTGTATTACACAAACGAAATGGCATAACTAACCACTCAATGAGTCCTTGTTTGGTTTTGAATGCAATTTTCCATATGTCACTTTCTGCAATTCTTACTTGACGATATCCGCTTCGTAAATCTAACTTAGTGAAAAACTTTTCTTCTTTTAACTGATCAAGAAAATAATCTTTCTTGGGAGAGGATAACGATTCTTTACCGTTATCTTTTTCAAAGCTTTGAAGTCTACACACATGCGCCAAGTTCCATCTTTCTTTGGAATCAAGACTATGGGTGAACCGCACAGAAAAGTGCTTGGTATTATGATTACTTTGTCTAGCATCTCCTTTATTTTCCTCTTTATTTCAACATTCTCCATTATCGACATACAATACGTACCAATGTTTGGAATAGGACAATCTTGCTACAACTGAATCTCATGTTGAATCTCCCTTTTTGGAGGCAATTTTTTTGGCCCCTAAAACATCTCATGATGTGCATCAACTACATCATATAAATCTGATTTCAACTTAGAATCACATCCCTCAAATGATTCACTATTAGCATCAGCTTTAGGCTTAATCTTTAGAAGAACAAAATTCTTACTTGAATTCACCAGCCTCTTTACCTCTCCAACATTTACCATAGCAATGTTTGTCCTCTTGCGATGCACTCTAACAATGTACTCCTTGCCATCTATTAGTGTCAGTCTAGTCATACTGCCATCAATGATCACAATTGCTCTTTTTCATTTTCATATTAGGAGTCCCATACCAATAAATTTCACCATTCCACTAGGTCATGGATTCATTGATGGCAGTGATTTTTCATCAGTTTTCCCTCATGAGAAACTTGCTGATTCTCCTCTCTATGGTCTTTATTCATGAGTCACTTTCACTCTCAAAATCATGTTAGTAGGTCATAGGATGAGTCTCATTAGGTTCTAGAGTCTCATATGGTTAAATTAATGTAGAAATTATATGCATTACACATGCATATGTCCAAGATTCTCCTGATCACACACTATTTTACTTCATGCACAATATATATTCTACTCCACCATTGATCATCAAATGCGGAAATTAAATCAATTGTGCTGTGAACCATAAATTTCCTGCATTAACACGGTTGTTTTTATGGAAAACTGACTAAAAACTAACTATGTATATAGCTATATGTCATAGAGATCAATGGCAACAATCCTCATACAAAGCTTATCACAAGCTCTCAGTACAATCAATGCAGCTACACACTAATCGGAGCCAGATCTTTCAAATCCATGCACCGATCTTTGCCCATTTTGCTTTGCCTCTCTTGCACAAATATGTGAATAATGGATTACGAATGAACTTAAATTACTCCAGCCTTGCACACCTGATCCTTAAAGGCATACCAATGAATGTTTGGCATAAATTACAACACTATAATTACAGTAGTAGTCACACTTGCTCTTTCACCTACCTCTCATGGATTCACCCAAACTATCATGCAGTTAGCAATTACATTCTTCAGTTGATTAATGAGTTATTATTTAGTGAATTAATTAACTAATTAATTCACACCACTCTCACTAGTGTATCAATCAGTTAGACTAGATACAACTAGCTCAACTGAGTCTAACTGAGTTAAACTGAATACAACTCCATAACTACTTCTTCCAACTGTGTCATAACTCTGCCACTTGAGTTCTAACTGAGTCCTCTATGCATTAGCTCTAGTACCTGCAAAACCCTCGATAATAGCATAAATTAATTCCTTCTATCGGCTATTGTGCTACATCTGTCCTGCTTGAAGTGCTCCAACGAGAATAAGATAATGTTTAGAGTCCAAATATTATTAAGAGCTAATAATATTAGAGCATATCTATTTTAGGCGACGATCTAAGAAATATAATGCATGATATGTCTAAAAATAGAAGGCCATATATTTTTCCAACTTGACCAACCATCCACAAATAACATCCTGCAGCTCATAGAATATGATCGAAATGTCTAAAAATAGACACTTTAGTCTAAAAATAGACTTTGTGCCAAAATAACACTGTGTGGGCCCCACCTAGTTTAGGTGATCACTTTCCAACTAGGATCAGGAATGATGTTTCAGGATGCCTCCTTCACTATTTATTGCTGCAATATTCAACACTCCCTCTCAACAAGAAATGATTGTCTTTGCATGCAACATGCAACTCCATGCATTCGCCCTGCAACCTTTTCAAGCGCCAAGCAACTCCATGCATCTGCTCTGCAACTCTTCCGAAAGTGAATAGGCTCCAAACAACTCAATCAATTTGATGCATCTATCATCAAAGTCCTTGAGCTTCTTCTTAGATGCGCACATCTCTTCGGGAACCCACTGCGTTGTTGAACTACGCACCCATGCACTACGCACTTGTTGTCAACTACGAACCGCACTCCGATGTCCAGGTATTGTCCTTTGATATTCACGCAAGAATCCAGCGATCATAGTATCTTGCTCTATGGGCACCATGCATGACTAGTTTCAATTCATGAGATCCAAACCATCTCAAGCAGATCACCTTAATCTCCTCTTGGTTTTACTCATGCATGTCAGCCCCTCTCTTTAGTGGTATAGGCGCATGCCTCCTCTGCCCATGTCTACGGAGACGAAATTTCTCTACATGAGTGGTTTCTCCCACTCCATGATCCTCATCTTGTGGGCACTCTCCACATCCTGAGGTTCACCCTTACTTGCATGAAAATCCTGCTCCCTCTCAAGCTTCAATTGCATGGCTTTCTTGCACTTCCCAATAGTAGGAAGCTCCGTAGAAATCCCATCTACTTCAATTCTGTAGAGATTATTAGTTCAAATCCCAGACTTCTTGACTTGTCCTGTTGCTTTGTACCAAAGGAAAACTTTTCCTTCACTAAAGACAACATCATACCCTTTATCCTCTAACATTGCGACTGATATTAAATTCTTCTTTAAACCTGGAACATGCACTACATATTGTAAAAGAATGAGTTTACCTGAATCCCTCTGAAAGGTAATGGTACTAATTTCGGTCACATTATATCGTCCATTGTCGCCCAACTCAACATGCAACTGGAGATCTTTCTCCACCAAGTCACTGAAAATATTCACATCTCCCGTCATGTGAAAGGAAGCGCCACTATCAAAGTACCACCCCGATCCCAATGCACTAGAAACCATGTATGAAATCAATGAGAAGTCCATATAAAATTGTGAGGCAAGAGCCTCACCAGCTACAGCTCCAGCAACCTACTTGTTCTTCTTCTTCTGTGGAGAATTTGTGGCGAAATTCCCATGTTCGTGACAGTGAAAACACTTCACTTTGGACATGTCATGTTCTTTGCCATCTGCACCGGATTGAGAAGGATTTTTCTTCCCCTTCCCTTTCCTTGCTTTGGAAGCCAAAGTGCAATCCTCTTCATCATCATTATTTTATGAAGAGCCATCCCTGGTACTCCGCCTTATCTCCTCCTGCACAAGATCCGACCAAAGTCGCTCCCATCCTGGCAGTTTCTCCCGACCATTGACATAGTCCTCGTAGCTATGCCAACTCTTCGAAAGCCCAAGGAGAGCCAATCTCACAAAGTCTTCTTCATCCACACTAACTCCTACACTCCAAAGCTCATCCCTGCAGTGGAAAAACTTTGTCAAGTATACCGGAATAGTGTCATTCTTCTCCATTTTTATTTCCCTGAGCTTGTCTTTAAGTGCCAACTTCCTCTAGTCACTTCTGATTTGGAAAAATTCTGTCAAAGCCTTCCACATCCAGAATGGAGTGGCTTTACCATGAAGGCTAGACACTATGTGATCCATCACACCTTCCAACAGAATCTTCGACACCTTGCTACCTTCTTTTGCCATGTGTCAAGTGCGGCTGCATCGCTAGAACCCGGTTTAGGAATATCAGCATCTATGAACTCCTTCAACCTATTATCCTCCAGCACTGCCTCCATCCTATCCTTCCATGCAATATAATTCGAGCTTCCCTCAAGGTCATACTCCAATCGTAATCCATTGAAATACATTTCAATGAATGCTCAACTTCGACACCAAGAAAACACTGCAGCAATTTCGAATTCCACCAGCACAAAACTCAACTGTTTCAATACTTGCAATTGCTCCAGCGATCAACACTACGATACCATGTAGAAATTATATTCTTTTGTGCATATGTCCAAGATTCTCTGATCACACACTGTTTGACTTCATACAATATAATATATTTCTACCATTGATCATCACATGCGAAAATAAAATCAATTGCATGCACTCATTAAAGCCATAAAAATTCACACATATGAACACAGTATGTAATGGGAAAGCTTAAAGCTGAAAACCCCCAACTATATGTATATTATATATGTCATATAGATCATGTAACAATCATCATACAAATCTCCTCACAAGCTCTCAGTATAATCTCCACTTGCTACACACTAATCAAGCTAGATCTAGCAAATCATGCCGCCAGTCTTTGCCGGCCTTTGCTTTGCCTCTGCGCTGGTATCCTCTGCTGAAGAATGGCTGGATGAACTTGAATTGCTCCGGTAACTTTCTCACGCAATCATACAGGCATCTCCACTGAGTGTTGGATGCAATCAATGCATCACTATAGTCACAACTGATAGTCACACTTTCTCTTTCACCTACCTCTCCACTGGTCTCCACTGAAACTGCCATGCACTGTAGTTAACTGATGTATTCTTCAGTTGATTAATGAGTTATTATTTAGTGAATTAATTAACTAATTAATTCACACCACTCTCACTAGTGTATCAATCGGTTAGACTAGATACAACTAGCTCAACTAAGTCTAACTGAGTTAAATTGAACACAAC
The DNA here is from genome assembly GCA_034641835.2 of Pinus albicaulis. Lineage (NCBI taxonomy): Eukaryota > Viridiplantae > Streptophyta > Pinopsida > Pinales > Pinaceae > Pinus > Pinus albicaulis. The sequence goes on from CM076583.1 coordinate 97,564,389, forward strand.
TCCACCAACTACTTCTACAACTCCACCAAACTTTGTCACATGAGTTCTAACTGAAGTCCTCCATGCAATAGCTCCAGTAAACACTTAGAAATAGTGTAATTCCTTCTGTCAGCTCCTGTGCCACATCTGTGCACTTAACTGAAGTGCTCCAAGAGAATAAGATAATGTTTAGAGTCCAAATATTATTAAGAGCTAATAATATTCGACATATCTATTTTTAGACTGGCAATCTAAAAATAGATTCCACCAAATATGTCTAAAAATAGAAGTCCATCTATTTTTCCAACTTGACCAACCATCCACAAATAGCATCCTGCAACTCATAGAATATGATCGACATGTCTAAAAATAGACATAGTCTAAAAATAGAATTTGTGCCAAAAATCACCTATGTGGGCCCCACCTAGTTTAGGTGATTATTTTCCAAATAGGATCAGGAATAATGTTTCAGGATGCCTCCTTCACTGTTTCTTGTCACAATCTTCAACAATTAATGAGTCAAGTGTTAATACATATCAGCAAGGTCATGAGGAAGTCAATAAACTCAAAGTCGCAGTACCTAGAATATCAAAGAGATATTTTATTCAATTTGATGTAATTTTCACCTCAAAACCATGTTTTGAGATGAAAACATGATACTTTGCCTTTATTATCATTCATTATTTAATTTCATGTCAGCATATGTAATAAGTCACATTTCAGAAGCTGTTATCTCCACAAAGTCATCACCCTGCCTTTTAGAGAGATTTCCCACAACATTTTCAGTTCAGAATCATGTTCTAAGTATGATTAGCAGAAAGAGCCCAGAAAGAGCTTTCCAACGGTATACTACACCCTCAAAACTGACTTCTGGCTTGAAATTTATGCCTAAGTGAAGTAAAAAGTCCTCTATACCTTAACCCTTCCCCTTTTTCCCACCTTTCCCTAAACTTTATTTTATTAAAGTTTTATATTTTCCTTAATAAATTCCTTTTTCCCCATCCGATGCCAAATCGCATTATAAAAATCCTTAAAACACATATGTGATTAAACCACTTCCCCTTCATGTCCCTTTAAAAAAAAAAATTATAATAACGTTTTAAATGTTTGTTATTATAAAATCCCATTCAAAACCACTTCCCCTCCATACCTTTAAATTTATAATAAAGTTAAAGTATTTATTATAAATAAACCCCGCCGATCCATAATCCTTTCCCGATCCGAAAATCGCAATCACAACATTTGAATTGTGTGCCCCGATTGGCCCTTTGGAAAAATCTCCGATGCGATGGTATTGACACTCCCCGATGTATATCTTGACCGTAGATCTCATCATTCGATCCGACAACCCACAACCAATCGAACCATCCCAATCGCCGCCGTCGATCGCTCCCCTCTGATTAAAATCCTCCTGATTGATACCCTCTGATTACACCCCGCCATTGATCTATCCATTCAATCCAACGGCCTATAAACCAACGCGCTCATCGGCATCAGCATTTTCATATGTCACTCCTCCCCGCCCTCCTCCGATCTCCCGATGCCGATTGACCCCAGGCCCACTGTCTACTCAACTTAGTATTCCTAAATTGATGTCATAAATTGTCAACCAGGGCTAGTAAACTGTTGAAGTGAAGTGCATTATATGTGCCTAGGTATCTTCTTCCTACTTCGTTGTGTTTAGTGTTTTTCTAATGATTTTGGTTTTGTGTTTTTGTGCTAAGAGGAAAAGAACTAAATTGTTGGCAAAGAGAAGTTATTGGTCACATTAAAACAGAGCAAAATCTACTCTAAACTATGTATGGCACCTAAGAATAGAAAATGTTGATTCACCAATTACAAAGCTTGAAAAGGAAAATAACTCATAACATTAACTCAGTCCAATTCATTTCATTAGAGGTATGTTGGAACAACTTGAGAAAATGATAAATTTGATGAAATGAGGTTCTTTTAAGTAAACAACAACTTACAATATCACAGAGAAAATCTCATCCATAGTTAGAAATTTGTTTGAACACGTTGAGAAAATATTATCTGCAACATAGTAAGGAACTCTATGCTAATTTAACTTATGATACTAAAATCAACCCATTCTGCAACTCAAAATGTTACTATTAAGCCTCATTCAAGGGTTAGAGATCTCTTGGAATAGCTTTGGAAAAAGGTTGTTTGTAAAATTATGAGAAATTGCAAAACAGTAAAGACCTCAAAATGATATTACTAATTCTTGTCCATATGATAATAATGTGTTAGAAGAGACTAAGAACAAGAGCAGTTTGTAAATAATGAAGGCCTTTAAGTCAAATTTAACAGAACTAGAATACAACTAGCTAATAAAACTTGAAATGCAATGAACAAAACTGAACTAATACGCAATTAGCCTTCGAAATACTATAGCTCTATCTCATTCAGTGTTAGTGATATTTTGGAAAAATTCATGAGAACAAGATTGACTGCACTATTCGATGTAAGTAAGCATAAAACATGAAGTTCAGAAAACTGCCTAAATTAAGAACGAAACAGAGCTAAAGTTACTTATCTAAAAAAATATGCACAAAGCCTTTCGGACAGTAAGGGCTCTCTACCATCGGATTGGAACACAAATTTCCTCAAGATTTCTTCAGATCATGTATTAAAGTTGTAATTCTTTCATTAAAGGAAAACGCTTCAAATACAGAGTATTACAGTCTTTGACAACTTAACAACAAAACATCAACTAACTAACTGTCTCTCAATTCACCAAGTTATTTTTATAAACAAAACACATAACTGTCATTGAGAAGAAATAGGGATAGGTGTCTTTTTCAATCAAAATCGAATTAGAACTCCTGTTGAGGCCTCGTACTTTGCTACAGACACCTACAGAGTCCTTGTCCTGGTAGAAGTCTACTTCTTAGTTTTGGTTGTAGAAATTTGAATAATAGTTGAATTATTCACCAAGATTATCCTGATTACACACTATTTAAGCTTCATGCATAATACATAACCTCTTCTACAATTGATCATCAATATGCGGAAATAGAAAGCAGTCGCATGCGCTCATTAAAACATAATCAAGCACACATATCAACATAGGATGTAATGGGGAAAGAAATAGTTGAAAACCCCCAACTATCTATATATTATAATGATAGAGAACATGTAACAATACATAGCACAAAGCTCTCACAGCTCTCAGCACTATCTCAATGCTACACACAAAACTAGTGTGGAAAGTGAACTAGTCACGGGTTCAAATCTCCTCCACAAGTCTGCCTGCCTCTACTGCGCAATCCAAGTTGATTAATGATGAGATCCAAGTTTGAATCCCACTAGCTCCAACTGCGCAATCCTCATTGGAAATCTCTATCAATGTGTGTGCAAATCTCATGCACAGGTATAGTCACAACTGATAGTCACACTCACCCTTTCACCCACCTCTAACACTGGTCTCCACTGAACTGTCCATGCATTGCAGTTAACTGATGTGTTCTTTAGTTGATTTATGAGTTAATAATTAGTGAATTAATTAATAATTAATTCACACCACTGATCACTAGTGTATTTTTCAATTAGACTAAATACAACTAGTTCAACTAAGTTAAACTGAACACAACTCCACCAACTGTCTCATCAACTCCACCAAACTCTACCACATGAGTTCTAACTGAAGTCAACCATGCAATAGCTCAACTAACCCTTAGGAAAAGCATATTTCCTTCTGTCAGCTGCATGTGCCACATCCAAGAATCAAACTGAAGTGCTCCAAGAGGATAAGATAATGTTTATAGTCTAAATATTATTAAGGGTTAATAATATTTGACTGTTTTATTTTTAGCCCGGCAGTCTAAAAATAGAAACCGCCCAATGTCTAAAAATAGAGGTCCATCTATTTTTACCAACTCGACCAATCATCCATAAATAGCATTCTGCAACTCATATACCATGATCCCTATGTCTAAAAATGGACATAGTCTAAAAATAGACTTTGCGCTAAAAATATCCTGCGGACCCACTTAGTGAAGGCGACTTCATTTCACTAAGCTCCATCATCTTGTTGCATTTTCAACATTGGTTTCCTCCACGTGCATAACCAATTGCAAATTTTTGCTCAGACTTCGTAGAGGGCAAGGAATGATGTAGGTGAGTTCTGGAATTCAACCATATGCATTTTTCCTTTAAGTGACACCTGTAACCTGTGTGAACATAAAGATAGCTGCGGAATATGCGACTAACTACAGAATGGCTGCATTCTATAGCTAAGTCTAGTCAAAAATCACTACAACAACAAGACCACAAAAGTTTAGTAAGTCAATTATTGTATGCGTTCTTAAAGTGACTTTAATCAATCCTATTGATCTTTTAAGCCTATAATTGATAAAGAACAAAGGAAATGAAGTGAAATTTGGTGAAAGAAAAGGACATCTTTGGGGCTCAACACCCACCGCATAATACTTTCCCCTCTTCATTACAAAAAGGCCTTTCCCTTTGTATAAATTAAATTTTCATTTTATTTTGTTTGACAAAGAATTCTCCCCAATCGCATCGGCAAAGTTTCATTGTATAATACATTTGGCCCCGCTCCCAAGCCTGATTCCAATTGCGATTCACATATCCCGGTCCCACTTTTCCATCCCTCCACCCTTTCATATAAAAATCCTTCCTCGCTTTGTAAAAAGTGAAAAACCATTTTTATTTATTTACAAAGGAATTCCCCATTCTCTTATTGATTGCCCCATCGGACTTATGCCAATCACATTGGAGTTTTATATATGCCTGGTTCCCATAATATATTCAACCCTCTAATCCTGATTTCAATTGTTCTATCACATTCCATGTTTATATACTCCATTTTATATTGGATACCCTCTTCTGCCCCCCATTCCGATTGCGATGCGGACCCCACCTCCTTTCCCTTCTCCTTTCTCATTCTGAAATCGATTTTCCCTTCACCAAGGCATAATTTCATTTCAATTTTATTTTCAAAAGAATTGTATTAAAGTCATTTTTCTTCAGTGAAATAATGAAAAGCAACAGTCAGCTTGCCGCAAGCTATAATGAGACCAAGTTTTCTTCAACAACATAAAAATAGGGATTTGCTCCTCAAATTGCCTATTTTTTTCATTCAACAACGTAACTATGAATCTGCCCCAAGTAGTCAAATGTAATGTTGTTCCTTCTTCAGGGCAGATTGTTGGTCTTCTTTTCTATATTCAGATTTCAGTTCTTGAGCTAGTAAACAGCTCCTCTTTCTGTGGATCTATGTTCCCACATTTTAGCCTATTTAATGTAATTGTAAATCATTTGTAAATTAGTCTGTAACTCAAAAGTAGGGGAATAGTGTGGAAAAACGCTCTGCGCTCCATTGTACAATTTGACAGGGAATTAATAAGAGATGCAGCTCTAATTTTTTGGATCCATGTGGTATGAGTTTTAGTAGTTATTTCTCTATTTGTGTTCATATGTAAAATTGTTGTGTGTTCCATTCATTCATAAACATTTCCAGTTGAATGCTTTCAAGATAGAAAGGTAGAATCCATTTTATATGCTCTGCCTTGGGAAATCATTCATACTCTGTGTTTTTCTTCTATTTGAAAGGGATCCATCTCCTATGCCCTTTTCAGCTCCTCACCAATCTTTCCATACCATCATTATTTAACTTTATTTGCTAAAATTTCCTACCTACATTGCCCCATGAAATACCCTATGTCCTGATTTAATTCCCTAGTTTCAAACTGCCCATTTGTCCCGCACATCCCTGAAAAATTCATTCATTTCTTTAAACATATTCCCATAATTTTACCTAGCCTAATATTAGTTCATTATTATATTTTTTTGAATATCCTTTCATGGAGAGAGCCCTCTCCTGACCTTGTAGGGCTAGCTGCAAGGCTGAGCGTGGTTTAGATGTTATCCTGTTTTTCCCTTTTTCAGCCTGGGGTCCAGATCAAGAGCTAACATTTCTGGCGACTCAACTAGGGAAGAAACACGATCTGACTGTCTTTGAGTTTGCATTCTCAATGCTCATTGACTGTGTTTATTCTGTTTGAAGAATATCATAGTTTGGCCCGCGTGAATAAAGAGTATTCAAACCTTGGTCTAAGGTTAAACCTTTGTTATTGAAGAACGCAAAAATTCTTCAGAAAAAACTTTTTCTTAAAGCTAAAAAAGCTCTATTTTATTACCGGTGGGGAAACAATATTAGTGGGACCCAGCCTAAATTAATGCGAGGAGTTAAAGCACCAAACCATAGTGAAAGCGTGCTTGATTTACCACCAACGGGTTTCGAAAACCAAAACCACCTTCATCGCGCCACTTTTGCCCCGGAGCAAAACTACTTCAAAAAAATGTGATCCAGTAATATACGGGCACGTCATCTCCCCAATACTACCCATATCACGCAACTTTCATGCGTTAACCCTCTGCCATAGAAAAAATACGATATTCATGAGGATCGTGTTAGGAATCTGTAATTTTAGCAGATTGGTGAGAATAAAAATGCAGAAGCAACATTATTTCAACCACTTTGGGATTCTAGGATCTAGCCCTCCTGAATCCGGAGAGGGATCTCTCCAATAAGTGCAAAGATGGATTTGTCTTTGAAGTTTGGGGTTATGATATTAGGCTAGTTATGAAGGCCAAGGGTTTTGTTTGTTTTTTGGATGGTTGAGCATGAATATTGCTTGAGGGGAAAGTTCTAAGTGTAAAAAGTTTCAAAGGTGAGAAGTTGCAAGTGAATAGAACAACTATGGCTAAAAAGATAGATATAACGCTGGTTTTTAGTCCATTAGGCTATGGAGTCATAACAGGGCTTTAATTGAGCAACAACATCAAGAGTGATCCAAGGGGCAAGTCATCTATATCACAATATTATTGAGATTAGAGTGATGGAATGGGAACAATAAAGTGATGGAGGGGTGGAAACAGATAATAATTTCACAAGGGATTTATAGTCAGTCCAAACAAGAAAAGCCTCTTAAGTAACTGTTTAAAACCAACCAAAGTTTGTATTAAAGCAGCTTAATTGACAAACAATCCAGTAATCCACATAATTACCTTCAGAAAGTATGAAAACATATAAGAGAAGACAAAGTGTAACTTAAGATCAGATAAAGTACTTTTAAACCTAGTCTGCTTTTAGTCAACACCAAGGGAAACTTTCATAATCTGCTTTTGGAGAATAGAAGCTAGAAACAGGGCAAACCATCACTTTTCTAGTCTAACTTTAATAAGCAAATAAGAAAAATAACATTCAAGAACAATGTTTAAAGAAAACAGTAGGAAGAGGGAACTCCAACATTCCTAACTGCTTAAACTGTATTAAATCATTCTTAAACAAACAAATTGGAGGAAAAAATTGAGATAAAGCTTTTCAGTCAGAGAAGGTTACTGATATACAGTAGGTCCTAACTCTATAAATGTTGTTCTTTATCAAAGAATAGTGAACAATATGACATACATAGAAGGAAAACAAAAACAAAGTAAGGGGCACTTCACCAACGATATAGACCAGGATCCCAAGAAACAGCTTATTATTGATGTCAAACTAGCTATAGTCTTCAAGTCCAATGTTTCAGTTCAGAAATCATCTTCACTATTCAGCCTAACTAATCTATCACAAGCAGAGCTCCAAGGGCCAGTGAACACTATTTACAATCAGAAGTTTAAGCCCAAATGTATTTCAAAGTTCTGCAACCAACAGTTTCTCATCTTCTACAGAAGTATTTATAGAAGAATGAGGAGGTGAGATATGATAAAAGATCTCAATTACAATTAATACAGACTTAATGGCTTCTTGGCCTTTAAGGGGCTCAATGAAGAAACTTACAATAGGTGTCTTCTGTATTAAATGTTTTCACATAAAGATTAATCTCGGTGGGAGCTTTTGTTGACCTTTGAGGCTCTGTGTGGCGTCGAAGTAACTCTGTAGATGTTTGTCATTAATTTGCATGCAGAATTTATCTTTTGGCTATGTTGTGAGGCAGATATCTGGTCCTGATCAATAAATTCAGCCTCTGATTGAATACTTTGAGGTACATGTGGCATTTTAGTAGCTGGGAGGAATAAATTTGCCTCAGATGTGGCGGTGGAAGCACTCCTGTTGATAAAACACTTAAGATCTTCTTTAAACTGTGTTTTACTTGGGGATTAGGCTTTTGATAAGCATCTTAGACGTAATCCCCACAATAGTTGTCTTCAATCTTTTATTCTGGTTTTCTGCACTAATACTCTTTCACTGTGCTTGATTCATGTTTTTCTGCTGGTGTGTAGGGCTGCGCAGGGGTCGAATGGCATCAATGCCTCGCGAATCATTGATAAAACATGAATTCTAAACCCTACGATGATTTTCTTTAGTGAATCGAAGGCAGGAGGATCGTCACCCTCTGCCTTTGAAATTTCTTTAGTCATGTCGAAAAAACCATTAAAACCCTACACAATACAAAAACTATTATAAAATCATGCATATATGGGTTTATTGCTGCAGAGGACAAGTGGAGGAAGCATGGCCATTGGATGGCATCATCCAACAGTCAGGATTGATCGGGAGAAGTCATAGAGAAGGCGGAAGAATTGTTAAATCAGAGTCGTCGATCGCGCAGAGATCGGTGGTCGGGAGCGGAAAATGGAAAATCAAAACTATAAATGTTGACTCGGCGACAGAAGTGGGCGTTGAAATATGAACCGTTGATTTGTAGATCAGATCGACGACGGAAATTGATTGGATGCCACATCGTAGCCTGGTTAACTGTCGGGCATCTTCGGTGAGCGATAACCATCGAATGGGCAGCCTCAGATCGGATGGTGGATGCCAATATCGTGCAGGGTCCACGTCTAAACGTTAACTTGCGATGGATGGTGGTTTTATGAACAGTGCCCAGGACATGTGTCGGCCAGCGTATGGAATCGCTACTGATTGGGAAAAAACCACCCTCGCCCAAAGGTGGTGCGATAGATACCACGCGGTTTTCAAAATGGTGAGTGGAATGCGGGGTCCACAGGAGAGATGGACTTTGCACCGTCGATCTGCAGATCAGATCAACGATGGAGATCGGCTGGGGTTTTTAAACCGGCAGAAAAGTTTATAACATAATAAAAATCGAAAAATTCATATAACCAAAGGTTTTATATATATTTATAATGTGGCTTGGCGCTCGACTGCGGGGCCGAGGGCTATATGAAGGGTAATATGACCGAGGTTAAAAAAGGAGGGGCTAAAGACTAAAATACATATAAAACATGCATTTCAATGGTTTAGAGGGGTTTCGATAAGGCAAAAAAGAGTCTTTAAACCTTATCAAAGGGTTTAGATGAAGGGGAAAGGGAAAAATCATGAAAATGAGGGATTTTTCATGGGAGATGAAAGGGTTAAAATGAGGTTAGTTTTGGAAGAAGGGAAGGGGGAAAAGGTGCTTGCAGCAGTATTCTTTCTTGGGAATCAGCAGGATTCTGAAAGGGGAATAGGCACAGTAGTGAAGATTTGAGGACAGAGGCAGGAGGCCTTCAAGAGTCTTCAAGAGCCAACACTTTTTAGTAATAAAATTTGTTCCTTGAAGGCTCAAAAAAGTTTTTAGCCAGCATTTGGTATAACAAATTTTATAGCTGGCTAACAGTGGTTCCCCTTGGGGATGATGCCTTCTTGAAGGCATCAAGAACTTCAAACTTGCATTCTCTAGGAGGTTGACCTATGCCACATCCATTAAGTTCTCTGGGACGCTGACCTGTGCCTAATCCATTGGTCTGCCCTTCCTTTGCTGGGGTGATCTTCTCTGAAAACATATTAGCAGTCATGAAAACAGTGGACCTTCATCAATACAAACTTTCTACCTACCCAATCCTACTAATCTAGAATTTTTTCTTCATTAGAGTGCACTTGGATTGGCAAACTCTTTCCACAACATTTTATTCTTTTGAAAGAAGGAAATCTAATCTATTTCTACTCCTTATTTCTCCCTAAACTCAGATTAAATAGTTGAGTTCAGATGCTTCTCTACCTATTCTACCATCTTTTGGGATTAAACTGTCCAACTTATTTTTATTCTCTAAATTCTAAAAAATAAATTTAAAAACATTAAAGTCAAGATTAAGTTGTTTGACTTGTTGTGATCTATGGCATAAAAACAAGTTGCACATAGACATTTATTTTGTAGAAAATTTAAAACAAAAATGGAAGGCTTAAGATCTGAAAATTCAAAGTGCTTCCTTCATCCTTTTTATAGCTCTGTCTTAACTTTTTCTTGAGTTGTTCCTCATTTGTTCTCTGGTTCAGATTTTGAGTTAATTAGAACCAGATTTACATGTTTTTTGACTCGAAAAATGAAACAGATTTGAGTCATCTCTTTTTGAAAACTTAGGTTCAGATTTTGATCATGTTTGAACCTGTAATTTCTATCCTAATCTATCTACTGATAAGCCAATATTAAACAGTTTGACAAATCGAATTTACTATCCTATCAGTAGAAAATTTAAAACTAATTATTCAAGATTAGGCTGTTTCACTAACTAGAAGTGTGTTTTGTAGGAGTGGCATTTAAGCTTGCACACTTTCATATTTGTTTCTCTTTTTGGTATGGGGATATACCTTTCTTGTTTTGACAATCTGCCCTATTTTCTTTCTTTTCTTTGTTTTTGTATTTTTGAATTTTTTATTTTTCTTCAAAGTAGAAAAAAATAACTAATATACATGCTCAGAAATGAGCTTTATTGACATTCCTATCTAACCTATTCTAAACATGGAGTATTTACATTTATCATATGATACAAAAATGCCAATGCAGCCAGCTGAGTAATTTCAAGAAGAAGAAGAAATTCTGGCTGCTTGCCAGAGGTATCCATAGAACATATTGAAGACTATCCTTCAATATCAAGGCTATCACAAAAGGTGACATCTTTTCATGTCTCTGGCTCTTGCAAAGGATCCATGCTTGATCATTTGAGCTAGTTGGGATTTCCACACACTCTTCCATAGGATCAACAAAGAAAATATGAAGGTTCTCTTCCTTTTGGTCCTCCATGTCTGGTAGACTATCTACTTCCAAGACATCAGCTTTGAGGAGCATATCTTCATAAAGTTGTTTGGAAGCATCATCATCCTTAACCTGCATAATAGAAAACAGTGAAATATCTTCTTTCTCTAAATTTATGTTTGCTTCTGATATAAATTCAGGTTCTTTGGATGACAGATTGATATTAATGATAGGAGAAGTTTCTTCTTGAAAAGAGGGTATATCCACAATAGGATAGTCTTGTATTTGTTTCTCTCCCTCTTCTTCATCATCATCTGAATTGGAGGACTCATCATATTTGGCAGTGTTGTCCTCGTGTAGCCCTGGTATGCTTGGATTTAGTGGGCTGAACTCTGTGAAGAGATTATTATATTCTTGAGTGGGGGTGTATTCAATGGTTTCCTCTTGCTCAAAAATTTCTTCATTACTCTTCTCTTCACCTTTTGAGTTGAAAGGCTGTTGATTCTCAATAAAGTGAAAGCTTTTTATGATGGATCGAAAAGGATGATTGCGGCTTTCAAGCTGATGATGGTGAAACTCATAACACCAATCAAATGTTGGTTGCCCTGCATGACTAGTTTCTTCTTGGAAATCATCATCATCATAAGACTAATTGAAATTTCAAAATTTATTAGAATAAACATTTTCATCAGCCAAACATATTGGGATATCAGTAGGTCCTTCTTCATTCTGATCTACAAAATAACTTCATAAATCTGTACAAAAAATTTCTCTATGTAAATGGTCAAGAGTGTTTGTTTTGCAGAAAGTTTCAAAGGCTGGCTGTTTATAAATATTCTGATCTATTTCCTTCTCTGTCAAAGGGGAAGATGTTTCCACGTTCCTTTGAACAGGAGTACAACAGTTCTCTGTCTCTTGCGAAGACTGATTTTGAGGCTAGATGTCTTCTTGAGCCTTAGCTATAAGGGATGATGAATCAATATTTGAGTTTTCAGGGATATCTTGAGGGATGTTCTTTATTTCTCGGATCATCTCTTCCTCAATTGATTCATCTATTTTCTTAAAAATTTTCAATAGGAGATTAAACTCATGAATAGCTGTTAAAATATCTCAGGATGCATCTCTTCCAAAGCTTCCTCATTATCTATAATGTGTTGGGTGATGTTTTGTGATGGATCATAATATGTTGCACCCAATGATAATGGTGTAGTGTTTTCTTTATAGTTCTCATAGAACACATATTCAAGGTCTCTTAAAGAAAACAAACTACTAGATCTCAAGTATTCATACCAATCCATAGCTTTTCCTTCTAATGTTAACATGAACATTTTCATTAGGTAGTCTTCACGCCATTCAACTTTCAACCTCCATACATGTATATGAAAGTTGATGAGATGTAATAGAGGGTAATCAAACTTTTCACCTTGAAAAACAGGCAGGTTTTCATCCCAATTCACCTGGGGCATCTTATGTGGAAACCCAGGGATATGATCTCTACTCATTGGGGCATATCTTTGTTGTATTCTTGGAATCATGTTTGTAAATCAAGAAAGAGGTCATTGTGTCTGGTCAATCAGTTCAGGGTCTTCTACCAGTGGAGTCATTTTGTCTTTTGGGAGTTTCAGAGTGTGGAGTCGCTAGGTGGAAGTTTGTTTAACTCCTAAGGAGGTAAAATGTTTAATGGTCCACCACCATATACCAATCTAAAGAGATCATGGGTACTCTAAGTCTTAGCATTATTTAAAATGAAAAAGACTCAAAATCCCCAGTGGAGTTGCCAGAAATGTTAGGAATCTGTAATTTTAGCAGATTGGTGAGACTAATACTGCATAAGCAACATTATTTCAACCACTTTGGGATTATAGGATCTAGCCCTCCTGAATCCGGAGAGGGATCTCTCCAATAAGTGCAAATATGGATTTGTCTTTGAAGTTTGGGGTTATGATATTAGGCTAGTTATGAAGGCCAAGGGTTTTGTTTGTTTTTTGGATGGTTGAGCATGAATATTACTTGAGGGGAAAGTTCTAAGTGTAAAAAGTTTCAAAGGTGAGAAGTTGCAAGTGAATAGAACAACTATGGCTAAAAATATAGATATAACGATGGTTTTTAGTCCATTGGGCTATGGAGTCATAACAGGGCTTTAATTGAGCAACAACATCAAGAGTGATCCAAGGGGTAAGTCATCTATATCACAAGATTATTGAGATTAGACTGATGGAATGGGAACAATAAAGTGTTGGAGGGGTGGAAACTGATAATAATTTCACAAGGGATTTATAGTCAGTCCAAACAAGAAAAGCCTCTTAAGTAACTGTTTAAAACCAACCAAGTGCAGGGCTAACCATTGACTTCTTGGGCAAGTTTGTACTAAAGAAGCTTAATTGACAAACAATCCAGTAATCCACATAATTGCCTTCAGAAAGTATGAAAACATATAAGAGAAGACAAAGTGTAACTTAAGATCAGATAAAGTACTTTTAAACCTAGTCTGATTTCAGTCAACACCAAGGGAAACTTTCAAAATCTGCTTTTGGAGAATAGAAGCTAGAAACAGGGCAAACCATCACTTTTCTAGTCTAACTTTAATAAGAAAATAAGGAAAATAACTTTCAAGAACAATGTTTGAAGAAAACAGTAGGACGAGGGAACTCCAGCATTCCTAACTGCTTAAACTGTATTAAATCATTCTTAAACAAACAAATTGGAGGAAAACATTGAGATAAAGCTTTTCAATCAGAGAAGGTTACTGATATACAGTAGGTCCTAACTCTATAAATGTTGTTCTTTATCAGAGAATAGTGAACAATATGACATACATAGAAGGAAAACAAAAACAAAGTAAGGGGCACTTCACCAATGATATAGACCAGGATCCCAAGAAACATCTTGTTATTGATGTCAAACCAGTTACAGTCTTCAAGTCCAATGTTTCAGTTCAGCAATCATCTTCACTATTCAACCTAACTAATCTATCACAAGCAGAGCTCCAAGGGCCAGTGAACACTATTTACAATCAGAAGTTTAAGCCCAAATGTATTTCAAAGTTCTGCAACCAACATTTTCTCATCTTCTACAGAAGTATTTATAGAAGAATGAGGAGGTGAGATCTGATAAAATATATCAATTACAATTAATACAGACTTAATGGCTTCTTGGCCTTTAAGGGGCTCAATGAAGAAACTTACAATAGGTGTCATCTTTATTAAATGTTTTCACATAAAGATTAAGCTCGGTGGGAGCTTTTGTTGGCCTTTGAGGCTCTGTGTGGCGTCAAAGTAACTCTGCAGATGTTTGTCATTAATTTTCATGCAAAATTTATCTTTTGGTTGTGTTGTGAGGCAGATATTTGGTCCTGATCAATAAATTCAGCCTCTGATTGAATACTTTGAGGTACAGGTGGAATTTTAGTAGCTGGGAGGAATCGATTTGCCTCAAATGTGGCGGTGGAAGCGCTCCTATTGATAAAACACTTAAGATCTTCTTTAAACTGTGTTTTACTTGGGGATTAGGCTTTTGATAAGAATCTTAGATGTAATCCCCACAATAGCTGTCTTCAATCTTCTATTCTGGCATATTTCTGGTTTTCTGTACTGATACTCTTTCACTGTGCTTGATTCATGTTTTTATGCTGGTGTGCAGGGCTGCACAGGGGTCGAATGGCATCAATGCCTTGCGAATAATTGATAAAACATGAATTCTAAACCCTGTGATGATTTTCTTTAGTGAATCGAAGGTAGGAGGATTGTCACCCTCTGCCTTTGAAATTTCTTTAGTCATGGCGGAAAAACCATTAAAACGCTGCACAATACAAAAACTATTAGAAAATCCTGCATATATGGGTTTATTGTTGCGGAGGACAGGTGGAAGAAGCGTGGACGTTGGATGGCATCATTCAACAGTCAGGATTGATCGGGAGAATTCATAGAGAAGGCGGAAGAATTGTTAAATCAGAGTCGTCGATCGCGCAGAGATCGGTGGTCGGGAGCGGAAAATGGAAAGTCAAAACAGGAAATCTTGATTGGGTGACGGAAGTGGGTGATGAAATATGAATTGTCGATCTACAGATCAGATCGACGGGGGAAATTGATTGGATGCCACGTCGTAGCCCAGTTAACTGTCGGACATCTTCGGTGAGCGATAACCGTCAGATGGGCGGCCTCAGATCAGACGGTGGATGCCAATATCGCGCAGGGTCCACATCCGAATGTTAACGCGCAATGGATGGCGGTTTTATGAATAGTGCCCAGGATGCTTGTCGGCCAGCATATGGAATCACTGCCGATCGGGAAAAAACCGCCCTCCCCCAAAGGTGGTGCGATAGATACCACGCAGTTTTCAGAATGGTGAGTGGAATGTGGGGTCCACAGGAGAGATGGACTCTGCACCATTGATCTGTAGATCAGATCGACGGTGGAGATCGGCTGGGGTTTTTAAACCAGCTGAAAAGTTTATAACATAATAAAAATCGAAAAATTCATATAACCAAAGGTTTTATATATATTTATAATGTGTCTTGGCGCCCGACTGCGGGGCCGAGGGTTATATGAAGGGTAATACGACCGGGGTTAAAAAAGGAGGGGCTAAAGACTAAAATACATATAAAACATGCATTTCAATGGTTTAGAGGGGTTCCGATAAGGCAAAGAAGGAGTCTTTAAACCTTATCAAAAGGTTTAGATGAAGGGGAAAGGGAAAAATCATGAAAATGAGGGATTTTTCATGGGAGATGAAAGGGTTTAAATGAGGTTAGTTTTGGAAGAAGGGAAGGGGGAAAAAGGTGCTTGCAGCAGTATTCTTTCTTGGGAATCAGCAGGATTCTGAAAGGGGAATAGGCACAGTAGTGAAGATTTGAGGACAGATGCAAGAGGCCTTCAAGAGTCTTCAAGAGCCAACACTTTTTAGTAATAAAATTTGTTCCTTGAAGGCTCAAAAAAGTTTTTAGCCAGCATTTGGTATAACAAATTTTATAGCAAGCTAACAGATCGTTCGATCTGGAGGATGTCAGATCTGACGGTTTCGCACAGTAAAGTGGACGAGTTATAATTCAAGGTACGGCCCGGCTGTTTTGCATTATTATATGTTTATTTTATTTATAAAAAGGTGAATAGTGGGTGCGTTGGCCCCCATTGAAATAAAATATATGTTGCGCTGGTAGTATAAATGTGTTTTATGGTATAAAGTTCGAAGGTTGGTGTTTTTTTAAAGGAATCGGGCCATTGTTATGACATTTTGATATTACGACCGGAGTGATAAGGTTTGTGCGAGTATTTTTAATATATCACATTAAACTTTCAAGATTTGCTTGAGATCTTTAAGTCTTATTGCAAGCGGACATTGTTAAAGCACTATTGGAAAAGAATATAACTACAGCCACTTGTTCCATAGTCATAAAATATTTTTGCTATCAGAGTATAAAGTCAGATCACCCCAGTAAAAAATTTCTTGTAAATTCTTCGGCTCTGGAAGATGATGTTCAGAGTCTGATAGGTTGAAACAAATTTTGTACAGTAGAAATTTAAACACTCTGGCTTCAAGAAGATACACAAGGACCAATCCTGATCCAAATCCTCCCCCTGTGTTTGAAAATCCTAATCTGATTCCAAGAATTGTCAGAAGACAAGAGAGATCACTAAGTCCCAGACCTGTCTTCAGATCCCATACTTGGCCTAGTGAGTGGTTTTTTGTAGAAGATATTTCTTTTGATGAGAGCTTTGAGCTTTCTTTGTTTAGAAATAAGTCTGAAACTGCACTTAAGGACACAGTTTTAGATCCATAATTCCTTGTAGATATTGAAGTTCAAAGGGAAAATTCCTCAATTGATGATTATATTCTGAATTCTCCTCAGTCATCTATCACTGTAACTAATATCCCTGAGCCTTCAGAGTCATTAGGAACAACATTTCCTCCTCCTAATTCATCATCATTCCCCTTAGTCAATTCTCAGTTGTCATCTCCTCCATCAACACCTCCCTTAAATCCTAGTAACACAAACATTGTTTTAAATCCACCTAGATTCATGGCTACCCGGTATTCATCACTGGTTTTACCTCATGTCCTGAATGATATGCCTGCTGATTATCAAAGTAAAATTCCTATTTTTTATGCCACTTAGAGCACCACAGCCTAGCAGCATGTTGATAAAATGAATGACTTTTTTTATTTACATGAGGTAGAGGCAGAGAATTTAAATACAAGATTATTTGTCCAGAGCTTTGGAGGTGAAGTTAGAAAGTGGTTCAGAGCTTTACGAGTAGGCTCAATTTGCACTTTGCAAGAGTTGCACACACAATTTTTAGACCGGTGGGAGGTAAAGAAAAACCCACTCCAAATTTTGTCTGGGTATGAGAATATTAAAAGAAATGTGGGTGAAACTGTACAGGATTATTGTTTAAGATTCAATGTTGTATATAATGCTATTCCAACTAACCTGAAACCTCTTGTGGGATTAGCCTTGCTCAAATTTCCAGATGGTTTCGATGCTGACATGGCATATCAGCTGTGAGGGAGAGATCCCTCCTCAATTGAAGACCTACAGAAGATAGCAGCAAGTGTAGAAGCTAATCTGCTAGCTAAAAGAGCTCGAACCAGAGCAAAAAAGAGAGTCATGGTGAAAGAGGAAGCCTCTCCTTCAGACAGCAAAATGGACACTCTAATCCGAACATTTCAAAATATGGTTGATCGATTAACCATTACAGATAGACCTGAGCCTCAAATAAGAAATTCGAATTTCAGAGGGCAGCAGCCACAATTCAGAATTAAGCAGAGAGAACAGAGAGCGCAGGACCAAGCACCACCACAACAACAAATCAAAACTCCATTGCAGCAAAATTACATTCAGGCAACAGAGACAGATGATGAAGATGACCCTCTGGTTGAAGCAAATCACTTTTTCATAGCCGATGGTGCTCCCATCTTTCTCATTGAAGACAGAGAATACACAGTGGCGACTCCAGACCTTCAAAGCGATGAAAATTTCATTTTGGCTAACGATGCAGTGTTAGAAGATGAATCCGATGACTACCAAAGAGGATACATGAACGCCTTATCAGTGCAACAAATGAAATATTATTTGAGGAACAGAGACATTCTGATCAGTCCCATTCAAAGGAGAAAATAGTTCCAAATGAAAAGAAATGCTCAGAAGAAAGGGAAAGAGCCAGCCGACCCTTCCTCTAGCAAAGCACCTTCAGCAATTAACACAGAAAATGAAAAGAATCAGCAGAGCGCAGCAAAAGAGCAAACAGAGAAGAAATATCCTCCCATTAAAGAGGTAGAAAAAGCTCCTTCTTTTAATTTAGAAAACGAAATTTCTAAGCTGAAAGTGTCCATGCCCCTAACTGAGTTGGTAAATAATAGTGCTTATAAAAGTCAGGTGTCTAGAATTTTTCAAATAGACTCTGTTTCAGATATGGTCAATGTAGAAGATGACTACCCTGAACTTATTTTTGGTTCAGCAATTGAAGATCAATCAGAAGAAAGTGAAGTCCCTCCCTTTTACCTGAGTCTTAGATTACATGATTTCATATTGCATAATGCTATGTTGGACTCTGGAGCCTCACATAATTTGATGCCCAAGGTCATCATGGAAAATTTAGGACTTGATATTACTTAAAAATACCCTGACTTGTATTCTTTTGACTCATGTAGGGTCCATTGTATTGGTCTTATTAAAGACTTGGTAGTGTCTTTAGATCAAATCCCAGCCAAGAATGTCTTGATGGATGTAGTTGTTGCCGATGTCCCACCATGGTTTGGAATGCTTCTATCTAGGTCTTGGGGTTCAAAACTTAAGGGAACCGTGCATCTTGACTTATATTATGCCACCATTCCCATGTTTGGCTAGTTGAGAAAGCTATATAGGGAGAAGAAAATGAAATATATGATCACTAGCAAAGATAATCCAGTCAATCATCCCATTAATGTAGTCCACACAGATTTAGAGTCCTTTGTCTTGTATTTAGATGGTGGTTTGAATGATGAGAGTGTTCAGTTGGTAAAAGTAGATGAAATACCTGAAATTTCAGAGAATTTTAGGGAAGTCCTAAAATAGGAAAAGGATAAAGCAGCAAGCACTTCTGAGCCTCCTGCCTGCCAGCAGCAAAAAGACAGTGAACAGCAGAAAGATGCAAAAATCAGCCAAGGCAAAGAAGAGAAAGAATCAAATTTTTAGCATCTGCAAGAAGAAGAAGAAGGCCTTTGGAGCATGGACTTTGATGGAGTTGTTGGTAAGGATGGAGCTGGTATCGGAGTATGGATTCAAAGCATTGTTTTCCAGCGTGAAAAAGTTCCTAGTAATGTTAGAATATGTGCTTATAAGTTGGCTTTTGACTGCTCTAACAATGAAGCAGAGTATGAAGCTTTGATTGCAGGTTTGAAAATTTTAAAGAAGCTAAATGCAAAGAGGATATCTGTATATGGAGATTCAGAGCTGATAATCAAACAGGTTAAAGGAGAGTACCAGGCAAAGCATCTGAGATTGAGGGCTTATCAAAATGCAGTCCTGGACATCTTGAAGACATTTCCTGAGTACACTTTGACAACAGTACCCAGAATGAAAAACATTATTGTTGATTCTCTTGGCACTACAGCAAGCAATTTGAAGATTCCGATGAACTCCAGCAACAAGTTTGAGATCTATGTCAAACACAGGCCTATTGTTCCAGACAATTTAAGGTATTGCCAAGTATTTTGGGATGACAATGAGATTAATGCTTTTTTGCAGAGTGATGGAAAATTCAAAGACACTCCAATAGAAGGTGACTATGAGGTTGATGATCAAGAAATTGAATCAAATCAGATGGACATATTGCAGCTGAAAGATAATGTAATTCCTAGAGGTCTCATACCTCTAGAGGAGCTTTTTGATCAGGATGATGTTGCAAAGAAACCAAGCTTGGTGCCCACTGAGAAAGGAGTTGAAGATGTGAATCTTGGAACAGCTGACAAGCCCAAGTTTGTGAAGTTGTCAAAGGCATTGTCCCCTAAGGTAAAGGAAAAGTATGTTAAATTTCTTTCTGAATTTTTTGATGTGTTTGCATGGGATTATTCAGATTTGAAGGAGTATGACAAGAACATAATCCAACATACTATTCCCATCAAGCTGAATCAGAAGCCATTCAGACAGAAGCTGAGAAGAATTAATCTGAATTTGTTTCCATCCATTGAGAAAGAGGTAAATAGATTGTACAAATTAGGTATCATAGTCCCCATTAGATTTTCTGACTGGATTTCAAATTTGGTCCCGGTACGTAAGAAAACAGGAGAGATAAGATTGTGTATAGATTTTTGGAATCTGAATAAAGCATCCTTAAAAGATAACTATCCACTTCCGAAAATGGACCATATTCTGCAGAGAGTAGTTGGAGCATCTAGGATGTCACTACTTGATGGCTACTCAGGCTACAATCAGATCTTGGTGCATGAGAAAGACCAAGATAAAACTACCTTCACAACACCCTGAGGAACCTTCCAGTATGCCAAAATTCCATTTGGACTAAAGAACGCTAGAGCCATGTTCCAGAGAGAAATGGACATCTCTTTTGCCAATGAAAAGGATGTTTCTTGTTGTTTATTTGGATGATCCGACAGTTTTTCTGGTTTTGATGATGAGCATTTGCACCATTTGAGGGTTGTGTTTCAGCGATGTAGAAAGTTTGGGATTTCTCTCAATCCAAAGAAGAGTCTCTTTGCCATGGATGAAGGCAAGTTGCTAGGGCATATCATCTCTAAATATGGTATCAGTATTGATCCAGCTAGAGTGGGGGAAATTCAACACATAGATCTTCCACGAAACAAAAGGGAAATTCAAGCATTCAATGGTAAGATGAATTTCTTGCATAGATTTATACCCAATTTGGCTGAAAATCTAAGAGAAATGACTAACATGTTAAAGAAGGATAGCACATTCAAATGGAGTGAGGAGGCTATCAAGTCATTTAATATGGTAAAGTTTGCTTTGTCCAATGCCCCAGTCTTGATTAGTCCCGACTATACTCAATATTTTATTATTTTTTCATTCGCTTCAGAGAATACTATGGTTGTTGTTTTGATGCAAAAGAGAGATCAGATTGAAAAGCCAATTTCCTTTTTCAGTAGGAAAATTAGAGATGTTGCCTTGAGGTATAATATTATTAAAAAACAAGCATTGGCTCTGTTGGGGTTCCCATGTTTTGGCCAGATTGGCAAGACCAAAAGATGAGACAACATCAGAACCACTTTGGGGTCCTAGGATCTAGCCCTCCTGGACCCAGAGAGGGATCTCTCCAATTAGAACAAAGAATGATATGTCTTTGAAGCTCGAAACGAGATATTAGGCTAGTTATGAAGCACAAATAGGGTTTTAAAAAGATTTGGTTGGTTGGTTGCTGGGTTGGTTAGGAGATCATAGGCTGAGAAAGTAATGGGATGAAAGGAACATAGCAGCAGGGTGCTTCAGGAAAGAGGATAGGCCAAGAAAGTTCCATCCATTGGGCTATGGAGTCATGAAAGGGAATTACTTGCAACAACTAGCCAAGGCTTTCAGAGGGCAAGTCATCTATACTAAAGGATATTTTAGATAGATGATGGAATGGAACATTAAGGAGAGAAAGTGGAAGAAGGAAAGACAACCAATTTTCTGTCTATAGATCAGGTCAGAGGTCATTTAACTCCAGACCTGCTTTAGCAACTCCAAGGGAAAATAGAGACAAGTTAAATAGAAGAGATCTTAGAAAGGCCAGCTGGTCGCGCAAGGATCCTAGTGGACAGGGCTAACACTCATCCCCAGTGTTCCCAAACCTTCTAGCTTAAACCCAGCAAGAACATCTAAGAACTGATTCAACCAATTCATACATCAGAGAGTAGGCAATAACATCCACTACACTGGTTAAATCAACTGAAATCAACTCTTAGATAGCACATAAGACAGAAAACATTAAAGGTAGGGAGAGCAGGAAACATAGGGCACCTAACAAGGGTGAATCCTATATTATACTTCTGTTGCCTACCAGAAGAACATGAAACAGTATGAAAATGAAATAAAAAGAGTTAGGAAAAACATCACCAATAGCAATAGACCAGGATCCTGTGAAATGTGCTTTGATTAATCGATGCAAAACCAGTCATGTACAATAAGCTCAATGGTTGTTACAGTCCAAACTTTCTCCTCCCAGCCTATTACATACAACTACTCTGCTACTCCCTCCCAAGACTGTTCTAACAGTCGGAATGACTCCCTCTAACAGCAGATGCCCAACAACTGAACAACAACAACCTTTTCATTATGTTCTCGGGGATTTCTTATAGGAGAAAAGAGAAACAGCAGTAGATAAGCAAATAAATGAGTCTCATTAAGACATTAAGGCGGAAGTGTTCACGCCCATACCACTTAATGGCTTTCTGCGGCATTGCTTATAATCTGTGATCTGTCTGGGGAGTCTCTGTCAGGTCGAGATCGACCTCGGATATTTCTTTGGGGTCCTTTCTGGTGCTTGGAACTCTGCGCTAGCCTTCTGAGTAAATGAACTGGGTGAAAGATCTGCATGGCTTCTCCATTCCTCTACTACTGCGGCTCAGACAGTCTTTAATGAAGCTCCTGTCTGTGTATTTAATTGCTTATGGGCTCGAGGAGGCATGGAGAACGTTGTAGGAACGGTGTACGTCTGGAAAGAATGTACTCTGCTGTTAGGTAGCGTAGTAATGACTTGCTGGTGCGCTCATCTGTCTTCACACTGAACCTTAATCCTTTGAAAGCGGGGCTAAACATTGATTATGTCAATAACAGGTGTTAACCCCTTTGGATCCTTTCTGCTGATCTGCTGGCGATGCTGAAAACACCTCACTGTGATGTCTGCACAATTTAAAATAAACTTGTTTAAAGCCCGGGCAGTGGCGGCGGAGGAAATGCTGCAGAGGTGGCGGAATGGTGGCAGAATAGTGGAGGAACCATGGAAAGAATGCAAAGCGGCAAAGAAATGATTAAAAGTGTAAAAACCCAAAAATTAACTTTGGGCGAATAACAAAGAAAATCACCAACAAACAGGGGAGCGGAGCCTTGGAAGTGGGACCGGGTACGGTAATCGCAATCGCAAATCGGAGCGGGAGTGAATCGCAACACACTTTTAACAAGTTCCGATTGCGATTGGGATCGGAGACGCGATTGAGCGATGACCGTCGATCTAGGGGAGGAATGAACGGCGGGGATGTAATCGGAGGGGTAGCGCGATCGGGGGATCGGGAGAGGACTTGCGATCGGGAGTTGTGATGATCGTCGGATCTGCGGGGAGAATGGACAGTAGGGATTGAATCGGAGCATCGCAATCGGAGACAGGGAGATGGGACTTGCGATTGCGATCGGAGCGGCGGGTGCGATTAGCGCTGGACCGTTGATCTGCGGGAGGAATCAACGGTGGAGAACGCGATCGGAGGATCGGGAGAAGGACTTGCGATCAATCGCATCGCAATCACTTGCAATGGACCAATCGGGGGGTGCACACAACATGTTGCGATTGCGATTGGGAGGGGGCCTGCGATTAGCGCTCCACCGTCAGATCTCTGCAGAAGATCGACGGTGCGAAATGCATCGCCCGACTTATCGTAATAAATGAATCGCATCGGAGTTTTTTTTTATATTACAAAGGAAAATGTGCGCTCGCCCGACTTCCGATTGCGATTAGCGCTTGGGACTTAAGCGCTTAGTCCCAGCGCTCGGGCATGTGTGGGAAGTGGTTGAGGGGCTGGCAGAAAAGGGGCTTAGACCTATAATAAGGTCGGGAAGTGGGTTTTAGCCCATTTAAATAAATTTGAGGGTTGGGGAAGGGTAACGATAGAGGAATAATGGAGGAAAATGGCCATAAAAGGGGTAAGGGTAGAATTTAAAGGGGAACTTGGGGGGATTTGAAAGGTAAGAAGGGGAATAGAAGGGGAGACAAAGGGGATAGAAAACAAAGGCTTAGGGGAATGAAATAAGAGGGAAAAGGGGGCCTTTGGGCATTCTTCTTCACAACAGAGAGGTTTTATAAGGGAAATCAGCAAAGGGGATACTATCAAAGGGCAGAGGCACAAGGAGGCTTCAAGGAGACCGTGTTTTCAGAGGAAATGCATTCCTTGAAGACTCAACAATGATTTAGCCCCCGTTTGCTTGCCAAAAAATTTCTAGGGGGGCTAACAGGCTCTTATAAAGGCATTGAAGGATTTTAGGGTCTATATTATGCATTCACATATTATAGCATATGTCCCTAATGCAACAGTGAAGGATGTGTTGATGCAAATTGATCCAGAAGGATGAAGAGGTAAGTGGATGCCAGCTATGTTGGAGTACGATTTGGAGATCAGACCCACGAAGTTGATTAAAGGTCAAGGCTTGGCGAAATTGATGGCCCAATCAAATCTGTGTGCCCTGGATATTAACCTTATAACAGCAATGGCAGAAAATGAAGATGAAGGTTTGCTTGTTCCAGTTTCAGATATTTTCCTACAATCCCCATGGTATTCAGATATTATTTATGTCCTTCAGCACCTTTCACCACCTCCAGGCATATCTAAAAGCAAAGGTAGATCGCTGAAACTTAAGTCTGCTAAATATTGCATTTTAAACAGTGCTCTCTATTGGAAAGATCCAGGAGGCATTCTGCTCAACTGTTTGGTTGAAGAAGAGGCTCAGAAGGTAATGCATGATTTTCACAAAGGTGACTGTGGTGGTCATCTGTTTTGGAAGACTACAACTAACAAAGTGTTAAGAGTAGGATATTATTGGCCCACTTTATTTTCATATTTATATAAAATAGTGATGAATTGTCATGAATGTCAAATTTTCCAAGGTAAGAAGAAATTTCTTCCTCTTCCTTTGAAACCAGTTTTAGTCAACGCTCCCTTTCAGCAGTGGGGACTCGATTTCATAGGAGAAATTTATCACGCATCATCAACACAGCACTGATGGATATTGACAGGTACGGATTACTTTACTAAATGGATCGAGACCGTCCCAACAAGGCAAGCAACTGATACGGTAATTATTCAATTCCTAGAATTGAATATTTTATCTCGTTTTAGCTGCCCCCATAAAATTGTAACAGATAACGCAGCAGCGTTCAGATCCAAGAAGATGGTCGATTTCTGTGACAAATACAACATTGCGCTGGGACATTCAATAGCGTATTATCCACAAGGCAACGACCTGGTAGAATCATCAAACAAATCAATGATAAATATAATTAAGAAAATTTTGGAGGCAAACAAAAGAAACTGGCACCGAAAACTCATCAACGCATTGTGGGCAGACAGAGTTAGCAGCAAGAAATCCATAGGTATGTCGCCTTTTTAATTTTTTTATGGTACTGATGTTGTCTTTCCTACATCACTTACAGTTCCAGTTATGAGATTATTACAAGAAGTTGGTAGTGAAGACGATGACAATCAGTGAAGGATCAATCAAATGATCCACCTTCAGCAAACAAGAGAGGAAGTGTCACAGATCGCCATTCAGTTGCAAGAGAAGATTAAAAAGATCTATGATTGAAAGACCAAAGAAAAAAAATTTCAGATATATGATGTGGTGTTGAAATGGGATGCAAGGAATGAGGACAAAGGGAAGCATGGTAAGTTTGACAACCTGTGGAAAGGACCATACAGGACTTCAACATACAGGGGACATAATGCTTTCTTGCTTTCAGAAATGGATGGCCAATATTTCCCTGGAGGAGCAGTGAATGGTAGGCTTTTGAAGCACTATCATTGTTGAAGATAATGGATCAAAAACTATGTCACCATCATTGTATATACCATGTTATTTTTTGTCACAGTTCAAATACACAGTTATTGAAGTTTGGGGCCCGAGGTGAAGGCTATAAAACTTTAATGATATGTGTATGGTTTGGTTTTATTTCAGTTTTCAGTCTTAGTCTTGAGTCAGAGTCAGTCTGCATAGTGTCAGTTTTCAGTATTTTTGACTCCATGCCCAATGGATAAGGATACTTCGTCTACGGTGTTCTTGGCACCTCCAAGGAGCTACCATCCCCATTAGATCCAATTTTAGTGTCAGTCTATTCATACTTCCATCAGTGATCAAAATTGCTCTTTTTCATTTGCATATTAGGAGTCCTATACCAATAAATTTCACCATTCCGCTAGGTCATGGATTCATTGATGGCAGTGATTTTTCATCAGTTTTCCCTCATGAGAAACTTGTTGATTCTCCTCTCTATGGTCTTTAGTCATGAGTCACTTTCACTCTCAAAATCATGTCAGTAGGTCATAGGATGAGTCTCATTAGGTTCTAGAGTCTCATATGGTCAAATTAATGAGTCAAGTGTTAATAAATATCAACAAGGTCATGAGGAAGTCAATAAACTCAATGTCACAATACCTGGAAGATCAAAGAGATATTTTATTCTGTTTGATGTAATTTTCACCTCAAAACCATTTTTTGAGGTGAAAAAAAGATACTTTGCCTTTATTATCATTCGTTATGTAATTTCATGTTAGCATATGTAATAAGTCACATTTCAGAAGTTGTTATATCCACAAATTCATCACCCTGCCTTTCAGAGAGATTTCCCATAGCATTTTCAGTTCAGAATCATGTTCTAAGTATGATCAGTAGAAAGAGCCTGGAAAGAGCTTTCCAATGGTATACTACACTCTCAAAACTAACTTCTGGCTTCAAATTTATGCCTAAGTGAAGTAAAAAGTGTTACACCATTTTTTGGTCATCTAACCTTTCATCATTAGATGGACCCAAGTACACCATGTAAGACCAGTTTTACCCCAAGTAAAACTGCTTTCACTATGTTAATTAGGAAACCCCAAAAGGAATAATTAATTAAACCATAATTTAATTATTATTCCCGGTCATGTTTAACCCAAAAACAAAGAAATTAATGAGATAAACCCATAGTTATCTTATTATTTTCTAGGAATAATTATTTAATAATATTCCTTGTTAAATATGACCAAATCAACCACCATTAATCAAATAAATCATTATTTATTTGATTATATCCCAGCCACTTCCTTAAAAAGATAAATAAATCATTTATTTATTTATTTGTTACTAATCAAGGGATTTGACCCAAGTCAAACACCCTTTCCCTCCAACAAATAATAATAAAATATTCCATAGAGGTGGATCTAGATGTGATTAACATTATTTTAATCATGCACCAAGATCTAGAAGGACCCAATATTTTGTTATAAATAGGAGGGTTTCCCCATCATTCTTCACCTTTTGTTGCATACTAGATCACTCTGGATCTATACACTCGGTCTCATTTTCTGCCATTGTTGCTCCCATTGAGCTCTACCTTCTACATTGGGTTTTCTACATCTACAAGAGAGAGAAAGCTTAGATCTGAAGTGTTGAGGACTACAAAGAACCCATCCCATTGAGGAGATTTGGATACACCTTCTTGTTTCCTCCCAGGTGCCCTGTAATATAAAAATTCATTCAAAAATCGTGTTCTTGTCTTGTCTGTTGGATGCATGGAGCAAACTCTTTACTTTTCTGCTTAATGTATTTCCATTTAGAGATCTGTTTGTTGCAGCATTTTAACTACTAATTGCAGATCTGAAGATGTTTTGCAGCCTCTATTGTTGTTAGGGCTATTAGTTATGCGTAGCTAAAGTGGTTCTTTTTCGTACACTTCGACGAAGAATTCATACTAACAAATGGCGACTCCACATGGGTTTTAAATTACGACCGCTGTCGTTTTTCATATTCCTGCATATCCAGCTACTTCAGGCCCTAGGGCTTCTTTTCAGCTGCTTAGTTTTCCTCTTTTTATGTCATTTTCTCACATAAAACCCTAAAAACTTAAAATTTCTAACTTCCGTGTGTTTCTGGCCCTATTGCGCAGGTAAGCGACACCAGCCGCAACTGAGACGGCAACTTTTCTGAAAATCTGCCGCCGAGACAACCGGAACAGGGGGGTCGCACTTTTTGGCCCTAAACCTGCAACCTGGACCTCCAGGTCGCACTTTTCAGCCTGTTTTCTGCGACCTGAACTCAGATCAGGTCAGAAACTGCGACCTGCCTTTTTTCCAGCATTTTTTCTGCAATTTTTCTGGGTTCTGCTGCAGCTTCTGCCAGGGTTTTCCAGCCTCTGTCTCAGCCCGCCTTGACCAAGATCTGATCTGTTTTTACTCATATAAGTGGGAACCCAGCCCCTTAGGGCTTTAGTACCCTCCACTTTTTGTGGAAGAGTTTCAGCTGTTTCAGCCGTCGGTTTCAGAGCTTCAGCCCCCTCTTTTTCCAGATCTGTGACCTCACTTCCAGATCCATTGAAATCAACCTCTTTTCCTTTCAAATCACCTCTTGTCGTTTTTTTTGGACCTCCTCTAAAGGCCTCTGCCTTGCCCCCCCCCGGTTTTTTGCTGATTTCCCTTTTTCCAGCCACCTTGCCTCTGTCTCTTGGCTGTGATCTGCACCCCTTGTCTGCAGCTTTATCCTCCAGATCTCTGTCCCCTTTGACCCTAGATCTGTTGAGCTTCCTTTGTGTGTGTTTCCATAGTTTTTTCCCTTTCTTTTCAGCATAGTTGTGAGAGAAACACCTTCTTGGGTTAAATAGATGCATACGTAGCTGTTATTTTTCTGTTATTTCAGCATTATATTCTGTTCTCTGTAGGTTTATTTTCAGCTACGCAGCACACTTTTTCTTGCTCTCAACAACGGAAAGGGTTTAAAAATTAAAATTAACGCACACCACACACTGACCCAAAGTGAAGAAGCGCCTGGTTAACACCGCCTGGCAAAGACTCTAAAATCAATTGTCACTGCACCTTTTCTGCCCTTGACCTTCTTGATTTTGTCCCTTTCTGCCCTTGTCGGTTTCCTTCTTCCTGTCATCATTGCGCCCCCAAGGCGCCTTTCCCGGAGACTTCTTGGCCTTCACCCTCAGTTTTCGGTTGATCGACCTGCTCCGCACCGCCGTCGTCGAGCCAGTCCACCTTCGAGTCCGCACTCCGACTCCTCTCCTGATTCATCGGGTCCTCCTTCTCCTTCTGGTTCTCCCCCTGTTACCTTCACTATGTTTGGTCCAGGGCCTAACGCTAGCGGTTCTCCCGACCCCAATGCCGGCCCCACTTCTAGCGGAACCGCCACAACCACTACCCCGGCCACCCCTGTGCTGCTGTACATTGCAGGCCTCAGCCTCCCCGATTTCCATCAGTTGATTAATGACCCTATTCACCACAATGCTACCTGGCCCGCTATGCCCACCAAGCTGCCCTCTGATATTCCTAAGTTCGAGGGCCTTAATGGAGAAGATCCAACCAATCACGTTCGGTCTTTCCACATGTGGTGTTCCTCAAATTCCATTACCGATGACTCCATCCGTCTTCGTTTGTTCCAACGCACGCTTACCGGCGAAGCTTCTAAATGGTATGTCGAATAGGCCACTTCCTCCCATACCACGTTCGAGACTCTTGCCCAAGCCTTTTTGTCGTACTTCCAGCTCCCTCTCCGATACGACACTGGCACGGAGCTCTTGGCTTCATTTAAGCAATCCTCTTCCACACGCCTTTCTGCCCATGTTCAGGAATGGCGACGAAGACGGAGCTTATGTCGAGCCCCTCCCTTTGAAGATCGGGTTTACATGGACTGGTTCCTTCGCACCCTCCCGTCTCCCATCGACAAAGATGTCGCCTCTCACTTTCCTCAATCTGAAGAAGCCGCCCTCCAAATAGCTTTAAAATATGACCTGATCTACGCTCAATCTGGTTATGTTTATACCGTTCTTCCTGACATCCCCAGGCCCGGTGGTGCTAACGCCCCAGGGGCATCTCATTCCGCCGACGGTATTGTTGGATCTCTTTCCCACCCATCTGCTCACCCTCCTATGGGCTATGGTCTCCCTCAGGGAGGGGCCAACACCTCAAGCACTCTTCCCCCTCCCGGCAACATGTATCCAGGATACGGCATGCCTTCTCCTTTTGCCCAACCTCCTGCTTACATCAATGTCGCCCAACCCAACCCTTACTTTTATCCACAGCCTGGTGCGCCAGCTCCTCCAGCATATGCGCTTCCGCCTCCCTTGCCTCCTCACAACCCGCAACAGCACTTACCACCCCCTCCAGGGCAAGTATTTGCACAGCAGGGTGCGATTAATCCCCCTTCTTCTCAAAGAAGGCGGAGAGGCAACCAGAACCCATCTGCCCCCGGTAACCGAGGACCCAATTCTGGTGTGAACCCTAACACTAGCAACCAGCCTCAGGGCATTCCGCCCAGGCCGGACAGGCCGCTTCGCACAAACAAGCCCTGTTCGTGTTGCAGTGTTTACAGTCACTACACTCACGATTGTCCTCTCTTACCCCAGATGCGACAGATGTGGGAGTCGCAAGCCACGCTGCGCGGACAACACGCCTCCCCTCATGCTCCTCCTACTTTGGCCACTACCCAGCCAGCTGTGTTCACTGATCCTTTCCCTCAACAAGGATTCGTGGCTACCCAACCCCCCGACAGCCATGTAGCCACCCCCTCGTCCATTTCTGGTTCCTCTGATTACCAGATCCTTATGATGCGCTCCGATCCTTCCCCTTCCGTCAACCTTCACCTTCAAACTCGGTCTCGCCAGTACCCCAAGCCTCCTGCTCAGTCTGCTCCCGAGCCTCCATCTTCAGGTTCTACAGAGCCTCTTTCGGCATCCAGTGGCCCCTTACACATCCCTCAACCCAAAGTTGAGGTTCATCTAAAGATTCCAAAGGGCCCATTACGCCGAAATGCTGCTTCCGGTCGAGCCGCTCAATCGTATAGTATAGTAGATGATTTGGCGCAATCCCCTGCTGCCATTTCCACACTGGAACTCCTCCAGTCGTGCCCTTCTCAAAAGAAGGCTCTACTATCTGCCGTGGGCGCTGTTGATCCTGCTGATGACCAAATGATTGTTTTCGACGCCACTCAATCGGACCACCCTCCTCTTCCTCCTTCCATTGCTTTCCAAATCCCAGTCAAAATCCAGAACGCCACTGTATCCCGGTGTATAATTGATGAGGGGGCATCCACCTGTGTGATGTCCGCTTCAGTTTGGAAGCAACTCGGATCCCCTGAGCTGGCCCCTTCCACGATCACCCTTCGAGCGTGGGACGGTCATGCCTCCCAGCCTATTGGCCTGTTTCGTAACTGTCCCATCACCCTCGCCGGTAAGACTATTTGCGTTGACGTCGAAGTCATTGACGCCCCTCTAGACTACAACATTCTATTGGGGCGAAGCTACACCTATGCCATGTCTGCTGTCCCATCCGCGGTTTTCCGCAAGATGTCTTTTCCACATAATGGGAAGGTAGTCACCATTGACCAGTTGACATATCATGAGCCTCCCTCTCAGACCTCCTCCGAGACCACCATCTCTTCTGTAGCCAACAAGCAAACCGTCGATTCTCTGACCAGTGTCTCCCCCAGCGTCTACAAAGATTCCACCTTACTTGGTACTTTCCCTCATCTTCCCCCTCCTCCGGTCACTGATCCCAGATTGTCGAATGTTTTCATGATGCAATCGTCTCAGGCTGCCCATAAGCAGCCTGCCTCGGCTAGTCAGCAACCTCCCCCCCGCTCTCTGCAACCCGCTCCTAGCCATTCATCTCAGCCAGCCGGACCTCCTCCTTCTGGCCCTCCCCCTACAGCTGGTATCCCTGAACCCCTTTATCCTCCAGGATCAGTTCCTCCTAGCCTTAACCATCTTGGAGCCGTTCCTCCTGGTCATTTCCCTGCTGGGCAGATCCCTTTCTTAGCTCCCCCTCCTGGAGTATATTCTGTCCCCGTCATGGCCACCCTCTCCCTCCCTAACTTGACCTTGGGCATTCCGGTTTGGTACCTTCATCCCCCAGCCGCCACTCCCCCTGGTCACCCCAAACCTTACATGGCTTTGACACCGGTTCAACCGGTCCCCCTCGCTTCCTCCGTAGCCACTGTGCCCCCAGCACCTCCGCAGGACCCTTCTCCTGTCGCGACGGCTCCTGGGAAGAAAGGCAAAGCTTGTAAGGGGGAAACCCATCAGGACCAGGCCGCTCCGACACCTCTTACCCACCCACGACCACCAAAGCCCGCCATCCAATGCGCTTTGTGTGATATCGTCGGTCACGCCACTCACATGTGTCCTGAATTGCCACACCTCAAGCTTCTGGTCAACGAGACATTCCCCGACTCTGATATCCCAGAAGTCTATGTCACTATTCCCCACTCCCTTCCAAAACTCAAACACTTGCGCACAAACCACCCTTTTGCCTTGTGCGATTTCCATGGCCATTACACCCACCTCTGTCCCCGCCTTGACGAGTATCGTTCCTCCTTGGACATGTACCGCCAATTCAAGGCCGCTTCGATCGGACCAGAGGACATTCCTACCCCCATTCACATTCCGCCTCCCACTATCACGCTAACGGAACCCTCAAACACCATTTTGTACATGTCATCATCCTCGAGAAATAGTTCACCGGCCACTCAACCTACCGATCCCCTCAGCTCCTCAGCCGACCTTGGATCTGTTGATATCACCCATCCGAGCCCTTCTCGTCATGATGACCCGTCCCCCATCACTACTTCCTCGGGTGTCCCACCTTCCTCCAGTCTTCCCATCTTCCAATCTGATGAAGACATCATGGAAGCCATGACCAACCCCGACTTTCCCTGGGATGATATGCACCATCGCGCATATTTCCTCCCACAGCAGTCCCATGACCAATACGCTGTGGAAACCAAAGACTTCATCCCTCATGCAGTCGATTGGTTCAAACACCCCATCCCTGCACCTGATGCTTTCGAAGAAGGGAACATGGCCAATATCTCATCCACCATCAAAGTTGACATTTCAGTAAAACCTGGCATAGAAGAATACATCACCTTGGGTGCCCAATGCACCCCGGAAGAAATTGAAACTTATACCAAGCTCTTCAAAGAATTCCGCGATATCTTCGCCTGGTCCTATTCTGAGATGCCCGGACTCGATCCTGCCATTGTCGAACATCATATCGACACCTGGCCTGATGCCAAACCAGTCCGCCAAAAGATAAGACCCATTCATCCTTCCCGACGTGACGCTATCAAAGCCGAAATCGATAAGCTCAAGCAGGCTGGTTTCATTTACCCCATTGAATACACCACTTGGGTTTCTAACCCTGTTCCTGTTCTCAAGAAACAAGGCACCATTCGTGTCTGCATGGACTTTCGCGACTTGAACAAAGCTTGTCCCAAAGACAACTTCCCCACACCGTTCATTGACCAAATCATTGATGAGTGTGCGGGGCATGAGATCCTATCCTTCATGGATGGTTTCTCCGGATACAACCAAATTGCTATCCGTCCTGCTGATCAACTAAAAACCGCGTTCATTAGTCCGTGGGGAACTTTTGCTTACCGGGTCATGCCTTTCGGCCTCAAAAACGCCGGCGCCACCTTTCAACGGGCCATGTCTTATTGCTTCCACGACTTAGCTCATATTATCCTTGCCTATTTAGATGACCTCACGGCGCGTTCTAAGCATCGGGCGCAACACATACACGATCTGCGCACCATTTTTCTCCGATGTCGCAAGTATAATATCCGCCTTAACCCGTTGAAATGCGTCTTTTGCGTTCCTGCCGGCCGTCTCCTAGGCTTCATCGTGTCTAAGGACGGTATCACTCTTGACCCTTTGAAAGTTCAAGCCATTCTTGAACTCCCCATCCCGCGTACCCTCTGCCAGCTCCAAAGCCTCCAAGGCAAAGCTAATTTTCTCCGTCGGTTCGTCCCTGACTATGCCACCACCGCACACGGGTTCCTTAGACTCCTACGCTCTCACATCCCATTTGTTTGGGATACCCATGCTCACGAGTCTTTCGATGCCCTCAAGCAGGCTCTCACATCTGCTCCCTTAATTCGCCCTCCCGACTTTAATCGGGACTTCATCCTATATATCTCCGCTTCCACCTATTCGGTCGCTGGAGTCCTTATCCAAGAGAATGACCATGGCATTGAGCATGTGATCTACTATGTCAGTAAGAACCTTGTGGGACCCCCTGTCTCATACTCCTATGACGAGAAATTAGCGCTGGCTGTCGTGTTCTCAGTCCAAAAACTTCGTCATTATATCCTCCTGCGCTCCACCAAGGTTGTGACAAATTCCAACCCTATGGCCTTCCTATTGAGTCGTCGTATACTTACTGGGAAGTACGCCCGTTGGGTCGTTATTCTTCAGGAATTCGACCTTGAATTTGTCACCTCAAAAAGTAAGAAAGGCTTAGCCCTCGCTGAGCTCATTTCTGAATTACCTACCGGATCACAAGACCCTCCCGTTAATGACGACCTTCCTGATGAACACCTGTTTGCCATTACTACCGATGACCCATGGTACGGCGATATTCTCACTTATTTGCGAACCCAAAAGTTCGCCCTCCACCTTGACCGTGAGGCCCGCCGACGTATCCGACACCAGGCCCCCCGATACCTTCTTATCGGTGACGACCTCTATCGTCGCGGGATTGATACTGTCCTTCGTCATTGCCTCACACACGCTGAAGCTGAACAGGTCCTTAATGCCTGCCATAGCGGCGCTTGCGGTGGCCACCTCTCCGGTCTTGCCACTGCCCAAAAAATTATGCGCGCCGGGTATTTTTGGCCCTCCCTCTTCAGTGATTGCATTGAGGCAGTCAAACACTGTCCCAATTGCCAACATTTCGCCCCTAAGGCGAGAGCTCCACCAGCTCCCCTCCATCCGGTCGTCTCCACTGGTCCCTTCTGTAAATGGGCCATCGACTTTATGGAGTGTCGCCTGCCATCCTATGGTAGCCACAAGTATATCATCGTGGCGGTCGACTATTTCACCAAATGGGCCGAGGCCATGCCAACGTTCAATAACACGGCAGCTACCGCGGCCCTCTTTTTCTTTAACCATGTTATAGCTCGTTTTGGGGTTCCCAAGCAACTGGTCTCTGATCATGGCAGACATTTTGAAGATGAGATATGGCGTGAGCTATCCTCACTGTTGGGTTTTGAGCACCAATATTCCTCCTCCTATTACCCCCAAGGTAATGGCCAAGTTGAAGCAGTCAACAAAACCCTCAAGACTATGGTTCAACGCACGGTGAATACGCACAAAACCAACTGGCATCTCATGCTTTTTCCTGCCTTATGGGCCTATCGAACCTCTGTTAAAACCGCCACCGGGTTCACTCCATTCCACCTAGTTTTCGGAGAGGAGGCAGTTTTACCGATCAAGTGTGAAATTCCTTCTCTACAGCTAGCCGTCGAACTTCTCCCTGACACCCAACCGCTAGAAAAACGACTTATCATGCTTGAGCGTGCCTCCAAAGACCGCCGTGTTGCCTTGCAAACCATGGAAGCGGCCAAAAAACGCACCAAAGCTCAATATGACCGAAAAGTCCAGCCTCGCACTTTTCACGAAGGCGACCTTGTTCTAGTATATGACCAGGCCCATGATGTCCTAGGTCATGGGAAGTTTGACTCATTATGGCTAGGCCCTTACATCATTAGTAAGGATCTTGGCAAAGGGGCATACCTCTTAGAGGATTTCGAAGGCCATCCCCTTCCTAACCCTCGCAAAGCACTCTATCTTAAGAAATATTACCCTTAGCATTTCCCCTCTGAAATGCATGTTTTATTTTCTTTTAGATAGCCAGCATCTGTTTTTCATTTTCCCTACTTCACCAGGACCCATTTCGTCCACGTGAAGTTACCTCACCCCCATTTAAAATCGAAATTCCTCACCTACGCCACTTGTACTGGGGGCACCATATTGCCCCCTTACTTGTCCATGTTCGTGTCGATTTTCGTCGTGAGTTCCCACCTTGTACTCATGCTTCCATGGTCCCCCATCGGGGCCTTTACTGTGTGGCAGAAAAATCAAGTCGCCCTTGTCTAGATCATCCAAGTTGAGTCATCATTGCATTCATGGAGTCTATCATGCGTCCCTTTACACCCCACTATAGCCCTCCATTCTTCTTTGCTTGGTTCCTCTCTTGTGTCGCATATCATGACCTTCAGCCCCGCTGTCCCCTGTCCCTTTCGATATTGTGTCAGTCGCTGCCATGTCATTCATGCCCTTTATGCTCTAACAAGGGAAGTCGTCCATTCGCCACTCCATCCTTCCCATTTCCACCTTCATCATTAGTGTCAGTCTGTCCGTCGCCCTATTGTTCTTCTCTCGTGCCTTAGTTGAGGATCTCTCATTGCCTCACCTACGGCGGACCTCCTTCTGTCGACATCAGTACATTTATTCCAGAAGAAAGGTCTAGAGGGCGGTGTACCTTGGTTCCAGCTTCCACTCTTGTTCGGTGCCTTGAATCAGGCAGGGGGATCTCTCACTTCCCTTTGACTTGATTGATTCTCCAGCTCCTTTCAGCATGATCGAGATTCATATACTGGACAGTCCAGTGACCCAACAGCAGCTCTTGATGATTCCCGGGTGTGTGTGAGATGTCTCAACCCTCATGAGGGGGTGGCCCTGCAGGTAGCCCCCCACATGCCCGGATGCCCTCGTCATTGCAGCCTTTGATGCCGCTCCAGATTTTGATGATGTTGGCCTTAGCCACTTGCAGCACCTCTATGATTTGCATGTATCAGTCAGATTTTGTGAGCCCTTCCCCATTTACAGGGGGCATTTGGGTTGTATTTATCTCATGTACTCAGAGATTATTGTCCTAGTCCTGGCGGTTATCCCAGGCACAGCATGTATGTGAGACTCTTCCTTGTATTTTTATCTGGCCCTTGATTATGCCAGCTATACTCTATGGTTCGGTCCCTTGTTTACTGGACACACTATTCTTTTGTACTTTGTCACGGCGGGCATAGGTATACCTCCCCCGCCGCCTTCAGCATAGGTACCCTCTCATAAAAGAGACTTGTTGCACCTGCGAGTCTCGTCTCCTCAGGGTCTAGTTCTTCAGCACACTATCTACCTCACAGTTCTCTCTCTGACACCCCTTTTTGCTGTCTAGTGATTGTGTTCTTACAACGTACTTCGGTCATACGATTTGCTCCTGACACTCGCACGCTAGGGGGCAATCTGTTACACCATTTTTTGGTCATCTAACCTTTCATCATTAGACGGACCCAAGTACACCATGTAAGACCAGTTTTACCCCAAGTAAAACTGCTTTCACTATGTTAATTAGGAAACCCCAAAAGGAATAATTAATTAAACCATAATTTAATTATTATTCCCAGTCATGTTTAACCCAAAAACAAAGAAATTAATGAGATAAACGCATAGTTATCTTATTATTTTCTAGGAATAATTATTTAAATAATATTCCTTGTTAAATATGACCAAATCAACCACCATTGATTAAATAAATCATTATTTATTTGATTATATCCCAACCACTTCCTCAAAAAGATAAATAAATCATTTATTTATTTATTCTTCACTAATCAAGGGATTTGACCCAAGTCAAAACACCCTTTCCCTCCAACAAATAATAATAAAATATTCCATAGAGGTGGATCTAGATTTGATTAACATTATTTTAATCATACACCAAGATCTAGAATGACCCAATATTTTGTTATAAATAGGAGGGTTTTCCCCATCATTCTTCACCTTTTGTTGCCTATTAGATCACTCTGGATCTATACACTTGGTCTCATTTTTCTACCATTTTCTCCCATTGAGCTCTACTTTCTGCATTGGGTTTTCTACATCTACAAGAGAGAGAAAGCTTAGATCTGAAGTGCTGAGGACTACAAAGAACCCATCCCATTGAGGAGATCCGGATACACCTTCTTGTTTCCTCCCAGGTGCCCTGTAATATAAAAATTCATTCAAAAATCGTGTTCTTGTCTTGTCTGTTGGATGCATGGAGCAAACTCTTTACTTTTCTGCTTAATGTATTTCCATTTATAGATCTGTTTGTTGCAGCATTTTAACTACTAATTACAGATCTGAAGATGTTTTGCAGCCTCTATTGTTGTTAGGGCTATTAGTTATGCGTAGCTAAAGTGGTTCTTTTTCGTACACTTCGACGAAGAATTCATACTAACACTCAACATGCATGGAAATATTCTATTGACTCAAGGGTTGGCGCAGATGTGGAAGCAGTATAGAAATAAACCATTCTTTGTGTTAGGTATCATCTATAGTGAATCCACCGTCTCTGATAGTGCACTTCAGTCTCTAATCTGCATCCCATACAGATTCATTCGCCTCCTGGTGAATCTCTTCCAATTCCATGACACATTGCGCATATGATTTAGGCTTATTGAATCTTTCTTTTAGGGCATCCTTCAGATCATTCATAGTTTCATTAGGGTTCACTGATACATATATTATATACCAATCCATGGTGCAGTCTTGGAAATTAGTGGCTAACTGTGTTTTCTTTACATCATCAATATTAACTTGTTGTGCTCTCCATCAACATCAGTGACAAATCAAAATTTCTCCATATCTTCATTTCCAATACCTATGAAAGTAGCAAACTTCATAGATGTGGCCATATCTACACCTGGTGGAGGTGGAGGTGGATGTGGATTGGATGAATTTTGAGATAATCTTGGAAGTGGGGTGGATGGGATCTGAACTATTGTCAACAATCCTTGATTATTCTGATCCTGTGAGACTTCTTCTTCTTCAGAGTGTGCTAATTCACTAGAGCTAATAGTCTCTGGTTTGTTGTTGTTGTCAGATCTACCCTTCATAGGACTGTAAATAAACCATTCTTCTAGATCTGCGTGGTAAGTTCTTCCATTGCATGTAGTCAGGCCTCTTCGGGATATTCACGCGATATGCTCACACAAAGAACCTTTTTCACACTATAGCATCTTAATCCACAACTTCAAAGAGCCCAGGAACTTACCTCTGGAACCCTTAAAAATTCTTCTTTTAGCTTTAAAATAAGAAAAGAATTGATCAATAGCAAAATCAGTTAAAAACCTTCCCAAAACATGATCGATCTAGTGATCTATCGCGCGATTAATCGTATTTTTGGTATTTTCTAACTGTTGTACCAATTTTGGAGTCCAATGAATGACTATGTCATCCTTCATGCATGTATTAAATTCAGTCAATTGAGACAACCACTCATGCGGCTCAATCACAAAGGAAGCAAAGAATATCGAGTGAACTTCTGTATAAATTTACTTTTGAACCCACTCTTCAGTAGATAATTTAGAACTTTGATTCTCTTGGATCGTGAATTCAAGGATCTTTCTATTTAACCAATCTTGTAATTTGTTCTACGTAGGATGCCAACACATCAATTCTCCCTCAAAATTATCCTGGTCCTAGCAGCAGAACCATTTTCCAGCTTGAGGGGTCTTGACCTAGGTTCAAATTTATTTTGCAACCAAGAAACCCTCCAACTACGGCCCCTTTCGGTAATGACCTACTTGTGCAGATCAAAGTCTCACCCGAAGTAGTATGGAGGGGTCTTGGAACTAGGTTTCTACACCCTGAGGAATAATTTGATGTGGTGGCCCTAAACATACTTATAACATAATTTATCAGAGATAATATGTAGATGCGTGCAAAAACTAACAGATCAACTTCATCACAGATTATTTTAGCATGCAATATATATGTATTCGTGCACAATAAACATATACACTTAAGCATATCTATTCATTAGTCATGTAGTTAATCATCAACTGATACTCATGCATAAATATGTTATTTATTCAACGCAGATGCAATTTAACCATAATAGAAGTAAATGTGCAATCACATAGCATATTATGATCTCAAGAAAATAACATATACATAACTCATCAATCGCACAACAGATTTAGTTTGCCAAAACATTATTTTGCATTAATAGATTAAACATTTCCAATACATTCAAAATTCCCTTACTATTTACCCTTCCACACACATAGCCAGTAGGAGCCTTTTCTACCCAGAACCTAGACTTAGATCAAATCCTTACAAAATGTTCATCATAAAAAAATACTATATCTCTTTACTTGACTCGATCTATCTATATTTATACTAATATTAGCATGGAGATACCATGTTTTGAGACTCATAGTTTTCCCTTAAAACCCATTTACATAAAATAGGGACTTTAACCCACCCTGAAGCCCCCTTGACTCTTCTGCACAATGCACACAACAAAATATATACAAAACATAACCAAAATTTACCCCAGAGGACTCCGCTTCAACAGGACTCATTACTGTAATCCTCTCGAAGAAAAATATTACCAATAAACTCCCATAACCACAAGTTTCACTGCTTCCCCTCTTTAGCTTTGTAAGTTGAGCCTTCACACTGGTCACCAGCCCATCACACTAGTTGAACAGGGTGGGTTCCAAACATTGTATACTCAGCTCCAACTATGGAATTGTCACTTCATGAGGTGCTACTAACCCTGCTACCTGGGTCACTTTATAGGCTATTGTCCAAAGGGAAATGTATGATATCTTCTATATGAGGATATTTCTTTTGTCTGCCCCTTCCACTTGCCTATAATGGGAAGCCCTCATACTTATGATTATTGCCCCTGTATTTCTTCGAACCCCTGTCAACACAACTGGATCCCCCTATGTTGTGGAGGTTAATCCCCTCTGCGGATAGAGGCGATCCCACTAGCCCTAGAGTGGGTATAGCAAAAAACAAAACACGCTATGATATCAATTCCTAGCTACAAAATACAAAGCTAAGATGGATAGCTTACCTCAAGTCCTACACTGCTATTGTCGAAGAAGAAGTGGCTGCTTCCCATTCCTAGCTTGACAGATCACAATCCTTTCACTCACCACGTCTGAACACCTGTACATACACAAATAAAAATGACGACATACAACGTAATAATGAAACATGTAACTATCAATCAGTTGGAAAAGATTGAATCAAATTGCATTACACAAATAAGCAATACAACGATGGAACCAATAACATAGTCAAGCATATATTAAAATATGAATGAAATATTACAACTGAGTTCTGATGTCGCGTTCTTCCTTTGGTGAGGCTTCCAGTGGAGCATGTCCCACAAAGCTTGTCAGGAATTTAGACAAGGCTCTCTCTCTCATGGGGTTCTCCTTGGCTCTGCTCTCAATAGTCTCTTACCTATAGTTTTCTTCCCAAATGTTCAACTAGCTTGCAAATAGAGAGGGCAAGATTTTATAGAGGGAGAAGGAGAGGTTAGGATCCATTTAATCATGGGGGGAGAGTCCTATATCTTAGGAAGGTTCCATGGGAGGTGGAAAACCACTTCCTAAACAGGGAGATCCAGAGCCAAACAACCCAACCTCTTTTTGATGATTCATTCTAAAGTTGTTAGAATCAAACTTCCGCCTTTTATTTTTAACAAACATTCCCAAATAGGCTTGGTGCAGGTAATACACAGGGACAGAGCACTAGGTGGCATGGGCTTAGTGTAAATCTCCCAGGTCGGCGCGAGTGATGAACTAGCTGCTCGTGCCAATGCCCAAACATATGTTTTTAGTGATTTTTTGAGCAAATGTTTTCCAGGAGAATTCTTGCCCTTATGCAGAAGGATGCCATAGATGTGTTTTCAAGACATTTTACTGCTCATAGGTCACGGGAATAGTCCTCCAATGTACAGGATGAGGGATTGCAGGGATGGTGACAAAATGTTGTGTAACATATGCCCCATAAAGCATGAGGCGTGAGAGAGAGGGAGGGGTGAAATGCTTTATGAGAATGTGTTCAAATAAAAACACTGCCGTTAGAAGACCTACAAGTACAAATACAAATAATATCCCTGATAAATGATATGTGGTATGGGTGCATCCATTCACAATAAAGTGTACAAAAAACAAGATCCAAGGTATGGACACATCCATCCAGAAAAATAAGGATCAACAAGTAGACTCATGTATGATCGCAGCCATCCAATCAAAAGATTCATGTAATAAGCCATAATAATCCACAAAGAACCAACAGCCTGGATTTCATCAATCAAAACCCAGGGTCTTGCGCTCCATCTAAACCCGAACATAGTACAAATTCGAGCATGCGAATATGTGAGCTGAAGTCGAACATGCAAGAACATCGTCTGATTACCAGCCAATGATGAAATTTGTTAACAGTCGCGAGAGAAACCACCAATAATGAAAATGGCTCTCAAGGTACAAAAGGTACAATCCACGGCATGCGAACAGTGATCTGACGTCAAACACCTGTAGAGTCAATCGATCAAAGGCCAATGATGTGGACCTTATGTCGAGTGTGAAGAACCTACCATTGAGGCATGCAGGCTCCAAGGTACCTGAAGGGAGTCTCTAGATCAACTTCCTGGATAATGTGCTGGAGTCGACAGGAAGGGACCTTGATCGAAGGTGGGCCATAATGTTTCCCACATCATCAACACGAGACAGAGGAACATGATGTTTTTGAATCAAGACAAAGAGAGAATCAGAGGGAGGTTGAAAACTGTAGAGGTAAACTTCTCTTGAACATATCAGTGGCACGACACTAGATTTGGCAGTATTTGACATCAAGAGATCTGAGGTCATGGTGACGTGGCAAAGAGAATATGAGTAGTCAAAAGAGATTACCCAAACCCATGGAAGCAAGCAGATAACGAGATGAAATGTCCCCAACCCGACACGAATCCAAACAAGTGCCATGTTCAAGAGCGACATACTGCCAATACGACTACAATCTTGGTTCCATTTTCCCCCACCATTTCTGGCAAGTACCCCAATTATTTTTGAAAACAAGCTTGAATGGGATAGCATATTCTTGCGATGTAAGTTTGTCCTTCGGAAAAATCAAACCTAGTACATTTAACGAGCCCTCAAAAGGAGGAACTCGAGTAACATCATGACGAAAAAGTCCAATGTCATCATTTTTTAACGAGTCTGACAAAGGAAGAACTCAACATATTTTCACGTTTAGAGAGTTTGAAAGGACAGCGGAAAAGAAAACTCCAGCAAGGCCCTTTTCGTAAATAGTCCCTCAGATCTGAAAAGGTAGAAAAAGGTGTTCGAGAGAACCTCTTAATCGCGATTGGCTAAGGTATTCCTCTTTCGTAAATAATCTATCCCAACCCGAAAAAGGGGTAAACGTATACTGGGTAGATATCATTTCGCAACCAATTTAAGAGTTCAAAACGACAAGCGACTCGACGATATTTTCAGTTTTAGAGAGTCATAAAAGAGTAAAAAGGTGACTCCAGTAGTGACTTTTTCGTGTTTTTACCGAGTCCGAAAAAGTATAAAATACAACTCGTTTCTTCATCATAACCACGTGAAAAAACTGTCGCTACACAAAAATACGCGTGTAAAACGTATTCCTCGAAAATAATATAAAAATATATCAACAAATATGTTTTAAAACCTATTTTCAAAATTTGAAAAGTTATAAAAGACCAACAATGGTAAAAAATATTTACTTTTCACTTTTTACCTCTTTGTAGAGCAATAGTGACCCTTTTCTCTTGTGATCTTCAGGCATCGATTGTGAACAATCCAGTGGACCAATCTAAATTATATCTGCTTCAAGTAAGAGCTGACCTCTTTTGCCATCTTTTAAGTTATATTTTATTGCATTTTATTGCCATTGAGATCCCTTAGGGGACGATTGGCAAAATTTAGGGCTCGATGGTTGGCGCGGGTTTCAGGCACGGACCCACGCCAATTAGCCCTATTTTACATAGGGTTCGCGCCAGGTGGCACGACTATTAGCTAAACAGTCGTTCCAACTGCGCAACCCAAAATCCGCTTCAAATTTCAAAAAATGTAACCAATAGAATGTAAATTTAAACACCAAAGGAGGTTTCTAGTGTTCCTATGATTATTTCATGCAGGTGAAAAGTGAAAAAATATGGTAATTGAGTGGAAGGAGAGAGATCATAGTGAAGAGGATGAACAAGAAATGGAAAATGAACATTGTATGAATGCCCTCAAGAATTGTGGGCTCAAAAAGTTCTTCCTGACACCGTGTCTCCAGGCTCAGCCCGAATTGTTTCAGTATCTCATCAGCATTTGGGACAAAGATCAGGAGAATTTCATACTTCGAGACCAAGAGCATGAGCTCGAATTATCTGATATATATTGTATCACTGGACTGTCACGCAGAGGTGCAGTCCCTATTCTGACTGGTACCAGGCCTTTTGGGGAAAGCATGTCAATGGTCATGAACAAGGTGTGCCCAGGGGCACGAAAAGGAATAGGGAGTGGTAAAGTAGACATCAAGACCATCCCTGATCTAGCATTGAGAGTAGTGCTACACACCATTATGCGGGCTGCGGGATCGCAGGCACTGCACGAGGCCATGAAGACGCAATTACTTCTTGCTTCAGAGTGTATGAACCCAACTATCTTTAACTGGGCCGAGGTTGTAATCATGAACATAAAATGGTAGCTCACCAAATGCAAGAAGACCAAACTAAAGCAGTTTGGGTATGGGTCGATTATGGTATTGTTCTTCTTAGAACGATTCCCCATATTTCAATGCGAGGAGGCTATAGTCCCGGAGCCACCATTGAGAGAGCCACGGATGGCACAATGGGTGGCACTGATGCCCAGAGTAGGGGGTGGCTAGAATATGTTCTGGAGGCCAAATTTTTTTGATTGGCTCCAATGACAGCTGATTGTCACGGAGGACTGGCCCTACACCGGCACAGATTTTACCGGAGACCCAGACCTCCCACTCTTGGAGGGAGAGTACTGGGACGAAGAACTTGGTAAGACTCATTTTTATTTTATGATTTTTATGATTTTTTGGTATATA
This sequence comes from Pinus albicaulis, assembly GCA_034641835.2. Classification (NCBI taxonomy): domain Eukaryota; kingdom Viridiplantae; phylum Streptophyta; class Pinopsida; order Pinales; family Pinaceae; genus Pinus; species Pinus albicaulis. The sequence goes on from CM076583.1 coordinate 97,608,913, forward strand.
TGCATGTTTTAACAGTTAATATCATATGGATGTAGATTTTGGCCCAGAGCGTCCCACCAGTATGTCTCCAATAGCGAGGCAGACTCCTCGTGACTTCGATCCTCAGGGTGAGGGTATTGACGAGGAGTTAGTGCAGAACTTGGAGGGAATCACCCATGGGGTCCTAGATTTTTCCCGTTTTGATGACATACCTCGAGCTTATCAGAGGCACACTATATGAGTGCCAAGCCGTATCCACTTCTTGCTGAGGCAGTTGGTACGGGCGGTGACGTTCTATCATGAGAACCATGCCGACTAGGCATTTAGGCTTTATTTCTGCATATTTTGGAGAGACATGTTGTCTCATGATGTAACCAAAACAGACATATATTATTTTTTGTGGGTTTTATGATGCACATGACTTGCAAACAAATGATATATATATACATCTATTTTCCACATGGGTCTATGTACATATGATGATGTTTTTATAAATTGTGCAAATGTATATCCAGCAAAATGTTAGCTATTGCATATGTAAATGTATTCATTTGTATTGGTATATGTCGATTTGTAATGAAATCAAAATTTCGTTCAAGTAGACGAATACGCAAATAAAATCTCAAAATTCATGGGTTTCGGACCGAATAATGACCATTCAGTTGAAGAACAACAAGTTTTGAATCCAACTTAACAAGCAATGTGCGTATGCCGAGGTTGACTACCTCAGTTAATAGTTCCAAAACTGCACTATATTCAGCGACATTGTTCGTGGTTGGTCCTATAAAAATACCTTGTAAGTTAATAAACTCACCGACGGGATCATAAATTACCCAGGCTGCCGAAGACAAGTTCCTGGAACTGCGGGAAGCACCATCCGCGAAACCGACGTAAGGGGAAATAGATATCTGCATAGCAAACAAGACTCAAATAAGAAGAAAAAATGTTCACAAAGGGTATAAATCAAAATATTTCATTTTTGCGCAAGCTCGAAAGAAAAATTAAACTATGCTTGAGATTGGTTTCATGTTTGACACAAGCTTGAAACAAAAGTAAACTATGTTTGAAAAAAATAGGCATGTGTTACACATCATTTTGTCACTGTCCCTGCAATCCCTCTTCCCGTACATTGGAGGACTATTCCCGTGACCTGTGAATAGAAAAATGTCCTGAAAACACCTTGATGGAATCCTTCTACATAAGGACAAGAATTCTCCTGCAGAACATTTCCTCTAGAAAACCCTAAAAATCCTTGTTTTGGCATTGGCGCGAGTAGCCAGTTCATTACTCGTGCCAATGGGGAAAATGCACACTAGTGGGCGCACCAGCTGGCGCTCTTTCACTGTGTCTCACCCGCACCAAGCCTATTAAGGAATTTTTTCTAAAAATAAATGGCTGAAGTTTGATTCTAACAACTTCAGAATGAATCATCAAAAATAATTTGGGTTGTTTTCCTATGGATCTCCCTGATCAGGAAGTGGTTTTCCACCTCTCATGGAACCTTCCTAAGAGATAGGACTCTATCCCATGATTATATGGATCCCAACCTCCCTTCCTCCCTCTATAAAAGCCTGCCCTCTCCACTTGCTAGCTAGCTAAACTTTTGGGAAGGAAATTATAGCTAAGTGACAATCAAGAGAAAAGCTAAGGAGAACCCTGTGAGAGAGAGAGTTCTATCAAATCCCTAACGAGCTTTGTGAGACACTTCCTGTTGGAGCCCTGTCGAAGGAAGATCACAATTTCAGAGCATCGGTTGTAATTATTATCTCGTATCTTAATATACATGACTCTGCTATTGGTTCCATGACTGTGTTTGTCTATGATATAATGAAATTTCATTCGTTCCTCTCTGACTGATCGATAGTTATAAAGTGTGAAATATTGCCTTGCATGTTGTCTCTCTTATTTGCATGTGTATAGGTATCTAGATGCGACAAGCTCACAGATCGTGACCTGTCCGGCTAGGAACAGAAGTGCCACTTCTTCTTCGACGACAGTAGCAAAGGAATCATGGTAAGCGATCTATCACGATTATATCTTTTGTAACTAGGAATCAACAACTTTGCATGTTTCGATTGTTGCTAGACCCACTCTAGGGCTATTGGGATCACCTCTGTCTACAGAGGGGATTTACTTCCATAAAAGCATGCCAATTCGAGGTGTACATGCCCCCCAAGCTTCAGTCCATAGGAAATGGAGTGAAGGTTCAAAAACGAGATCAAGAGAAAGACTCGACTAGGATTTCATGAGATCTTACAAAGACTCGAATTGAACAGGAATGTGTTTCATTGTTTTAACGAGGTTGACACATTAAAATAATTGTCCTCGAAATACGTTGTTTAATATTTTTAAGGAGCTTGACACAAGAAAATGAACTATGCTCCGTGACACCTTGTTTCATTTTTTAAGGATCTTGACACAAGAAAATGAACCGTGCTCCGATGACAACTGATCATGATGAATAAGAAGTCATGGCTTCCAAGAGTTCCACACCGGATGTGAGAACAACATCTTGGAAATTATGACCCAACGCCCCCAGCACATGATGCACAATGGAACTATCACTGATTGCGGACACGGGATAGGTAGCCACATAATTAACCTGCGGCGGGAATATACAACCGGCGGATAAATACCTGGAAGGGATGATGGTGGACCAGATTTCATGCCAGGACCAAAGAATGAAAGCTGATCAATGGTCACGATCCGAACTTTGTGTGGGAAATAGATCACATGAAAGAGGGAGGATACAACTGCCCCCATGAAATAAGTATATTCATGCCCCAAGAGAAAATTAAAATCCAAGGGGCTTGGAACAACCATCACGTCTATATGAATGGTTTTCCCTCCCAAAGTAATAGGAAACTTTGGAAGGATCCCTAACGGTTGACTGGTTCCTCTGTTAAAATCCAACAGATTCTGGGTAACAGGCATATGCAATGGAGAACCAAAAGCTTTCCATGTAGTGGAAGATAGAATACTAACAAATGCGCCTTCATCTATAATAGTGCTAGGTACGACCAGATCAAAGGTTTGTCCGTTATCTCAAAAGGCACATAAGATGGAGGGCGGTACCCTGCAAATCGACTCCAATCAAAGGAAGTGACCAAATTTCTCAAGGGGGATACCATCGAACTGAGATGGTTTTCCCCGATGTTACCGGAGTAAGAGGAGCACTCTCCTAGACCTCCATCACGGGAGCAGGAGGAGCATCTTCTTGCATTATAGGGATGGACGAATCTTTCGCAAAGTTCGAGGAATTTGAAGAAACAAGAAGAACATGAGGGGGATGAGATCGACTCTCAACGGAAAAGACCTGATGAACCACCGATGGGGTCAGATCGACCGATCCCATGACCAAAGATTGGCTGGGAGTGGATTCCTGAATTTGAATTTCAAACTTTTGCCTTTTATTTTTTAAAAACAATCCCAAATATTCTTGGCACAGGAAAAACACAAGGACAGAACGCCAGGTGGCACGAGCTTAGTGTAAATTTCCCAGGTCGGCGCGAGTGATGAACTGGCTGCTCGCGCCAATGCCCAAACATATGTTTTTAGTGATTTTCAGAGGAAATGTTCTCTAGGAGAATTCTTTCCCTTATGCAGAAGGATGTCATCAAGGTGTTTTCAAGACATTTTACTATTCACAAGTCACAGGAATAGTCCGTCAATGTACAGGATGAGGGATTGCAGAGATGGTGAAAAAATGCTATGTCACACCCTGCCTCAATAAACCAGTGAGAAAATATATGTTTGAGGCTTCTATTGTGAATCTCTCTATCCCAACAATGAAGTATTGATTGTCCACATCCCCCCACCATACAATATATGACAAGAGATGATATTGAGTGACCATGCTTGGGATTCAAAATAATTTGAGTAAACAATAGTTCCTCAAGGAATTGATGGTTGGTCCATGGGCCATGGCTTATTTATTTCTCAGTGTGTTTCCTTTCTCTCTATTCATACACCATGGTTTCTCTTGCACCCACATTATGCATACCAGGCACTGTAAAACTCAGGAAAACATACTAAAACAAATTCGAAGGAAAATTAGAAATAATTTTCCTATTTTTCCCCCAGTTGCAACCTTCACACGGGAAACCAATGGCCCTCATCGTGGGCAGCTTGTACCATACCCACGACTGGGTCATTCTGTCGAGGAAATCCCGTAGAAAGCCCGCAATTAGGGCAAAATTTCCTCAATAAACTAAAACCCCCAACTTCAAAACATAGTGACTCAACATTTAAGTGCAGAAATGACTAAGCGAGAGGTGGCTCGCTACTTACTTTCTCGAATATAGTCACTTTCTCCACCTTTCCCTTTCTCTCAAACCCTTGGAAGCTCCCTCATACTTTCTTCACAAACTTAAAAATGATCCTGTAGAGAGGTATGAGCTCCTTTTGTAACATTTTTTTGCATCTTGAGGAATATTCCTTTTTAAAATTTTGGGTTAAAGTGGGTTTTTGGAGCTTTAGGATCTATTTTTAGTTCGCCTTTTATAGGAGGACTTAGGAGTCAATTTTTTCTTCTATCTTGAGAGGATACCTTTTATTACATCGGGATTGAGGTGTGATCCTTTTACTGGCATATAGGGGTAGGTCACTTTTTCTGATTCTGCATTTTGATCGTCAACATTATTTATGCCTTAGGTTTGACCCCATCAATTTGTGAATTTCTCTACTTCCTTTATGCATGTTGTAGCTTAGAGGTAGAACTTACCTGATCATGTATACCCTCATTAGCACCCTCTTTCCATCTTGGTGTCCATGCAGTCATTTTTGTTTTATCCCAGAATCCCTCCTTCCGACTTGCCACGACTTCGAATTTGAGCCTCATGTCCTCTTCTTCGTCTTATTTCTGGCCATACCACAAGAGGATTCCACACTCTATCCCTTGTGATTGCCACTTTTATTAGCCTTCTTCTACAGTTTGAGCCTTGGTTTCATTTTTCCATCATCATCACCTACTTGTCCTACCATCTACACTCACTTAGTGTTTACCATTTCTTGGAGGAACCACCATGATGAGTGGTCCTATTAGCCAACCTCATGTCTTCCTTCTATCATGAGCAGTTCCACCACTACTAGAACCAGTTGTCACCCTCTATACTGCTCGTTCCCCCAGGAGGAGTTTTATTTAATCTATTTTCATAATCCTTAACTTAACAAATATTTTTGAGTGAACTTGTCTACTTCATGCTCGTTAAAGTACCTGAAGTGTCATCTACCCAATATAATTTTAACCCTTTTCTGTACTAGGATAGACTAGTTATGAAAAATCAATACCATATTCTACTATGGCTAGGAATTTCTCCCTTATATAATTTTATCTCTTTTTTGAGCTTGGGGGACAAATTTACGAAAAATGAACTTATAAAAAGAGAATGGATGGAACATATATCTTCATTTTTCATCAATTGCGTCACTCTTGAAAATGGAACCTGTATATCTAATTATATTACAGTTGATTTTTATCATGCCTAGGAGTTGTACCATCCATATGAGTCTCTTTACTCCTCATGTTGGTTACTCTTCTGGTCATATGGATTATGCGTTGATGCCTCTTGCATCGTTGCATGATATTACATGGTGCTCATTAGTCATGCTACCAAGTCACTCTTATGTTGTGTTGCTATGTGTTCAAGGGAAGTCTCAGCTTGTGTCAACCATGTACAGTAGCATGTTGACCTTTTTGATTCGGCCATTCCTCTGTTAGTTTTACTTCATTGCTTCATGACTTCATCCATACATCACATCATCATGGTCTGTTCCATGTTGATTGATATGGGATACATTAAGGCCCTCCTTCGACGGATCTTCTCTTGTCGACTTCAGATCATTATCCCGGAGCTTGATATAGGAACCGGTAGTACCTTGGAGCTTGCAGACATCATTGACAGGCTTCCTCACAATCAACAATGGGTTCACATCATTAAATCTTGATTGGTCGAGTTCACTGGTGTTTGCCATCAGCTCATATATTCACAATTAGTGGACTGTACTAGGTACCTTGGGGTCCATTTTTCTCATTGATGGATTCCCTTGCGTCTGTTTCTAGTTTACCTTATTGGCTGGTAATCAGGTGGTTTCTACCATTACTCAACTTCAGCTCATCTATTCACGTGGGTATATTAATACTATCGGGGTTATGTCGAAGACCCTGGGTTAGGGATATCTCACTATTATATGACATCCTTCTGTAACAACCCTGGTGAAAATTCCACGTAATAAATGTTTAAAATAATAACCACGTTTGATGGGAAACTTATTCCAAGATAAATGTTGGGCAAAACATCCTAGGGGGTGTTCATTTGGTTTATTACGGCTAAGGAAATTCGCAAAGGCTAAGGCTAAGGCTTTAGAAAGGAAAAATGGCATTTTTGGCGCATTTATTTATGAAGATAATGGAAATTGGGAGAAAAGGGAGATGAAAGGTCACAGGTTGCATGTGAGAAGGAAAATGAAGTAAAATAATGGAAACTAAATAAAATAGAGGCCTCTTCTATAAAAAAGCTTATGAGGATCGTCTGGCAAGCTTTTTATCTCATTACTCTCTCTCTCTCTCTCTCTCTCTCTCTTGGATGCTTAGATTTTTTGGAGCACTTTGGAATTTTGAGAAATAAAGGCAAGAAAGCAGGAAAGAGGAGGAAGAAAGCAAGGAGGAGTAGGAATCAAGCAACTACAATAGGATTCTTGGAAGGTATCAATTTGCATGTGTATTTTCCTTGCTACATTTGGCATGCATGGTATTGCATGTGGTTCTTTGTTGTCTTGGCATGGGTTTTTCTAGGTGTGAAAGTGTATTTAGCCTATCTTTTACATTTTTGAATAGCCATGGTGTTGTGGTGTTCTCATGTTTTCGTTTAGCTGGATCACCGGATGGATTCAAAGCTGAGTGAGGTTGATCTTCGAATGATATAGGAATGGTTCGCTTCTTGCCTCAGTTTAGGTCCTAGGAATATGGGTTTAGATAGTGGTAAATCCTAAGAGGTGGTGTTTTTCTCTACATTCTTCAATTTTCTATAGCTTTCATTAGCTTCTGTGTACTTAGAAAAAATTGGCTTTACTATGAACATGTGCTTAATTTCATTCTCCAACAAAAACAAATTCTCAAAATATTGAAGTACTACTTTGCCACTTGGAGACCCTTGTGGAAAAGGCTTGTTAGACTGCTCCTTAGCATGGGCTTTAATATTCTGGTCATCGTCCTTTTGTGGCATTAATTTTTCATTCAATGAATGGATATCTGGTAAACCTTCTTGTGACAATACTGTGTATTTGGCCTCAAATCTAGTGATAGCCAATTTCATATCTTTGCACTTGTATTCTAAATTATTCATCATGTTTTTCTTATTCAGGACCTTTTTAATTTGAAGGATGGCTTCTGTCCTATCAGGAATTTTCAATTCTTCTAATTCCTCCCTATTTTTACTATTCAAAAATGATATGATTTTAATTTCTTGTGGTGGTTTGTCGCCAAGTTCCTTCCTTGTTTTATCAATTTCTGCTAAGGAATCTTGTAGAATATCTTTTTGCTCATATTTTTGATGTAGGCAACCTGGTCTGTGAGATTTACCTGTTGTTGAAGAATCTTAACCTATTCCTATAATCTGTTAGCCCTCTGTTCATGTCCTTTGGAAGTGATTAAGGCATCTTTGTTGGATGTTTCCAGATTTTTGATGGTGCCTTTTAAACTGATTATCTCTTTATCTTTTATGGACATGTCTTCCATAGCTTTGATTATGGAAGTTCTTTCCCCTGCTGAATTTACCTATGATGTTGATGAAGAAGTGACAAAGATGTCTTTAGAAGTAATTGACACTGCAATTTCCAATACTCCTTGCGATGCCAAATGTTCTGCCAATGTTGAGGGGATTGTTGTGCTTACAGTTGGAATAATTGTAGGAATTTGCTGAAATTTTTTCATATTTCCATTTTCTTGCATCAAAATTTCCATTTGGTTTTCCATTTCCTTTATTTGGGCTTTCATATTTAGAACCAATTGATTCAATTCATCATTTTCAGCTTTCTGTTGAAGTATCTCCTTTGCCTAGGGATGTTCACTTTGAGGCAATTTTAGTTGCCTCCTTAGAGCAGCTATGTCTTCATTTTTCTATTTGATTAAAGCTTTTTCAACTTCAATGTTAGCTAGATCAGCTTCTTCTTCAATCACCAAGTCTTCCAATGCTTTGATTCTCAATCAATTAGCATGCAATGATGCTTTGTCCAATTTCATTTGATTTTGAAGATTTGTCACTGTCTTCTGAAGTTTAACAGAGCTCATTGTTTTGTTGACTATCTTTGAATACAACATCTTTGTATTGCTTCTGTGGAACTATATTTGATCTAATTCATGGACAACATCTACATCTACCTCCAAATCAGTCTTTGAATAGTCTGCTATTGACTTTGGATTAGCTACTATAGGCTTCAAAAATGACATTATCAATTTGTTAGAAGAATAATCAAAAGCAGAGAGAAGTCTATCTTTATTTCCTGGTTTCTCTTTGAGGAACTTGGAATAGACTTCATTTTTTATTTCTTCATTCTTCTCCCTAATTTACTTGAACTTGATCTGAATGTCTGATTCTCTGTTATCAGTTGTCCTTCAGGAAGAAGGAATTTCTACATCATTTTGTTTCTCAACCATCACTGTATCTTTATCCTGTGTTTCAAATTGACTCTTTTGAAGTTCTATGAGTGTTTTAGTTACTATCTTTGTTGCCTCATCATCAGATTCATGATTATTATTATCATCAATTTCCATTTCTTTATCCTTATCTTCAACAGTCAATTTAGTTCTTTTGCTATAATGGGTTTTGAATTTCTTGCCTATGATGGTTTCTTCAATATATTTGACCTCTTCTCTGCTTATTTTATTAGAAACTTCAGCCTCTTGATCAACCTATTTTTCCTATGCATTGCTTCCCTGCATACCTTGTGCATCATCATCAATCAAATTATTTGGCTCCCATTCATTGTGATTGGCAAATTTTCCAATTTGTGGCTTGGAATCATGCAAGAAAGAAGACAACTTTCATTTTAATCTGATTGTACTCAAAACTCCTTAAGGGTCATAATTCCACATAAATATGTATTGGAAATTTTATTATTTCAACTTGGTATTATTCTCATTTACTGCTTCTCTATTGTTGACAATGAGTGGCCCAATCTGATTTTTGAGTTTAAATTGGGTCTTTTTCCTAGAGGCCATAAAATTTACTTCATCTGCATTCAATATTTTCCTTAAATATTCTAAAGCAAAAATTCTTGTAGTTACAAACCTTGTAAGTTTGTATGGGGCCAAGAGTGCACCATACACTCTAATATCTGTATGATTCCTGTATAAGTACCAATCCCTAGTTTTACAGCTTTCAGATAGCTGTAAGATCTAGTTAGTTTCTTCATTAATTATGGGAGTTTCTTCCTTAGTCAACAAATTCATAATTGGGATTATGAATAAGTCATTGAAATCTGCATATGTATATTCCCTATTCTCTTTTCTCAAAATAGATGTACAAAACACAACTGATAGGAGGTTTCCTTCTACATCCAATTTCTGCAACTCAATGGGAAATTTTTCTATTTGGTAGTACAAGAAAAGATGAAGTAGATATGAAGTATATCTAAAAACTCCTTCTTCTGGCAATATGGACAATTGATAGTGCATGTTTTCTACAATAAACTTGGAAAAATTGTATATAATGGATGAAGGCTAGCCAGGACTTGAAGTAGACAGAAAACCCAGGATAGCAACATCAGTGTATTCATCATTACCATACCCTAGTATGAATGACAACATGGAGACAATCTGCCTTGTTTCTTCAGGAAAGTCAAATGTATCAAATGGAGGATTAACTTTAGGAGCATTAACTTGTGTGGGCCAAAAATTCTGAAAGATGTTGAACCTAGTGGTGATATCTAAGTCCAAGTAAAGTTGGGTCAAGTCCTTTATTGATAGTGAAACTGAATTAGAATCATGGTTCATGTGCAGCATGGAGTTTATGGATTCAGCATTGATATAGAATATGACCTCCCTATCTTTATTGATAATACACCTCTGATCTGGAAGATAATATGACTGACATAGTATGAAAAAATCAGGAGATGAATGAGTAAGAGGAATAATATACTTTGACAGATTAGAATCCCAAAAAGGCACATAATTTTTACCTTTTTCTATATATTTTCCAAAACACCAATTATGGACCTCTAGTAGATTGAACTCAAATGAAGGATCAAAAGTTTTATAATCAAGATAAACCAGTGAACTACTTTCTTGGGAAGTTACAGGAGGTTGAACAGGTCTAACAACTTCAGTAGACTTAGCAGTAAGTGCAGGAGTGGGTTTATCAAGTTTAGAAGGCTCAGGCTGAGGTATTTTACTAGATACATTTTTCTGGCATCTTGGGCCTCCAGATTTGGGAGTTACTTGTTTCTTATTCATTTTTGATGAACACATTAATTTTAAATAGTTTGCTAAGTTATTATTTAGAAACAAGGGGAAATTGAAGGGTTTCACTGGGAAATTTCGACTCTGAGTATGATTCTGGATGGTAAAAGAGATTTTCTTATGCACAGAGGATTACTTAGATCAATTTCGGTAGTAAAAATGATCTAGGAATGACTAAAAACTTGGTAAAATGAAAATTTTGATCCTGGAGAAAATTTGACAGATTTTCTCCTGTATTTTGGAGGTTTTTAGACTTCTGATATGGATAATTCAACTAATTTTTTAGACAATGGTAGTTTAGTAGATGAATTCTCCTTTGAAAATGAATTATTTTGCAGGTTGAATAGTGAAAAATACCTGTGAATGGTATAATTTGTGGTCGATGAAGTTTACAGTTGCGTCACAGTCTTCAATTCAAGTGAATTGGGCTATCAGAGGTCATGGAGGTTCTCAGGAATGATTTTCAAAGTAAATTGGTTGTTCAAATGGTAAATTGTTTCAGAAACAGCTTTGAAAATGGTAAAGGGAGGCTTTGCAAAGGTTATCAAAGGTTTTACTGGTAAAAATAGGTGAAATGCGATGGAAAATGGTTAATTTTTAATGCATTAAACCTTAGTCTAATCACCTTTCAATTACATTTATTTCAGAAATGGCGGGAGCGGTTTTAGATTTGGCCTGGGTGGTTTTCACGTAGCTCTGAGGTGGTAAGTGGAAATTCACGTTTTGCACATGATCCAATCAAATTAAGACACGTCGACAAGGGGTAGTATGGGAAAACAACTCATATCGCATAATTTTTTTGAAACATGGGTCGAGCATTTTGATCGCGCAATATGAGATTAGCGCCGTTGGATTAGACTTTGAAAAGAGAACGGTCAGGATTAAATGAAAAGATGCAGGGTAATGGTAGTGGGACCAGGGCTATGCATGGTGGTTGTAGATATGGCAGGTGATAGATTGAAGGTGTATGTTAACCGCGATGAGTAGTGGTGGGTATGGGAAATGGAGATATCGGGTTAAATGTGGATCGTTAGATCTTAAAAGTAAATGAAGATCAACAGTTGACGTTACACAGTAATTTGTCACTATTCCTGCAATCCCCATCTCGCCCATTGGAGGGTCATTTCTGTGACCAATAATTAGTGTCATGCCTTGCAAATACCATCATTGCATCCCTTGCCATGAGGACAACATTCCTTCTGTTAATCATTTCCTGAGCAGACCCCTAAAAACACCTGTTTTTGCCTTGGTGCTGGTATCCTATTATCCCCTCATGCCAATGAGGAAAATTAAAATGGAGCTCGCGCCAGTTGGTGCTCTGTCCTAGTTAAGCACCCGCGCCAATCTGCTTATGGAAAGTTTTTTAAAAAAAGAGCCGAAGTTTCAATTACAACAACTTCGTGGATGAGTCATGAGGAGTGGTTTCGACTTAATAACCACGGACTTCCTCCTTTGGCCTCCTGTTTCCACCTTATGGGGAACTTCCCAAGGGATAAGGCCTCCCTTCCACTATTGTAGGGATCCCAACCTCTTCCTCTCCTCTATAAATATAGCCATCTTCCATTGATGAAGGGGTTGAATGCTTGAGCCTTAGTAGCCTGAATAGAGTTGAATTCATTGTAAAGAGATTATCGTCAGACAGCCAAAGAGAGAGAGAATTGTCCTTTTCCCGACGAGATTTACTGAGACATACTCCTCTGTCGACCCACCGAAGGAAGATCCAGCATCAGAGCTCAGGTTGTATCTTTCTTTGTTTTGATTAATAATAAACGACTTCGATTATGGTTCGACTCAGATGTTTATGTTTTATGTCATGAGTTGTATCTTTTCTGACTGATACATAATTGCATGTATTATGCTTTACGCTTGTGTTTTTTTTGTTTCTTCTTGTACATGCAGGTGTTCGATCACATCGAGTGAGAGAATTGTGATCTGCCAAAGCAAGGGACGGAAGCACCATCTTCTCCACAAACGACAGCAGCGTGGGATGTAAGGTAGGCCTCTTGTTGCATCTTGGTCTTTTGCAATTAGGAACTTGTGTCTTAGCATGACTCGGTTGTTGCTAGACCTGATCTGGGCTAGTAGGGATCGTCTCTATCCACATAGGGGATTTACCTCTCCAAAAAACTGGCGACTCCACTAGGGAGTTGATTGGAGTTTATCTTATCTCTTTCATTTTATTTTGGCGTCTGTCTGCTTGATGTGCTCTTCTGGTTTGTCTCCTTCTTGTGTAAGACCCCTGTTTAGCCCCAGAGGATCATATTTGACCTTTGATTTTCTGAAATTTTCACCTTTTCATGGTTGGCTTGATTGGCGCAGTTTCCACCCTGACAGTCGCGCCCATTGGCGCAGGTTTCCAGTTCATCACTCATGCCATCCCCTGTCTGGCACGGATTACATCCAGACAGTCACACCATTTCCTATAGGTGCTAGGATTTTCCCTTGTTCGGAAGTTTTTTTTGGTCAGTACTTTGCTTATGGGTTAGTTTTAGATTTTGCTTGAAGTGGTGAGTCTGGTCTTGGTTGGGAGAAATTCTTTGTTTTTTCATTTTCAAGCATTGGCACTTGTTGTCAGTTAGCAACCCGTGCCAATTGGCCATTGGCGCTATTTGTTAGTGAGCAAGTCACACCAGTTGGCACTGGTTTCACCCACAAAAGTTGTGCCAATTTCAGGGTGTGTGAAAATTTAGATTTTTTCCGTAAATCCTTTTCCAATGTATCTTTCCCTTCCGTTCTTTTCTCTGTATGAGCATAGATTACATTGCTCATTGTTCAGCTGAAATGTCTTCTTGTTGTGATTGCTTGATATAAAATGGAATGAATGCCTTGTTTTGAACTCATACTTTGGAAGTCCTTTTTGTGCTTGACCTCATATGTCTCGTAGCCTTTTGAGGAATTTCATTACAAAGTGTTTCAAACAATGATTACATTCTTAATGTTTGTTTAAATCCATTTTTCCTTCATCCTTCATTAAGAGGATTTTTGTTTATTTAGTTTTCATCTCAAATTTTGCTTTTCGTTAAAATGCATTAGATCACATGGAATTGAAAAGTATTTTTTGAGATCCATCATTGAAATTAGATTACATTGTCTAATGATTGAAAACTAAAAATCACTTTGAGTGCATTCTCTTTCATTAAAAGCATGCATTAAGTAGATTCTCATTTCATCGAAAAATGTGTTGAGTGAATTCTTATCATTTGAAAAGAAAAAGGAAATTGTGCATAGATTACAATTGCATAGTTTTCAAAAAAAGGGAAATTGTGCGTAGATTACAATTGCATAGTTTTCGAAAAATAGGATTTTGCATAGATTACATTGCATTATTCGCATCATTGAATGTTTGAAATTACTTTTGGATAGTGAAAGTCATATGGTTTAGAAAAAGTTTCATTTTCAATGTTTTTGTTTGTTGCATCATTGTTTGAAACTCTCCCCTTAACTAGATAGCATTCATCAAATTGAAAGATTTCTTTTCTCATATAGCTGCATCTAGGATTTTGAGACATAACATTTGGTAGGGCCTGAAAATTGAAACATAATTGAAGACCAACCATAAAATTTATTCAATTTACCTTAAGGAAACATTGAAACATTAACGAAATATCTAGAGGTCTAGGCTAGTGACATGTTCCGGCGTCGTTAAACCTAGTAGCCATCGTTCACCTTTTGGTGCTAGTACGGACTTGTGTTCCCCGTACTGTCATGTATATAAAGGGATACCCCACTAGGTTTCTATCCTTTATCCATAGGAAGCTGAGTTTGCTGCCTTGTAATCATGATACACAGAAACACAGCATTCGGGGAGACTACCTGCATGTATGAAAAGTCCTTAGTCATTTCTCTTTCATTTGATCACCAAGGTGTATATTGCAGTTCATGGAAACTTGGTACACCTCTTACCTAGATTAGCAGAGCAGTCATTTTGATCTTTAATGACTCCTTAAACTTGAAAATATCATCAAGCGCTTGTTCTTTCACGCTTGTTTCCAATTTGAAAGTGATAGAGTCACCTTTTGCTTGTTTCTCGACTCTTAAAATATGAAACAGTAGAGTTTGGTTTCAATGTTTTAAAAATTAATTGCCCATGAAATATTCCCGGTTAAAGTTAGTTTCCTTAGGATGTTGTTTTGGGTCATTTCTGATGGAAACTTTTCTGAAGTTCATTAACCAAGGAATCTCCTCCGATGGGAATCCTGGTCATTTTCCTCCTTTTGGGAATGTCAGTGCTCCTTATATGGCGACGTTGTCCCTTCCTGGGTTAACTGTTGGGTTGCCTGTTTGGTTATTTTTGACGTCGGTGGTCTCGAATGCCTCGATCTCTGTTCAACCGTCTCCTCCACCTTAACAACATCATGTTGATTCTAAGGTGGACCTCTCCCCTTCTTCGCCTGTTTTTGTGCCCTCCTCTTCTACTTTTCCTAGTGAAAGTATGGATTCGAGTAACCAGGTGGCTAAGAAGAAGAAGAATAAGACAAAGAAGAAGAAGTCCGATAAGAGAGAGGCTAAGGTTGTAGCTACTGCTTCCGAAACATCTCCTCTCGATGAACCTTCCAACCCTCTATGAAAAGTTAAATTCCCTTGCATGTTGTGCCAGGGAAACCATCTTCTTCGATATATCCCTGGCATTCCCAAGGTGCTCTAATTATGTTCCAACGGTCGTCTATCATTGCCTTTGGCTTCCGAGAGTCAGGTTGGGGGCACGTCTTCAGCTAGTGTTGGTAAAGCTCCTAAGATGCAGGGTAAGCTCACCAATCCCTGTAAGTTGTGTAAAGGGCACCATGCCATTCACCTTTGTCCGTATATGGATGAATCCAAGAGAGTTTTGGGCAACTCGACTATTTCTGCACCATGCCTTCTGGCTGGTTATAAATAGCTTTCTGTGAGTCCTCCACCAGTTGATTCTAGGATCGGTCAAGAGTCATCATTGATTGATCGCGCTCCCTTGGAAATTCAAATTCAGGAATCCATCCCCGACCAACCATTGGTCATGGGATCGGTTGAACTGGACCCATCTGGAGTGCACCAGGTCTTTTCCATTGAGAGTGGATCCCACACCCCCCATGTTCTTCTTGTTTCTTCAGATTCTTTGGACTTAGAGAAAGATTCTCCCATCCCTATACCTCAAGAAGCTTCTCCTCTGCCTCCCATGATGGAGGTCCCCGAGGATACCCTTCTCGACTCCATGATGGAGGTTATGGAGGATGCTCCTTCTTCTCCCGTAACACCAGGGGAAGACCATCTTGGTTCAATGGTAGCCCCTCCAAGTATTTTGGTCGCTTCCTTTGATTGGAGTCGATTTGCTAGATACCGCCTTCCGTCTTATGTGCCTTTCGAGATAACGATACAAACCTTTGATCTGGTCATACCCAGAACCATTATATATGAAGGCATGTCTGTTAGTATTTTATCCTCAACTACTTGGCAAGCTTTCAGTTTGCCGCCACTTGTGCCTGTTACGCAGAATCTGTCGGCGTTTAATAGAAGAACTAGTCAACCGTTAGGGATCCTTCCAAGGTTACCTATTACTTTGGCAGGTAAAACCATCCATATGGACGTGATGGTTGTTCCAGGCCCCTTGAATTTAAATATGCTCTTGGGGCGCGATTACACCTATACCATGGGAGCGCTTGTCTCCTCCCTTTTTCGTGTGGTCTATTTTCCACATGAAGGACAAATCGTGACCATTGATCAACTTTCATTCTTTGGTCCTGATGTGGCATCTGGCCTACCATCATCCCTTCCTGGTTTTTATCCACCCATTGTATCTGCCCCACCGCAGGTCAACTATGTGGCTACCTACCCCGTGCATGTACTCAGTAATAGTGCCATTGTGCATCAGGTGTTGGGGGCATTGGGTCCTGATTTCCGAGATGTTGTTCTCCCATCAAATGCGGAACTCTTGGAAGCGATGACTTCTTATTCATCATGATGAGTTGTCTTCGGAGCAGAGTTTGTTTTCTTGTGTCAAGCTCCTTAAAAAATGAAACAAGGTGGCTGGAGCAGAGTTCCTTGTCTTGTGTCAAGCTCGTTAAAAAATTAAACAAGGTCTTCGGAGCAGAGTTCATTGTCTTGTGTCAAGCTCCTTAAACAATGAAACAAGGTGTCAGGAGCAGAGTTCATTTTTCTTGTGTCAAGCTCCTTAAAAAATGAAACAAGGCATCGAGGATAGTTCTTTTAATGTGTCAACCTCGTTAAAACAATGAAACACTTTCCTTTTCAATTCGAGTCTTTGGTAAGATCTCGTAAAATCCCAGTCAAGTCTTTCTCTTGATCTCGTAACTTGAACCTTCACTCCATGTTCCCTTCATATGGATTGAAGCTTGGGGGGCATGTACCTCAAATTGAGTAACCATGCTGGGGGCATGCTTAAATCTTTCAAGCATAGTTTGTTTCCATTTCAAGCTTGTGTAAAAATGAAACCGGTTTCAAACATAGTTTATCTTTGTTTCAATCTTGTGTGAAAATGAAACCAACTTCAAGCAGAGTTTTCTGATTTCAAGCTTGTGTAAAAATGAAACCATTCCCATTTTACCTCTCGTGATTGCCATTTTATCAGCCTGTTTTTTCCAGATGAGCCTTGGTTTTTTCACTCCATCATCACTATCTGCTTGGCCGATCATATGCCTTCACTTGGTTGTTTCACCCAATCCTAGGGAACTGTTGTGATGAGTGGTCTTGTTAACCAGCCTCTTAACCTTTATTTTTTCAGAACAGTTCCACCATTACCGAAACCAGTAGCTACCCTTTATACCACTCCTTCCTCCAGGTGGAGTCATCTTTTAGCTCTTTTTTGACTCTCTAAATATGAAAAGATTTCCAAGTCGCTTGTCATTTTGATCTTGTTAAAGTGGCTGCAAAACAACATCTACCCAGTATACATTTACCCCTTTTTCGGGCTGGGATAGATTATTTACAAAAAAGGAATACCCTAGGCTATCGCGACTAGGAGGCTTTCTTAGACACAATTTTCTACCTTTTCGGATCTGAGGAACTATTTACAAAAAGGGACTGTTGGATTTTACTTTTCCGTTGTCTTTTCAAAATCTCTAAACATGAAAAGACGCTGAGTTCTTCCTTTTTCAGACTCGTTAAAACCTGATAACATCGGATTCAATCATAATGAAAATATTCGAGTTTCTTCTTCCTAGGGCTCGTTAAATGTACTAGGATGGATTCGTCTGAAGGAAAAACTTATATTACAAGAATATGATATCCCCTTCAATATTGTTCTCAAAAATAATTAGGGTACTCGCCAGAAATGGTGGGGAAAAATGGAACCGGTATCATCGTCGTGTCAGCAGTATGTCGCTCTTGAACATGGCACTTGTCTGCATTCATGTCGGGTTGGGGACATCTCATCTCACTCTCTGTTTGCCTCTGTGGTTTTGGGTAATCCTTTTTGACCTCTCATCTACTCTTTGCCTCATCGTCATGACCTCTGATCTTTTGATGTCAAATACTGCCAAATCCACTGTCGTGCCGCCAATATGTTCAAGAGAAGTTAACCTCTGCAGTTTCAACCTTCCTCTGATTCTCATCTGATCCTGACTCACAACATTATTTTCCTCTGTCTCGCGTCGATGATGTGGGAAAAAATATGGCCCACCTTCGATCAAGGTCACTTCCTGTCGACTTCAGCTCATTATCCAGGAAGCTAATCTAGAGACTCCCTTTCAATGCCTTGGAGCCTGCATGCCTCAATGGCAGGTTCTTCACATTTGACGCAAGGTTTTAATCATTGACCTTTGATCGAATGATTCTACGAGTGTTCGACACCAGCTCACTGATTCACATGCCGTGGATTGTATCTGTAGTACCTTGAGGGCCATTGTCATTATCGGTGGTTCCTCTCGCGTCTGTTAACATATTTCATCATTGGCTGGTAATTAGACGATGTTCTTTCATGTTCGACTTTAGCTCACATATTCACATGCTTGAACTTGTACTTTGTTCGGGTTGAGATGGAGTGCAAGACCCTGGATTTTGTCTATTGGAATCCAGGCTATAGATTTTGTGGATTATTATGATTGGTTACATGACTCATTGATTGGATGGCTGCAACCATACCTGGGTCTATTTATCGATCCTTACTGGATGGCTGCATCCATGCCTTGGATCTTGATTATTGCATATTCTATTACGGATGGTTGTGCCCATACCACATATATATCATGTATTTGAGATATCAGGTGTACTTATCTACACAGGTTTTTCTATGGAAGTGTTTTCAGTTGGACACATTCTCGTAAAGCATTTCACCCCTCTCTCTCTCGGGCCTCATGCTTTAGGGGGCATCTGTTACACAGTAATTTTTCACCATCCCTGCAATCCCCATCTCACCCATTGGAGGGTCATTTCTGTGACCAATAAGTATTTTCATGCCTTTCAAATACCATCATTGCATCCCTCGCCATGAGGACAACATTCCTTCTGTTGATCATTTCCTGAGTAGACCCCTAAAAACACATGTTTTTTCCTTGACGCTGGTATCCTGTTATCCCTTGTGCCAATGAGGAAAATTAACACTGAGCCCGTGCCAGTTGGCGCTCTATCGTAGTTAAGCACCCGTGCCAATTTGCTTATGGAAAGTTAAAAAAAAAATAGGCGAAGTTTCAATTACAACAACTTCGTGGATGAGTCATGAGGAGTGGTTTCGACTGAATAACCACGGCCTTCCTCATTTGGCCTCTTGTTTCCACCTTATGGGGAACCTCCCAAGGGATAAGGCCTCCCTTCCACTATTGTAGGGATCCCAACCTTTTCCTCTCCTCTATAAATATAGCCATCTTCCATTGATGAAGGGGTTGAATGGTTGAGCCTTGGTAGCCTGAATAGAGCTGAATTCATTGTAAGGATATTATTTTCAGACAGCCAAAGAGAGAGAGAAATTTCCTTCTCCTGACGAGATTTACCAAGACGTACTCCTCTGTCGACCCGCCGAAGGAAGATCCAGTGTTAGAGTTCAGGTTGTATCTTTCTATGTTTTGATTAATAATAAACGACTTCGATTATGGTTCCACTCAGATGTTTATGTTTTATGTCATGAGTTGCATCTTCTCTGACTGATACATAATTGCATGTATTAGGTTTTATGCTTGTGTGTTTTTTGTTTCTTCTTGTATGTGCAGGTGTTCGATCGCATCAAGCGAGAGAATTGTGATCTGCCAAAGCAAGGGACGGAAGCGCCATCTTCTCCACAAATGAAAGCAGCATGGGACTTAAGGTAGGCCTCATGTCGCATCTTTGTCTTTTGCAATTAGGAACTTGCGTCTTAGCGTGACTCGGTTGTTGCTAGACCCGATCTTGGCTAGTAGGGATCGCCTCTGTCCGCCGAGGGGATTTACCTCTCCAACTGTTGATAATTAGTGCGATGTGGGAAGGGTAAAGATATCGCGCTGGATAAGGATCATTGGATTGTGAGGGGATGATCAGAAAACTCTAACGTTATACGATAGGGAATTAAGGGATATGGGGATAAAAATATCACGTTTGTTGAGGACTGTAGGATTTATGAGATAATGGAGATTGGAGGGCTAGGATTAAATTCAATGGCTAAGGAATTTATAAAAGTTTTATATATAAAACAGACGTTATAAATGGATGGGTGCGGTATCAAAGGATTTTTAACCAAGGTTAATATTTTGGTATGGGATATGTATCGGGGAATTTGTAAAGGGTTATAATTTTAACCTTAGGTCAAGGGAGTCGGGGAAGGGAAAATAAACAAAGGGATGGGTTTTTCTTTGAAGTTTATTTTAAACGAAACTTCGGGATTTTTTGTTTTAAACACATATTGAAATATGTTTAATCATTTTTTGAGTATTTTTATTATACAGTTAATTAAATTAGAATGATTTAACAACCATAGGGGGCGGGATATTTATATAATGATATACTTAGCCAAAGGGGGTATAATATGGGTTTTTTATTTAAACATGTGGGGATAAATAACTTTGGCTAAAGTTATATTAATGGGTTTTTGGGGTTATTTTATAAAACGGAATTATATAATATAGGAAAAGGTTATTCTATAGGGAGTTATTATGTAAGTTAATGTTAATATGACAAGGGGACAAGGTATACCCAAAATAAATTAACATAACCAAGAAAAGTGAAGTTTAAAGGAAAATTTGCATCACAATGACTTCATCACTTCAACTTATGAAAAAATGTAATTTTTTAGGGTTTTATGCTTTCATGTGATGTGGGAAATTAATCAAATGGGAATTAGAGTATTTTTAAGTAAAAATGAAGTTTTTACTTATGATTTTCAGGGAAATGAATGCATGAATAGAATAATGATGTGATTTTGGGGGATTAATATATATATTTAACACTTTCCACGAATCAGCCATAGAGCCTTGGGTTCAATCCCAACAAAAGTCAAGGAAATTCCTTGAGCCTTTCTGAATGATAGCTTAGAATGATAAATGAATATGTGGAGGGGAAGTTAGTTATTTGTAGCCCTGGTGAATAATATTTACCTTGATGCTTCTCACCTTCTTCTACCTACGCAAATTAACATTCTAACATTTTTTCTTCCATTTTGATCAGGTGCATTTGTGCTAGCAATCTTTACAACATTTATTCTTTTTGAAAACAAATAAAGCTATCTAATTCTACACTTATTTCATCCAGGAATCCAGATTAAATTATTGGATTCACTTTTTTCTCTACCTAACTAATGAATTGTCATGATTAAACTGTATGACAATTCTTATTCTCTCTCTACAACAATTGAAATTGAAAGATGACAAGTCAAGATTAGCTTGTTCAACTCATCACAGATTATGGAATTTATTGACACTCTGCCATAATCAACTACAAAAGGTAAAAGTAGTGGCATTTATACTTGCACACTTTCATGTTTTATTCATTTTTTTCTTTTTGGGGTATATTAATTTTTCTAAGTCCTTTGATTGTTCTTTTAGGACTTTTTACCCTCTTTTTGATTTTTTTATTTTTTTTATTTTTTTACAAAATATGTGAATACAACTTGCAGAAGGCAAAGAATGTACAAATTTAAAAATCTACCATCATTCAAGTCAAAATTATGAATCCTATATTTATAAGTTGCTAACATGACCAAGGATAATTCTTGACCGACCATTGAATCAACTAGCGGAGGACTCGAAGAAAGTTTCTAGTAACTAGCCGGACGGCAGGGTGGAGAAACAGTAGAGTTGTCAAAACTCTCTTGGCTTCATCCATGTACTAACAAAGGTGAATGGGATGATGCCCTTCACATAACTTACAGGGATTGGTAATCTTACCCTGTTTCTTATGAGCCTTATCAGAGCTAGTCAAAGATGTGCTACCAATATGGCTTTCGGAAGCCGAAGGCAACAATGAACGACCGTTAGACCATGCCTCGAGCACCTTGGGAATTCCAGGGCAGTCTCAAAGAAGATGGTTACCTTTGCAGAGCATGCAAGGGAATTTTACTTTCCGTAAAAGTTCGGATGGTTCTACAAGGGAAGGTTTCTTAAGTGCAGTAGTTGTAGTTTTACCCTCTCGCTTATCTGACTTCTTCTTCTTCTTCTTAGCCACCTGGTTACTGGAATCCAGACTTTCACCAGGCGAAGTAGAAGAGGAGGACAAATAAATAGGAAAATAATGGGAGAGGTCCACCTTAGAAGCAACATGATGTTGTTTAGGTGGAGGAGATGGTTGTACGGTGGACGGAACACTTGGGACCACTAAGGTTGAAAATAACCATACAGGCAATCCAATAGTTAAAACAGGCAGGGACAACGTTGCCATATAAGGAGCACCAACATTTCCAAAAGTAGGAAAAGGGACAGTATTCCTTCGGAAGGGATTCCTAGGTTAGTGAACTTCAGAAACGTTTCCATCAGAAACAACTTTGAAAACAACACCCTAAGGAAACTAACTTTAACCAGGAATATTTCGTAGGTAGTTAATTTTTTAGACATTGAAACAAAAATCTATCATTTCCTATTTTAAGAGTCGAGAAATAGGAAAAAGGTGAATCTATCACTTTCAAGTTGGAAACGAGCATGAAAGGACAACTGCTCGATGATCTTTTCAAGTTTATGGAGTTAGTAAAGATCAAAAACGACTGCATAGGTAGTCTAGGTAGAAGGGTGTACCAGGTTCCCGTGAACTTCCATATACACCTTGGTTATAAAATGAAAGAGAAATCAACCAAGGACTTGACGTACATGCAAGTAGTCTCCCTGAATGATGTGTTCGGTGTATCACGGTTACAAGGCGACAGACTCAGCTTCCTATGGATAAAAGGATTGCAATCTAGAGGGGTCTCCTTTTATATACTCGAAGGTACGGGGAGCACAAGTCCGTAATAGCGTTGTCTGTGGCCAGATGGAAAGTGACAGTTTCTAGGCTTAAAGACGTTGGAACACATCTCTAACTTAGACCATTAAATATTATGTTAAGTTTCAATGTTTCCTTAGGTTAATTCAGTAGATTTTAAATTTGATCTTCAATTTTCGTTTCAATTCCAAGGCCCTATCGAATTTTGGATCTCAGAAAAACTCTAAATGCAAGCTACATGCCAAAGCAATACCATTTCGTTCAATGAAAGGCTATCTACGAGAGAGTTAAGAGCTTCCAAGTGATAGAAATAATATGAGCATACAAAAAACATCCACTACTGAATCTGATGCAAGCTAATGAAACTAAAAAGCTCTTCCCTAGAATTATATAATGCTAGAAATGCAAAATATTTTCCAATTTTCATTATATGCTAATCAAGAATGCAAAAGATTTTTTTTGTATTTTTCAATATATCAGAGAAAGTGCACTAAATGACATGAAAAATGAATCAAAACACCAATTTGAGAATGGTGAAGCAAGAGCAGAAAGAAAACAATTTCACTCAACTCAAAACAAGCCCAACAAGACTGAAACCAATGATGAAATCCCTCAAATCAAAGAAAGATCTCAAAAGAGACCCAAACAAGTCGTGTAATTTAGGCTTGGAGTGACGAGAGTAAAATTGAATGAAAGAGAGGAAAATCACTCAATTAATGCAGTCACTCAAATAGATCCAAGAAGCTGAATGCAGAGAAACAGAAACGAAATTGACTGGGAAACCAAGGACCCAAAATTCCCATGGGAAGCTCAGCAGACGAAAGCACCTAGAAAACCTAGGGCTGAAAAGAAAAACTGACAGAAAAGGGGAAACAATCGAAGGATAAGGGCTACTCTCAGTCAAAAACAAACCCAAAGCATTCAAACCAAGCTAAGAAAACACCCAGAGACACCAAGATGGGCCAAAAACTCCAAAACAAGTAAAACCCTAGCACCTACAAGAATTGGCGCTACTGTCTGGTTGTAATCCACGCTAGACATGGGATGGCGCGAGTGATAAACTAGAAAAAAGTGCCATCTGGCGCAACTGTCAGGCTGGAACCCGTGCCAATCAAGCCAACCTTAGAAAGATGAAAATTTTGGAAAAAAAGAGGTCAAATTGATCCTCTGGGGCTGAACAGGGGTCTTACACTTAGCAAAGATAATCAGAAAAGAAAGCTAAGCAAGGAAAGACCAAGAAGACAACCTATAGGATGAAAGAAAAACTCACACTGATCCCTAGTGGAGTCACCAATTTGTTGTGGAGGTTAATCCCCTCTACAGATAGAGGAGATCCCGCTAGCCCTAAAGTGGGTCTAGCAACAAACAAAACACACTACGATATCGATTCCTAGTTACAAAAGACAAAGCTACAATGGATAGCTTAACTCAAGTCCTACGCTGCCATTATCGAAGAAGAAGTGGTTTCTTCCCATTCCTATCTTGACAGATCACAATCCTTTCGCTCACCACATCTGGACACCTGTACACATGCAAAGAAAAGCGACGACATACAACGTAATAATCAAACATGTAACTATCAATCAGTCAGAAAATATTGAATCAAATTGCATTACACAAATAAGAAATACAACTATGGAACCAATAATATATTCGAGCATATATTAAAATACAAAATAAATATTACAACCAAGTTCCAACATTGCATTCTTCCTTTGGCAGGGCTTCCAGCAGAGCGTGTCTCACAAAGCTTGTCGGGAATTTAGAGAAGGCTCTCTCTCTCATGGGGTTATCCTTAGCTTTCCTCTCAATAGTCGCTCAGCTATAGCTTTCTTCCCAAATGTTCAGCTAGCTTTCGAATAGAGAGGGTAGGCTTTTATAGAGGGAAAAGGAGAGGTTAGGATCCCTTTAATCATGGGGGAGAGTCCTATATTTTAGGAAGGTTCCATGGGAGGTTGAAAACCACTTCCTAAATAGGGAGATCAGGAGCCAAACAGCCCAAGCTCTTTTTGATGATTCATTTTGAAGTTGTTAGAATCAAACTTCTGCCTTTTATTTTTAAAAAACATTCCCAAATATTCTTGGCGTAGGCAAAACACAGGGACAGAGCGGCAGGTGGCACGGGCTTAGTGTAAATTTCCCAAGTCGGCATGAGTGATGAACTGGCTACTCGCGCTAATGCCCAAACATATGTTTTTAGTGATTTTCTAAGGAAATGTTCTCCAGGATAATTCCTACCCTTATGCGGAAGGATGCCATCAAGGTGTTTTCAAGACATTCTACTATTCACAGGTCACGGGAATAGTCTTTCAATGTATGGGACGAGGGATTGCAGGGACGGTGAAAAAATGATGTGTAACACCCTGCCTCAATAAACCAGTGAAAAAATATATGTGTGAGGCTTCTATTGTGAATCTTTCTAGCCTGACAATGAAGTGTTGAGTGTCCACATCCCCCCACCTTACAATATATGACAAGAGATGGTATTGAGTGACCATGCTTGGGATTCAAAATAATTTGAGTAAACAATAGTTCCTCAAGGCATTGATGGTTGGTCCATGGTCCATGGCTTATTTCTTTCTCAGTGTGTTTCCTTTCTCTCTATTCATACACCATGGTTTCTCCTTCGCCCACATTATGCATACCAGGCACTGTAAAACTCAGGAAAACATACTAAAACAAATTTGAAGAAAAATTAGAAATAATTTTCCTATTTTTCCCCTAGTCGCAACCTTGACACGGGAATCCAATGGCCCTCATCGTGGGCAGCCTGTACCATACCCACGACTGGGCCTCTCTGACGGAGAAAATCCCGTAGCAAGCCCGTAGTTAGGGGAAATTTTCCTCAATAAACTAAAACCCCCAACTTCAAAACACAGTGACTTGACATTTAAGTGCAGAAATGACTAAGCGAGAGGTGACTCGCTACTTGCTTGAATATGGTCGCTTTCTCCACCTTGCCCTTTCTCTCAAACCCTTGGAAGCTCCCTCCTCCTTTCTTCACAAACTTCAAAATGATCCTGTAGAGAGGTATGAGCTCCTTTTGTAACATTTTTTGGCATCTTGAGGAATATTCCTTTTTTAATTTTTGGGTTAAAGTGGGTTTTTGGAGCTTTAGGATCTATTTTTAGTTCACCTTTTATATGAGGACTTAGGAGTCAATTTTTGCTTCTATCTTGAGAGGATACCTTTTATTACATCGGGATTGAGGTGTGATCCTTTTACTGGAATATAGGGGTAGGTCAATTTTTCTGATTCTGCATTTTGACCGTCGACATTATTTATGCCTTAGGTTTGACCCCATCAAGTTGTGAATTTCTCCACTTCCTTTATGCATGTTGTAGCTTAGAGGTAGAACTTACCTGATCATGTATACCCTCATTAGCACCCTCTTTCCATCTTGGTGTCCATGCAGTCATTTTTGTTTTATCCTAGAATCCCCCCTTCCGACTCGCCACGACTTCGAATTTGAGCCTCATGTCCTCTTCTTCGTCTTATTTCTGGCCATACCACAGGAGGATTCCACACTCTATCCCTTGCAATTTCCACTTTTATTAGGCTTCTTCTACAGTTTGAGCCTTGGTTTCATTTTTCCATCGTCATCACCTACTTGTCCTACCGTCTACACTCACTTAGTGTTTTACCATTTCTTGGAGGAACCACCATGATGAGTGGTCCTATTAGCCAACCTCATGTCTGCCTTATGTCATGAGCAGTTCCACCACTACCAGAACCAGTAACTACCCTTTATACTGCTTGTTCCCCCATGAGGAGTTTTATTTAATCTCTTTTAATAATCCTTAACTTAACAAAGATTTTTGAGTGAAATTGTCTACTTCATGCTCGTTAAAGTACCTGAAGTGTCATCTACCCAGTATAATTTTAACCCTTTTCTGTACTAGGATAGACTAGTTATGAAAAATAAATACCGTATTCTACTATGGCTAGGAATTTCTCCCTTATATACTTTTATCTCTTTTTCGAGCTTGGGGGAAAAATTTACAAAAAAGGAACTTATTGAAAGAGAAGAGATGGAACATATATCTTCATTTTTCATCAATTGCGTCACTCTTGAAAATGGAACCTGTATATATAATTATATTACAGTTGATTTTTATCATGCCTAGGAGGCATACAATCCATACAAGTCTCTTTACTCTTCATGTTGGTTACTCTTCCAGTCATGTGGAGTATGCCTCGATGCCTCTTGCATCGCTGCATGATATTACATGGTGTTCATTAGTCATGCTACCAGGTCACTATTATGTTGTGTTGCTATGTGTTCAAGGGAAGTCTCAGCCTGTGTCAACCATCTACAGTAGCATGTTGACCTTTTTGATTCGGCCATCCCTCTGTTATTTTTACTTCATTTCTTCATGACTTCATCCATACATCACATCATCCTGGTCTGTTCCATGTTGATTGATGGGGGATACATTAAGGCCCTCATTCGACGAATCTTCTCTTGTCGACTTCATATTATTATCCAGGAGCTTGATCTAGGAACCGGTAGTACCTTGGAGCTTGCAGACATCATTAACAGGCTTCCTCATAATCAACAGTGGGTTCACATCATTAAATCCTGATTGGTCGAGTTCACTATTGTTTGCCATCAGCTCATCTATTCACACTTAGTGGACTGTACTAGGTACCTTGGGGTCCATTTTTCTCATTGGTGGATTCCCTTTCGTCTGTTTCTGGTTTACCTTATTGGTTGGTAATCAGGTGGTTTCTACCATTACTCGACTTCAGCTCATCTATTCACGTGAGTAGATTAATACTATTGGAGTTATGTCGAAGATCCTGGGTTAGGGGTATCTCACTCTTATATGACATCCTTCTGTAACAACCCTGGTGAAAATTCCACGTAATAAATGTTTAAAATAATAACCATGTTTGATGGGACACTTATTCCAAGCTAAATGTTGGGCAAAACATCCTAGGGGGTGTTCATTTGGTTTATTACGGCTAAGGAAATTGGCAAAGACTAAGGTTAAGGCTTTAGAAAGGAAATATGACATTTTTGGCACATTTATTTATGAAAATAATGGAAATTGGGAGAAAAGGGAGATGAAAGGTCACAGGTTGCATGTGAGAAGGAAAATGAAGTAAAATAATGGAAACTAAAGAAAATAGAGGCCTCTTCTATAAAAAGGCTTATGAGGATCGTTTGGCAAGCTTTTTCTCTCATTACTCTCTCTCTCTCTCTCTCTCTCTCTCTTGGATGCTTAGATTTTTTGGAGCACTTTGGAATTTTGAGAAAGAAAAGCAAGAAAGCAGGAAAGAGGAGGAAGAAAGCAAGTAGGAGTAGGAATCAAGCAACTACAATAGGATTTTTGGAATGTATCAATTTGCATGTGTATTTTCCTTGCTAGATTTGGCATGCATGGTATTGCATGTGGTTCTTTGTTGTCTTGGCATGGGTTTTTCGAGGTGTGAAAGTGTATTTAGCCTAGATTTTACATTTCTGAATAGCCATGGTGTTGTGGTGTTCTGATGTTTTCGTTTAGGTGGATCACCAGATGGATTCAAAGCTGAGTGAGGTCAATCTTCGAATGATATAGGACTGGTTCGCTTCTTGCCTCAGTTTAGGTCGTAGGAGTATGGGTTTAGATAGTGGTAAATCCTAAGAGGTGGTGGTTTTCTCTACATTCTAGGCCTAGGAATCCTGATTTTGGGATTGCCATAAAGCCTGGAGAGTATGTCTTGATTTAGGGCCTAGTGACCCTTGATTCACACTTTGGGTTGTGGTAAAGCCTAAGAGGCTAGAGACATGAAATTCCTTACGATTTAGGCAGAGAGAATCTAGTGATATCCATGCTTGTGTTAGCCTAATGATTGAGGTTAGATCAAGGTAAAGCCAGTTATGACATGTTTATGGTGTTGGCCTAGTTATCCAGGTTGGATCATGGTAAATCCTAATTTATATTTGATAAGGGTGAGGTGGTTTAGCCTCGGTATGCCATGGTTGGTTCTTTCAGTTTAAGTCTCGCATTCATGCTTGGAATATGGCACTAGGATGATTGGCTAAAGTAGATTTGGCTAAGCTAATTTATGGTCAGGTGGAACATGTAAGTCTCATCTCTGGTTGGTTCTTACATTTGGTAATGAAGATCTCATTTCTCTGGTATTTAGTATGAAAATATGTTGGTATATATATATGGATTCTATTGCTGATATACCCATGGTATTTCTATTAGTGTTATGTTGGTTATAAGCATGTATTGTGACAGTGATGAGGTATGATTCTCTCCATGTTTTTACTTGTAAATGAATATCCAATGTATCTATGGTAAAATTGATTGTATAATAGCTTATGGTGTGGGGGAGAAATTTTTCTTAGCCATCCTCAGATAAGAAAGATACCCCTTTGTTCAAATATGTTGTTTATAGCTGTAGATTCTATGTTTGTGACATGTTTGACAAAATTTATGTCATGGCTGGGTGGGGTCAGATGAGTTTTGGTTGATGTGATTTATTCCATATATTTTTTTTAATATTATTTATCCTCTCTTAAAGTTACAGGAGGTTCTGGGCAGTGACCTAGGCTTTGAGGCTGAAAATGTGGCACAAATCTTGGAGCTACAAGTGGAAAACGCGTTGTTTGGGCTTGAGTTGCCACATGTCCAAGGTTGTTCTATGGCTCTAGGTTATAGATCCACTCCATTTCCATTATATCCCTGCAGATTAGCCTCAAAGGGGCTAAACATCAGCCCCCCCTCAGGGAACAGGGACCTAGAATGTTGGGTTACCTCTCGGGGATGTCAATCATGAAGTGTAAGGTGTGTTTTTTGGTGTTTCCGTTAGTTCCACTTCCTTGAGTTCATATAGGAGGTTGAATCTAATATTAGTAGCCTCGCATCACATGTTTACCCTAGTTGGTTGGTTACTTGGATAGACATGGGAAGAGGGTGTTATAGAGTGGTATCAGAGCATGGTTGAGCTCTCCTTGGGCTCTGTGTGTGTGTGTGTCGTGCATACATTTCAATTGCATATGTATTCCTCATGCTTATGTTTTATGTTTTTTTTGTGTATGCATGTATGATGATGTCTGGTTTCTAGTCCCTTGTGTGATATCTGATACCAAAGAGTGGTATCAAAGCATGGTTCAACCCTTGGACTGGATGGGTGGTGTGTTGGTCATGCTTTTATGTTGGTTGCATATGTGTTTAGTATGCTTTAAGTCTATACATGCTAGGTTCATCCATGTTGTGTAGGCCATGGTGGTAGTGGTGTCACCATGGAAGGGTTGATGGTGTTGTTGTCAACATGCATCATCATGTGTGTATGATTGGTTATGTGTTGTTCATGCTTATGTATTGATCGTGTATGCTTGCTTACATGTTGTTACATGTTGTACATGCATTACTTTATTATGATAGGGTTACATATTTTCCATGCTTATGTGTTGTCTATTTATGCTTTCTTGTGTAATGTTATATGGTGAACATGCATTGGTTATTCATGATTGATTATACATGTTAAGTGGGTACATATGGTCAAATTTGCATTGGTTTGGTTGAGGTTTGTTGTGCATAAGGTCATTGTACACAATTAGGCCATCATGATGATATTGGTATGTTATGATGCTAATGTGTAGGATGAGATAGAGTAGGAGATGCAGATCATCAAAGTGAAGTTTCAACATTGGACCTCGAGGCAAGAGAGGATCATCATACAAGTTGTATGCTTGGCATGTAGGTATGTGATTCATGGTTATTGTAAGCATTAGGGTTACTTATATGTTTTTCATTCTATTAGTACTATGATTATGTGAATGCCTATCATTATATTTATTTTATGGTTACATACATGATATATGCTAGTTAATTAGTGTGATCATATGTACATGTGTCAATTAGTCAAGCATGGTATTAACTTGTTGATTATGCGATATGTTTTTGATGAGTAAATTATAGGTTAACTTGTTGTTGTTACATGTTAGTGACTTGATGTTTAGGGTTATTTCATTAAAATCTTGATTTTATATGCATTATGCTAATTTGGATTGGCCCATGCAGATGGTTAGCATTATGACTTTAAGGCATGAGTTGACCTAATTTTGATAGTGTGTTGTATTATGTCTAGACTGACTGTGCATGTGTGATTTCTATGCATGAATTCCATCTATTTATGAGCTTATGATGTGAACATGTTAGATAGTTACTATTATGTATATCATGACCTTATTTAGGGTTGAGTTGATGTGTTGTGAAGTTGTATTGTGATAATATAGTTTGATTGTGTAGAAAAGATAGCCTCCCCTTAGAAGCATTAATGTACGAGCTTGTGTATGTCGCCTACTTTGTACTTGATGTCGTCTACTTGTTGTTTTCATGTTTTATTAGTTGTATGATATGATTTTTCATCTATAATATTACATTATCGTGATTTGAGATGGTTGCACTAACGCACTATGTGTTGAGGTAGTTGATATGTACTTGAGTGTAAGCAGGGTGATGTGATAGCATATGGTAAAAATAAATAGTAGCAAGGTAATATAACTAGTATATTGTGACATTTATTTATGCACTAACAGTTTTGTTTATGATAGTATGATACAGGGGATTGCATGACAACAAGTTTGCTGTGAAATCTTAAAGAAGGCTCGGGTTGAGCTTTCACTTGGAGACATTGGGAACCGTGGGGATTGAGTCATGGTGTCTGTTGTTAGTCTTGTGTTTTTGGTCCTTTGTGATTTGTTGAGCTTTATTTTCATTTTTTTTTATGTCTGGTGCATAGCTATGCCAATTTGTTTTTGGTGTCTTAGTGCTATTGATTTTCCTGGTTTTATTCTTATTTCTTTCTTTTTCTTATCATTCTATTTTATGTTTTGAGTATTTGGAATTGGTTGGGAAAGAGGGGAGTTCATGGAGCTCATCAAGAGCTTTGTGGTACCTAACAAGTAATGTAATAGCCAAATGAGGCTTGGTGCTTGAGTACGAATAGATAAAGGTAAGAATATAACAACTGGTTGGACTGGTTGGATCCATTGTGGTGAATGGATGGTGGCAGTGCAATCATGAGAAAGGTAATCAGGTAAGGTAAATTAAATGGATCTGAGATATAAGATACCTTGGCTATGTTGGGAATTGTTGTTCTCAATGTTGTGCATGTTGTGCATGGATAAAGGAATTTCTCTCAACCTAAACCTTATGATATTTGGTAATCATGTTGTAATTATGATGATGTATATATATGTATATATGCATGTATGTATGTGTGTATGTTGTTTATTGACAGGGTCCTCATGAATCTTGATGGTTTATGTGTATGTATGTATGATGTTTTCTAATAAGATCATGATTGTTTTATGCTGACGGTTATATATATGTATCTATTTATGTATTTATGTCACTGTACGACTGGGTTTTCAAGGATCATTCTTGTGGAGGAATGATTTCCTATGAAGGTGAATGGCATGAAATGTTCTTGGTTATAAGGAATCAAGTGGCATAGTAACTCTGGAAAATATACGAGGCCAGTATCATGTGGACATGAATTAATATTATATGCTTGTACTATGCCTATGTTTATGTTATGGACATGTAACGTTGAGGGGTACATCAACGAAGTGAAAGTAGTGTGATATGTGACATGCTAGGATAAACATGTATAATGGAAAGACACTATAATGAAGGTTGCTTATGGGGTCAGTGTGTGGTCTATGGATGTACAACCCTTTTTTTGTGTATATGTTATGCATGTTGTATATTCAGTGCTTGTACCTATGGTGATGTGTAATGTTGGATATATAGTATTGTGTACATATCATGTTGTATTTCTATTGTATATATGAAGTTTCATATAGCAGTGCCAGGTATAGATGGTTCTATGTACATGTTGGATATGTGGTTTTGTGTGTAATATGGTGTTGTGGGCATGTTGGATATGCAGTGTTGTGTACATGTAGTGATATGTACATGCTGAATATGCAGTTTTATGTACATATGATGTTGTGTGTGTGATGTACATATGGTGCTATCTACATTTTTTTTTTGTGCATGATTGTACACACGGTGGTGTGTGCATGTTGTGTTTTGTATAGGTTGTACATGTGGTGATGTGTGCAGGAAATGTTGTGTACATGTCGTTCATGTGGTGCTATGTACATATGGTGTCGTGTACATGTCATGCATGTGGTGTTGTGTACATGTGGTATTGTGTACACATTGTATAGGTGGTGCAGTGTACATTTTTCTTTGTGTACACGTTTTGCAGGTGGTGTCGTGGAGATGTGATGTTGTGAAAATATTTTGCAGGTAGTGTGTGTACAGTTGGTACTGTGTACATGTTGTGCATATGATACTAGTATACATGTGGTATTGTGTGCATGTCCTACATGTTGTGTTGTGGGAATGTAGTACTATGTATGTGCATGGTGTAGTCGTGGTATCACGTCATGTGTACTCATTGTGTTGCACTTTGTGTACGCATGTGTATATGTATTGGGTTGTATTGTATAGAGGGTGTAGGTTTATGTGTTGTAGGCTAGTGTATGCATATATATTGTGTTGTATCATACACAGGGTGTAGATGTATATGTTGTCCATTGGTGTAGGTGTAGGTGTATGTGTTGTGTTGTACATCGAGTGTAGGTGTATGTGTTATGTTATGTGCCGAATGTGGGTGTATGCATTGTGTGGTGTTGTACGCCTAGTGTGGAGGTATGTGTTTTGATGTACACTATGTATGTGTATGTGAGTAAAGAGAAGCAATGGAATTGGGTGCTTTCCAAGTGTGGCAACCGATCCGGTGTATGTATAGAAAGAGTAAAGGCAGAAGTACGAACAAATGGATGATAAGTATCGTTATTTTATTTCAATCTTATTATGAATGTGATATGTGATTCTGACTTATGATAGTTACATGTGATTTATGATTATGGTTTATGATGATTTCATGTGATTTATTATTTTGATCTATGGTGGTTGAATTTCGAGCTATCCAAATATGATATGTTTATATATGATGGTTTGATAAAACAACTAGTTTGACTTGTGTGACATGAGGTGAACAAGATTGCAAGTGTACCTGGTTGACGAGTTACCCATGAGGTATGATTTGAGTTTATTTCAATTTATTTTGAATATAATGGAAATTATGTGCTTGGTAAAAGAGAGCATGCAATTCCCGGTTTGGGATGGATGAAATTGACTGCAAGAACTAGCAACAACAAAAAAAGGAATCAGGACATGCAATAGTGTGCTAGTAAAGACTTTAGGAGCACGACCATTGTGGGACACGGGTACCCAATAGTGTCAATTTATTTCCATGAGCATCCTATGACTGGTATGATGTTTTTGAGGTAGGTATATTTCTTGGCTTTTATATCTTCTAGTGTGAGGAAGCCTTGTGAAGGGATGGATCACCCAGGATAGGGGATGCCGAGGAACTTGAAATGTGATTCACTACACGAAAGGGGATTTCCAGATTTCCTCAAGGAATGCATATCAAAAAAGGGAAGGATGGGGATGGATTTATTTTTGTCATTATCATTTCCAGATGGAATCAAATGCACATTGCGAGTGTGCCCTGGAACAATGAGTCGGTAACTGTTCACTGAGAGTATAGTGTCACAGGATCATAGTGTTAGAAATTGGATGCAGCTTTGACTTTGATAGTGGATTATAGACTTCCAAAAAAGGAGGTGAATCCTAGTATTACTCTGAGGATGGAGGTGTCAGCCTTTGGATTCCCTTCTTGTTGGTAAGGGCATCATATCCTTTCATTTTTTGATTGAGAAAATGTGCATATGTGTATATTATTGTAAATACCGTAATGAGATGTTCTATAAAGCTCCAGTATATGGTATAATTTTCATGATGGTTTTGATTTTGAGTAGGTTATTCATTGTAAATATTGCAATGATCTAATTTATAAATCTCTATGGGCAGTATGTTTTCTTTTCTACGGTTTTTCTAAGGTATATGTGCGTTCAAACACCCAGGATGGTGTCTCCCAAGGGGGAGGGTTTTGTAACAACCCTGGTGAAAATTTTATGTAATAAATGTTAAAAATAATAACCACAGTTAATGGGACACTTATTCCAAACTGAGTGTTGGGCAAAAAATCCTAGGGGGTGTTCATTTGGTTTATTATGGCTAAGGAAATTGGCAAAGGTAAAGGCAAAGGCTAAGGATTTGGAAAGGAAAAATGGAATTTTTGGCACATTTATTTATGAAAATAATGGAAATTAGAAGAAATGGGAGATGAAAGGTCACATGTTGCATTTGAGAAGTAAAATGAAGGAAAATAATGGAAAATGAAGAAAATAGAGGCCTCTTCTATAAAAGGCTTTTGAGGATTAGCTGGAAAGCCTTTGCTCTCATTATTCTCTCTCTCTCTCTCTCTATCTACCTTGGACACTTAGATTTTTTAGAGCACTTTGGCATTTTGAGCAAGAAAAGCAAGAAAGCAGGAAAAAGGAGGAAGCAAGTAAGGAGGAGTAGGAATTAAGAAGCTACATCGAGATTATTGGCAGGTATCTATTTGCATGTGTATTTTCCTTGATATATTTGAAATGCATGGTATTGATTGTGGTTATTTTCTCTGTTGGCATGGATTTTTCTAGGTGTGATGGTGTATTCAGCCTAGCCTTGCCATTTCCGAATAGCCATGGTGTTATGTTGTTCTCATTTTTTGGTTTAGTTGGATCACCAGATGGATTTGAAGATGAGTGAGGTGGATCTCTGAATGATATAGAACCAGTTCACTTGTTGCCTTGATTTAGGGCCTAGTAATTTGGGTTTGGATAACGGTAAATCCTGAGAAGTGGTGGTTTTCTCTCCATTTCAGGCCTAGGAATCTCGGGTTTGGGATTGTGGTAAAACCTGAGAGGTGGTGGTTTGATATCCATTTCAAGCCTATGAATCTTGATTTTTTGATTGCAGTAAAGCCTAGAGAGTATGTCTCATTTTAGGGACTAGTTACCCTTGACTTGGACAGTGGGTTATGGTAAAGCCTGCGAGAGTAGGAGACAGGAAAATTCCTCACGGTTTAGGTGGAGAGAATCTGGTGATATCCATGCTTGTGTTAGCCTAGTGATCGAGTTTTGATCACGGTAACGCCTATTATCACATGTTTATGGTGTTGGCATAGTGATTCGGGTTGGATCATGGAAAAGCCTGATTTCTATTTGATGAGGGTGAGGTGGTTTAGCCTCGGTATGCCCTGGTTGGTTGTTACATTCAGTAATGAAGAGCTCATTTCTCTAGTATTTGGTATTCAAATATGTTGTTATATATATATGTGGATTATATTTCTAATATATCCATGGTATTTATGTTGGTGTTATGCTAGTTATAAGCATGTATTGTGACAATGACGAGGTATGACTCTCTCCATGTTTTTACTTGTAAATGAATATACAATGTATCTATGGTAAATTTGATTGTATAATAGCTTATGATGTAGGGGATAAATACTTATTAGCCATCCTCAGATAATAAAGAGACCCCTTTGTTTAAATTTGTTGTTTATACATTTAGATGTTATGTTTGTGACATGTTTGACGAAATTCCTATCATGGTTGGGTGGGGCTGGATGAGTTATGGTTGATGTGATTTCTTCCATATGTTTTTTTAATGTTATTTACCCTTTTTTGAAGTTACAGTAAGTTCTAGGCAATGAATTGGGCTCAGGGGCTAAAAATGTGGCACAAATCCCGAAGATACAAGCAGAAAATTTATTGTTTGGGTCTGAGCCGCTACCTTTCCAAGGCGAGATCGCAACTCTAGGGTCTAGAGATGCTCCCTTGCCCTTATATTCCCGTCGTTCAACGTCAAAGGGGCTAAAAATTAATCCCTCCTTAGGGAACAAGGCTTGGGAAGGTTGGGCTACCTCCTGGGAATGTCAATGATGTAGTGTAAGGTGTGCTTTTGGTGTTTCCATTGGTTCCATTTCCTTAAGGTCATCTAGGAGATTGGATCTCATATTAGTAGCCTCTTGTCATATGTTTACCCCATTTGGCCGGTTAGTTGGGTAGACATGGGAAGAGGGTGTTACACCTTCCCATGTTGCGTTGGAGTTATGTATCATTTATATACTTTGAGGGCTCTCTGGGACACTTATTTTTCTATCATGTGTTCAGAGTCCTATTGATGTATACTGTGACATAGATCCACGATTGTATATCTTAGTGGCTATGCTCTTTTCATCCATTATAATTTTATCTAACTTCTTGTCATCTTGAGCATCCATATTCATCCTCTCGGGACCTATCATATACCTATTTATATTGGATCGTTTGAGAGGATCATGCTAGTTTTGGGGAGCCATTCTTCTGTTACGCTAAGAGTTTGATCCTTTGCTGCTATCTTGTTACCACATTGAGTGCTTGTGAGGTCTTAGTTTTTATGTGAGTGCTCTTCATACTCATCCATCACTTCTAGTGGGGAAACTCTGTCAGAACGTGAAGAGGAGATGCTGGAGCGAAGGTATAGAAGCATTGTATCATGTTTTTGAGATTAATGAAGATATGTTTTCTCTCCCTTACATGATCTTGTTTCAGATTGTGTGATTGTTTTATCATTATATCATTGTTTATCTAACGATATTTAGAGGAAGATCTCCTTTCATCCTTGTGTTTTTGTGATTTTGTGCAAGTATTTAGATCAAAATTAGGTCAGGTAGATCTCTCATGTGGAGCACAAGAATTCTACTTCGCACTCAAAATCTATCCCCAAACTGTGAAGTGGCAAGGTTCTATTCTCTTCCTCACAAAATATATCCAATTGCATGTTGCTTGTGAATCATGTGGGATTGGAGATCTTATATATGTTCGTATTCATTCTTGTATCTATATAGTGATATATCATACACTAGATCATGAAGAAACAACTCTTTGCGATTTCGATTGCAACGCTTGGTTCACGTTGAAATTAGCCCATGTGAATTATGGCATATAATATTTGGTCATCTTCATTTCAAGATCCTCCCATCTCTAAACACCATAGTAGATGGAATACCAAATCTAAATGAATATCATGAAGGGGTATTTAAGGGATGTGCATTGGGGAAGAATAGGAAGAGACCAATTAGAAGTGGTGCTTCATTGTTAAAAGAAATCTTGAATATCATTCAATCTGATGTATGTGGTCCCATCACTCCTAAATAACTTGGAGGTTATCTATATTATGTCACATTTATAGATGACCATTGAAGAATTACCTAGGATTACTTAATGAAAACCAAGGACAAAATATTTACAAATTTTCAAGAATTCAAAGCTGAAGTAGAGAACCTTACACAAAGAAGGATCAAGATATCGAAATTCAATAATGGAGGAGAATATACATCCAAGGAGATTATAACATTCTGTAAGTAATCCGGGATTAAGAGGGATTTGATAGTCCCATATAATCCTCAGCAAAATGGATTTGCAGAATGAAAGAACCGAGCCATTGAGGAAAGTGTAAAGGAAATGTTACACGATCAAGAACTACCAAAGTTACTATGGGGAGAAGCTATGAATACAACTGTATACATTTAAAATATAATTCCCCACCTATCACTAGAAAAAAAGACTCTCAAGGAAGTATTCACTAGGAAGAAACAAATTTTGGATCATCTCCATATATTTGGGTGTCCCATATATATTCATATACCAATGGACAAAAGAAAGAAGCTGTATCCATCGAGCATGAGAGAAACATTTGTTTGTTACAAAAATTCATCTAAGGCCTATAGAATATACATAAATTATGGACGCCATATATAAGTAAGTCAAGATGTCATATTTGACGAAAATATTTCTTTTAAGAAATCTAAGGAACTTCCCATGGACTCTGACGACGAAGAAATTTCAGTATTTGAAGAGGAAGTTAACAGGGAAGAAGAATAAACTCACCATCAAGATGAGGGTCCCAATGAACCTGTTCAAAGTGTGGTACTCCCCAAAACAATAAAGAGACCAATTGGTTGAGATCTACACTACTTGATGTAGAAGGTCATGGGGAAGTGCAAGGCTCATTTAGAGAAAGTACAAAACCCAAGAGATATTTTGGGTATGCTACATACATGAAAATAATAATAGAAGCTGAACCATAAACTTTTGAAGAGGTTGTCAATAATCAACAATGGAAGGATGCCATGAATGAAGAGTATCAATCTATAATGAATAATGGAGTTTGGAAGATCGTACCAAGGCACGAAGAAAAATATGTGATAACTTCCAAATGGATCTACAAGATAAAGCATGCAGGTGATGGATGTATCAATAAATATGACGTAAGATTTGTGGCTAGGGGTTTGCCTCAACGGGAAGGCATCAATTATGAAGAGACATTTTCTCCAACAACAAGGCATACAATTATTCGTTCATTGGTATCTATGGTAGTATCGATGGGATGGAACATCCATCAAATGGATGTCAAGATTTCATTTCTAAATGGAACGATAGATGAAGAATTCTATATAGAGAAACCCTTTGGATTTGAAGTTAAATATAGGAAGGAATATGTTTGCAAATTGAAGAAAGAAATATATATCCTTAAAAAAACACCAAGGGCATGGTATGCTAGAATGGATGCATACCTACAAAGAATAAGCTTCACAAAAAGTTCTATAGACATGAATCTGTATATCAAGGTTATAGATGGAGAACCTGTAATCATTCTTCTGTATGTAGATGATCTTGTTTTGAAAGATGTATAAGGTCAAATTGAAGAATGAAAGAATAAACTAGAAACAAAATTTGACATTAAGGACTTGGGGCTGATGCATTACTATTTGGGACTAGAAGTCTAGTAAGGACCCGATGATATTTATCTGGGTCAAGGAAAGTATGTGATCAAGTTGTTGAAGATGTTTGATATGATATATTGCAAACCTATGACCACTCCAATGATCACTAACTTGAAAATACTAAGGAGTTCTAAATCGATCCCAGTGAATCCTTCTTAGTATAGACAATTGATTGGCTCACATATGTACTTGGTGAATACTCAACTAGACATATGTTTTGTAGTAAACATTATTAGTCAATTCTAATTGGAGCCTAAGCATGATCACTGGATAGCAACAAAACATATATTGAGATATCTACAAGGAACTATCCACTACTGCCTAAAATATGGTATGAGGAATGATGTCCTCTTGGTTGGATATATAGATTATGACTGGGGAGGCAATGTGCATGATGGAAGGAGCACTACAAGAGGATGTTTCAGTTTGGGATCCTCCATGATCTCATGGATGAGTAGAAAGAAATACATATTTGCTCTAAGTAGTGCTAAGGCTAAGTATGTTGCGGCCTGTGAAGTAAGTAGAGAAGTGGTTTGGTTAAGGAAGATGCTATCCGACCTATTCGAAGGACCGATGGACCCTATAGTGATACATTGTGACAACATCAGTTGTATACGATTGTATGAGGACCCAATATTTCATGGAAAGACAAAAGCATATAAACAACAAGTATCACTACATTCGAGAGCTAGTTCAAAATGGTGTGCTTCTGCTACAATTTATCTCCACTAATGAGCAAGTAGCTGACATGTTGACAAAATATTTTCCTAACAAGAAGCTTGTGTACTTGAAGACAAACTTGGTTTGGTTGATATATCCTCCCTAGTTGAGAGGGAGATATGGTCACATCATTCTTGTCTTCACTTGGGAAGAAATAATGGAGGATTGGGTAACCATCTGGCATCTGATACTCTTTAAGGATGTGGTAGGTCATCCAAGACAAGATTAGTCTTGGACCAATATTATTTGATAACTAGCTATCTAAGATAAAAATAGTCCAAATAAGGTCATACTTGGTGAACACTCGAGTGGAGTATGTACCTTAAGAGACAATGATGATGGTGTCTATGAATCATTGGTCTCACTAAAATTGTGCGCTTATCTTGTGGAGAGATAGAGATGTTAGTCAAGGACTTGCTATATGGTAATGTTGGTTGATATGATGTTAGATAGATGGGTTACCAATACGACTCTTCTTATGAGATATCTTCAGATTAAGAATTTCCATGTACCTCTTATGAATACCTCCCTAGTTAAGGAGTGTTAAAAAATGTGTAACTAGGTTCGGTCTTCATAAGTATTAAATGTATTTTTTATTCTTGTAAATTATAAAATGAAAAAAAAAATTATTATTATTATTTTGGAGCATGGGTTTCATGCTCAAGTTATTTCATTTTATAGGTCAAGAACCCATTAAGTGCTTCTAGGGATTTTCCTAGGTCATGAAGTCAAAAGAGTCATTTTCATAAGTTGAAGAACCCACTTGGCACATTGTAACTTGTAAATAAAATTATTTTTGTCTTTAAAAGTATCAGAATACCCTCCAAGACCAAGTCGTCTCGCAGCTAGAAATTCATCCTAAATGAAGAGTGATGTCCACCCTTGAAGAAGCCTATATAGAGAGAGGAACTCGTCCTCTATTTGGCACACTCACTCATCAATCATTCTAGCGAAGAAGAGCAAGTAGAAGGCAACAAAGAAGAGGTAGGATGAGGAGATCTTTTTTGGGCTAGTTCTCTCTCTCTCACACGTGATAAAGAAGACTAGGGTTTCTATGTAAGACCTAGAGCATCCATCTACAAGTTCAATCTTGGAGAAAAGGAGGCAAAGATGTCAACAGAAGGTCACCAAGGGCCTCTCTCAAGCTCGAGGAGTCAGTGAAAGGAAATTGAAAGTTAGAGAAGGGCTCTAGAAGAAGATCGAAGTTCGCACATGTGGCAGCAACATTTATAGTAAAGGAGAAATTTTAGATACGTAGTAGGACGCTGAGAATCTTGTAGTAGGAGGCCGATGAAGTGCTACTGGAAGAGATTTGACTAGGTTTGGCTATATCAAAGTTAGCACATTATCTCAAGAGGTTGTTCTTGGTATTGGAGGGTATTAGTCTTAATCGTAAGGTCATGGAATTCGTCAATTGAAT
The DNA here is from genome assembly GCA_034641835.2 of Pinus albicaulis. Taxonomy (NCBI): domain Eukaryota; kingdom Viridiplantae; phylum Streptophyta; class Pinopsida; order Pinales; family Pinaceae; genus Pinus; species Pinus albicaulis. The sequence goes on from CM076583.1 coordinate 97,650,534, forward strand.
AATACATAAGGAAGAGAATAAATTTAATAGTTTTCCTCTCAAGAGGAGAGGTTTTGGCCTTGGCTTGTAGCCTATATACTGTGTCATTGTTCTTATTGTTTTGGTAGTTGTTTGCTTCTTCAAACATATAATAATAAGGAAAAAAACTAATAAGTAAAAAGAAAACACAAGAAATTATCAAGTAAAATTAATCGCCCTATTGAATTATCAATTGGGCGGGCGGGGGGGGGGGGGTGCCTCCCCTGCCACGGAACTCATCACTGAAATCCCCCAAATCTCACCAAGCTATAGAGAAATAAAACACAAAAGTTCGAAAAAAAAACAAGAAAACACCAAACCTTGACGTAACTACTCTTAAATGGACACCACTAAATTCAAAGTCACAACCTCAACTTGTGTACTTGGATACATCATATAAAGGTAATTTAAATATATTAAAATTTAAAAAAAATGAATATATTACTTATTTATGAAAATAAAAGACATTATATATTTTTAAAGAATAAGTTTTAAGTAGGTTACAAAATGCAATTGCCAACATTCAAATTTCATGTTTTTTTCATGTTTTTTTTAAACATTTTCAATGCGAAGTTGCTAAAAGAGCCTTATACATTTGCAAAATTTTAATGATTACAAATAACTTTAAAACCATATAAGTTAATTTATAATCAATTTAGTCATTAATATGGACTCCTTTTAAATGTTTAGTATTTTTTTTTCAAGTTAACTGAAAATTATCCAAGCATATTTATGTCCATCTAATTTTTCAAGATTTAAGTGTGATTTCCATGGAAGTTATGGGTTCTTACGCATAGTTTCATTGAGTTATTGTTTTCTTTAAACCTTGTTAAAAAAAACGCATCTATGAAAATTGACATGCATATTTGCATATGTAAATGAACATGTGACTAATTTACTAAGTATTGTTCTCTTGTATATGGTTTAATTGTTTTCAATATTGATTTGGTTTTATCATGTTATTATTCCTTTTCCCAAATTTTCATCATGTTCTTTCATATTTTTGGTACTTTTCTAAAAATCTATTGGTATTTTATACGTGTTATTTACATTCTCACAACAAAGAACATTGAAATAATTGCTTACTGAAAGAAGTTACTTTGTTGACTCCGAAGAAAATACCAAGGAAAGTATTCAATAGACAATGAATTCAAGGTACGGATATTTTCTAACAATACACATTGAATGCAAGATATGCATATTTTTCCAAATTGTAAATGCTAGTAGTGAGTGGTGCTTATTTTTATTAAGAACGAGAAAAATGTTGAATTCGTTCTTTTTTAAAAGTCAAAAGCAACTAGGAGCAAAGTGGATCTAAGTTGAAAAAGAAAAATTATATACTAATCAATGCCAATACAAAGTAATAACCAAGCTAAAACACCTAAAATGATACATTGGGAGACATAAGAGACATATACTATAAACAATCATCTCACTAGATAACTTATTCCAAAATATAGTGTGAATCTAAAAGTGATGGAAGCATTTTTAACTCTACTTTGGCATTAACATAAAATTCTGATTTTCAAATTAAGATGATTTAAAAATAATGGAATGCATAATCGTTTGCCTATTATGTGAGTTGAACTATTGTAATATGAGAATGTATAGTATAATAATTTGTTTATTATGTAAGTTGAGCTATTGTAAGGTATTTGGGAAAAACAATTTATATAGATTTTCATTAAATTTGTTGTTTTGTATGTGTAATTTGCTTTATTGTATCAAACTATATTTACTAAGGTTAGAAGTGCAAAGAAGCTCATTAGAAATGATTTTTGCAAAGATAAAATGAAAATAACTAGCAAAATACATGTTTTATTTCAATAATTATATAATTTTTATTTGATACTTATTAGTTGTTGGAATTTAGTGATTTTTTTTTCACGAAATTCAAAATTTGATTATGGAAGTGTTTAAATTGTTTTTAAATTGATGGAAATGGATAAATTAAATCCAAAACCACATTAACCACAGTTTTGTGTACATGTGCAATGTATCATCACAAAACCGGAGGCACATGAATTCCAATACCTTTTTCTTACTCCCTCAAATTACATGTAGGAATGCAAACATGTTAAGTATTTTTGACATCAATAATAATATTTTCCATTGTAACTATATTTCTAGAGAACCTCCATAACATAAAAATGACTTATAAAATGTTTTGTTTATATTATACAATGTTGTGTAAATGATATCTATATAAGTTTTGGGAAGAGTTCTTGGAGGAGTTCCCCTAGTAGAGTACAATTGATCTTGTCATCTAAGTTATGCATTATATGGAAAAATGTGGAACATTACTCATACTTTATATTGCTCCACACATTCATGTTAATCTCAACATTCATATTTATTCACAAGAAACATATACAAAAATTAAAAGTTAGAAACATATTTCTTTGCACATTCATATTCCCTTCTCATCCATTTTACTTAGTCTTTTACTTGACCATTTACCACACTTAGTCATTTTCCAAGTTGTGTTGAATGTAATACTTCATATTTCTCTCCACATAGAAATATTTCTCCCCACATTCATGTACCCATACTTATATTTTTTATCACCTCATTTAGTTATTTTTCAAGAAACATGGAATGTGGAACATTATCCATACTTTATATTTATATGCACTCATTTTTACTTTTAACACTTTAATATTCAACTTCAATAATTGAACTCTATAGTAAAAAAAAAATCAATCAAATTTTAAATAAATTTGGTTGAAGAAAACATGTAAAAAATAAAAAAATGTAAAATGTAAAACTTATAACTACCATATATTAAATTTGCTAAAATTAAGAATTTAATTAACATGATTGCGTATTTAATATCATATTTACAAATAGAATTCATGTACAAATATCAAATATGATGTTATTCATGAGAAAGAGAGAACTCATTTCATAAAGGCAATGAACAAACAATTGCAATTCAAAATCCATCCAAAGAAGAAACAAAGAGCTAAAATTTTCTATTTAAAAGTTTGAGAATATAACTTCTTAGTTCAAAGTGGATATGGAGTAGAAAGCATAAGAATCATTGAAAAACATTATAATAAATCCTATAACACTAATAAGATATTCCTAATTGGGAACAATTATCTTAACAAGGGTAAAGTGATGAAACATGTTTGGATATGTCTTCACTTCTACAGAAAAGAAAAATAAGCACCAAAAAAGAGAAGAAAACTAGGTTAAAGGTAAATTGAAAAACATGTGATACGAAAATATCATAACCAAGTAATTTTTTTTTTTAAAGTTGAGTAGGACCTTCTTCATTCATTCAAATTTAAAAGAAAATTACTGTCATATAGAGGACGTTCGGTGACCGCAACATGCCCTGTAGGAAACCAAGTTTGTTGGCCACTAATACATGTTATAGGCCAGCTAAAATTTGAAAGTTTTATGTCTGCCTTTCAAGGCTCTGCAAGCCTACAAATCTACCCAACAATTTCTCCCTATATATCTACAGAATTCTATAATACTCGACATATACAGCTAAAAAAAAAAAACTAACTAACAAAATACCAAAGTGATTAAGCATAAAAACATCATCTAATTAGAAGACTCCACTGAAGTAGGGTTGTGAGCACTCGACCCTGGTAGTTCAGACTGGGGTGTTACTCGACGTGCCCCTCAATTTGACTAAGATGTTTATTTTGATGTTGAATATGAACCTAGATTAGCTGCAACTCTCTTTGAATTTCTTGTAATCGTGTGTCAATTTCCCTGGCATGCCCTAAAGGGGACATTATAGCTTGATCCACTAGGCTCTTCATTATCCAATACAGGTGTACAGTGTGTTTGTACTGAGTCATGCGTCCCCGGGTGTTACCTGGATCTGGGACAAGATCCTGTCAGTCCTCCACCTTGACCTCCTCGGTTGCAGGAAGTTTCAAGTCCGTCTCCCAAGTTTTGATCAACTGGCTAATCTTCGCAGGTGTGCCAGTATCATATGCATGAATTTACTATTATAGTCGTTGCGCATCAGTACGTTGACCACTCTTTCTCGGATTACGGCCTGAGGCCTTGGCGTTTGCCTTTATTTTCCTATATATGTTGGCACTAACCTGGCTGTCAGCCCCACCGCCTGCCCCTGTCATTTTAGTTCCCTGAACCATATTGACCTGAGTCCTGCCCCTTGGTGTAAATTTGAGCCGGTCCTAAACCGCTGCCACCAACCCAAGCCAAGCAATATTCTCGCAGTCCCCCAAAATGTTGCTATAACCAAAACCTGCTATATTGTCGAGGGTTTGTTTATGCCACCAAACAGAACAACTTGTAGCGGGCACAACAGAAGATTCAGTAGTCATATTACGCCACTAGAACACAACCTAATGCATATCAATATAGATGCTCCACTGCTTCGCAGATATGAGAGTCACCCTATGACCCAGAAGGTCATAAAGACTTGCACTGTGCCCACTGCTATTAAATTTAACCTTCTCACTTTTGAGATGGTCTTCTCCACATTGAAGCTTCACCCAAATCATACTTAGAGACATAGACACCCTTAACAGGCCCTTTCCCCAAATTTCATGACTATAAACCCACCATTTACGGTAACTTCGCCTGCGAACATGCCACCAAGATTCATGTTGGAATTAATTCCAACTGCCAGACATTGCAAGCGGCAGTGAAGAGGACAGCGGCAAGCAAAGTCCGCGGGGGTCGATGAAAAGATTTGGGCGGAGGTCCTTACCCCCTCGGATTGCTGACATCACCGAGCTGGGGGCCCACATAGATAATACGGCCCATATGCCATATGTTATATGTCATATAAAGGTTGCGGGGTTTAAATTTTAATTTGCCCATCGCACAGATTTAAAACAAAATTTGGTTTTAAATGTTTTTTTATCACGGCATTTGTTTTATGTTATTTGTTTTAAATTTGGGTTTAATATTTATTTGCCCAGCACATTGTAAAAAGCCGTGAAGTTTATTTTAATTACACAGCAGGGTAAATATAAAAAGGGAAAAGACTGTAATGTTTTAATTACACAGCACAGCAGTGCGGGGAAGAAAGAACAGCAGTGCCGGAAAGTCAATTTTCCATCAATGAGAATTGAAGCGGTGTTGACAGAAGTAATGAGCCATAAATATTTCTGAAGCGGTGATATTTTTTGTGGTTGAATGTCAATGAATGGCATTAAAACAGCGCTGAGATATTTCTGAGATATTTTTTGGTTAATACACAGAACAGAGCCATATTGTTTGTAATGTTTTCAATACACAGCGGCGTATTGTAAAAACACAGAGCAGAGTTTTTTAATACACAGCAGAGTGTATGTTTTGAGAAAAACAGAGTATTCCAGCAGTGAATATTTTTAGAAAGACAGAGTGTCATTTGTGAATGACAGAGTGATATTTCTGAACTGTGTTTGTAGCAGTCAGAATTTTGTTTGTAAATCCCTCTTTTGAGGAAGTCTGTAACAGCAGTTTTTTTTATATATTGAAATATAAATTTTTCTGAGTTGAACTCTGTCTGTGAGTGATTTTTTTTTGAATTATTCTCTGTGTTAAAGAGGGACAGTTTTATTGTTCTGGAATTCAGCAAAATTCCAACATGGTATCAGAGCCAATCCAGGCTATTTGAAGGTCAAATAAGTTGAAGGAAAGGGGTTCTTAGTTGCAGCAGCTTCTCCAGCAGTGTGAAGACTCAGCCAAAGGAATCCAAAGGTATTTCTCTATAAAATTTGTTGTGTTACTATTGCAGAACAGTGAGCTATTTTAATACACAGTCAAGTGTTTTTAAATCATAGTTAGAAGTGCAGAATGGCTGGTTCTAGCACAGGTATGAGTTTGGGAAGTGTCCATCTCCCACAATTCAATGGAAAGAATTATGATTACTGGTCAATAACTATGAAAGCTTTATTTACCTCACAAGAGTTATGGGAATTAGTTGAGGATGGCTTTGAAGAGCCAAAAGATGAAGCAGAGTTTTTTATGTTAAATCAAGCAGGAAGAGAACAATTGAAGAACAATAAGAAGAGAGATGCCAAGGCTCTTTTCTTTTTGTATCAAGCAGTGCATGAGAGTGTGTTTCCAAGGATAGCAGCAGCTAAGAAATCTAGTGAAGCATGGGAAACTCTCAAGACAGCTTATCAGGGAATGGAGAGAGTGAAGACAGCAAAACTTCAGTTGCTGAGGAGAGACTTTGAGACTCTCTGTATGAAGGAGTCAGATAATATTGACTCATTCTTCACTCATGTGATTGGAATGGTCACTCAAATCAGATCTCATGGAGAGACTCTTGAGGACAAGAGGATTGTGGAAAAACTCTTGAGAAGTTTACCCTCAAGATTCGATGTGATTGTCACCACCATAGAAGAGACAAGGGATCTCACAAAGTTTTCAGTGGATGAATTACATGCATCACTAATGACCCATGAACAGAGATTGGGTAGGAGTGAAAACTCATCTCTTGAACATGCTTTTAAGTCCCAGATGTCTTTCGGAAGAGGAAGAGGGCAAGGCAGAGGAAACAAGAGAGGAAGAGGCAGAAGCCAAAACAGAGGTGGAAGGAACAGTCCAGCAAATGCTCAAGGAAGGGGCAGCAATCCAAATCAGCATCAAGGCCAAGGCAGCAGCCAGCAGAATGCTCAAGGACAAAGGTATGACAAATCCAATGTCCAATGTTACCATTGTAAAAAATATGGTCATTATGCAAATGAATGTAGAAAGAAGAAACAAGATATGAGAAGTGAAACTAGTGCAAATTTCACAAAAGAAAATAGCAGCCAAAGTAGTTTGTTTTTAGCTTGTAATATGGCTGAAGAAAAGAGTGAAGACTTATGGTTTCTAGACTCCGGTTGTAGTAACCATATGACAGGAAACTTAGCAATGTTTTCTATGTTAGATGAAAGTGTGCAGTCACAAGTCACACTAGGAACTGATAGCAAAGTTTCTGTTATGGGAAAAGGAGATGTAAATGTTTTAACAAGATTAGGTGCAAGGAAAACCATAACAGATGTTTATTATGTTCCAGGAATGAAGTGTAACCTCTTAAGTGTTGGACAGCTTGTCCATAAGGGGTATAATGTTTTCTTTGATAATGATGTTTGTACCATCATGGATAAACCACCCAGCAAACAGTGTATTGCTGAAGTGAAGATGACAAGGAACAGGATGTTCCCTCTCAGAATGAGAGCAGACTTGAAGAATGGCGAAGAGAAAGCAGCAGTTGCACAGGAGACTTTCCAAAGCGAACCAAAGGATGACAATTGGTTATGGCACTTGAGATTTGGACATCTCAACTTTGGAGGTCTTAATTTGTTGAACAGAAAAGGAATGGTAAGTGGTTTACCATTGATAGAGAAACCGGACAGCCTTTGTGAAGGTTGTATTCTTGGGAAACAACACAGAGAAAGTTTTCCTTCCGGAAAAAGCATAAGGGCAAAAGCACCCTTGGAGATCGTCCACTCAGATGTATGTGGACCGATGCAAACTCCATCACTTGCTAGCAGCCACTATATCTTAACATTCATAGATGATTTTACAAGAAAAACTTGGGTTTACTTTTTGAAAAAGAAAAGTGAAGTGTTTGAAAAATTTCGCAATTTCAAAGCACTTGTTGAGAACCAGAGTGGGCTGCATATCAAGGTCTTAAGGACTGATAGAGGAGGTGAGTATATATCTAAAGATTTTCTACGGTTTTGTAGAGAAAATGGTATTCATAAACAGTTTACAACTAGATATACACTGCAGCAAAATGGAGTGGCCGAAAGGAAGAACCGAACCATAATGGACATGGCGAGGAGTATGCTTAAAGCAAAGCATTTGCCTAATGATTATTGGGCTGAAGCTGTACATTGTGCAGCGTATATTTTGAACAGGTGTCCTACAAAAGCAGTCATGAAAAAAGTGTCGGAAGAGGCATGGAGTGGCGCAAAGCAAAGTGTCACACACATGAAGGTATTCGGATGTGTGGCTTATGCACACATTCCGGATCAGTTAAGGAAGAAGTTGGACAGCAAGGGGGAGAAATGTATTTTCATTGGATACAGTGAGGAATCCAAGGCATACAGGTTATATAACCCATCCAGCAAGAAGTTTCTTGTGAGCAGAGATGTTCAATTCATTGAAGAGGAAGCTTGGGATGGAAGCATAGAGAAAACAGTGAATGTTAAACACTGTTTATCTCATGATGAGAATGATGATGAGTTGGCTTAAATACATCCCCAAACAGCAGCATCAACACCGCAAAGTACACCCTTGAGGAGAAATGACAGTGCTTCTCCAAGCACACCACAAGGAGGAAATTCAAGTGCTTCTTCAAGTACTTGTACACCTACAGAAAGAGGTAAGAAATTCAGAAGTTTGAAGGATATTTATGAACAAGATATAGCTAATGAAGGTATCAATTCTTTGTTTTCTTTATATTGTCATGTTGATGATCCTGTTCATTTCGAAGAAGCTATCAAGGATGAGAAATGGATAGAAGCTATGGATGAGGAAATAAATGCCATAGAGAGGAACAAAACTTGGGATTTGGTTGAACTCCCAAAAGGTAAAGATGTCATTGGTGTTAAATGGGTCTATAAGACCAAGAGTAATGCTGAAGGCAAGATAGAGAGACACAAGGCAAGGCTTGTTGTCAAAGGCTATAAGCAGAAGCATGGGATAGATTATGAGGAAACTTTCGCACCGGTTGCCAGAATGGAAACCGTGAGAGCAGTGTTGTCTATAGCAGCACAAAACAAATGGAAAGTTTACCAAATGGACGTAAAGTCAGCATTCCTGAATGGAGTGTTAATGGAAGAGGTTTACATTGATCAACCTCTCGGCTATGAGAAGAAAGGCCAAGAGCACAAAGTATGCAAGTTGAAGAAGGCTCTTTATGGGCTGAAGCAAGCGCCAAGAGCATGGTACAGTAGGATAGATTCATATCTACTGGAAAATGGTTTTGAGAAATGTGAGGGAGAACCCACCCTCTACATCAAAGAACAAGACGGTAAAATCTTGATTGTAGTCTTGTATGTTGATGATGTTATTTTTACAGGTAATGATGATTGCCTTATTGAACATTTCAAAACAGTCATGAAGGAAGAATTTGAAATGACTGATATGGGTTTGTTGAGATACTTCTTGGGAATAGAAGTAGAACAAGATGAAAATGGGATTTTTATCTCACAAGCAAAGTATGTTAATGAGGTACTTGAAAGATTTAACATGCAGGAGAGCAAAGCAGCAATCACTCCCACAGTGATGGGATTAAAGCTCAGCAAAGAGGACAGCAGCAAGGATTTTGATCCTAGTCTATACAAGAGCATAGTTGGCAGCCTCATGTATTTGACTGCAACTAGGCCGGACATAATGCATGCTGTTAGTTTGATTTCCAGGTTCATGGAAAAGCCAAAGGATGCACATTGGCAAGCAGCAAAAAGAATTTTAAGGTATGTTAAAGGTACAAATAAATTTGGTATTTTTTATACTACTTCGGAAAATTCAGATTTAGTTGGATACACGGACAATGATTGGGTTGGAAGTGTAGATGATCGGAAGAGCACTTCCGGTTATGTTTTTCACATGGGTTCAGGAGCCATTTCATGGGCTTCTAAGAAAAAACCCGTTGTAGCGTTGTCTACAGCAGAAGCGGAATATGTGGCAGCTACAGCAGCAGCGTGTCAAGCAGTTTGGATGAGAAAAATGTTAAGAAGCTTATGTCAAGAACAGGTAAAAGGGACAGTGATATTTTGTGACAATAGCTCAGCTATTGCATTGTCTAAAAATTCTGTTTTTCATAAAAGAACAAAGCACATTGACACCAAGTTTCATTTCATACGGGAATTGGTAAGCAATGGCGAGATTGTTTTGCAACATTGCAGAACGGAGGATCAATTTGCAGATATCCTCACAAAGCCACTACAACAGAAAAGCTTTGAACATTTCAGAAAATGCTTGGGTATGCAGAAAAACCCAGCAGTTGAAATTAAGGGGGAGTGTTGGAATTAATTCCAACTGCCAGACATTGCAAGCGGCAGTGAAGAGGACAGCGGCAAGCAAAGTCCGCGGGGGTCGATGAAAATATTTGGGCGGAGGTCCTTACCCCCTCGGATTGCTGACATCACCGAGATGGGGGCCCACATAGATAATACGGCCCATAAGCCATATGTTATTTGTCCATATAAAGGTTGCGGGGTTAAAATTTAATTTGCCCATCGCAGGATTTAAAACAAAATTTGGTTTTAAATGTTTTTATCACGGCATTTGTTTTATGTTATTTGTTTTAAATTTGGGTTTAATATTTATTTGCCCAGCACATTGTAAAAAGCCGTGAAGTTTATTTTAATTACACAACAGTGTAAATATAAAAAGGGAAAAGACAGTAATGTTATTACACAGCACAGCAGTGCGGGGAAGAAAGAACAACAGTGCCGGAAAGTCAATTTTCCATCAATGAGAATTGAAGCGGTGCTGACAGAAGTAAATACAACCATTAAAGATTTGTTCAAGTGGTGAATTTAGTGGTTGTGCCAATGAATGGCATTAAAACAGCGCTGAGATATTTCTGAGATATTTTTTGGTTAATACACAGAACAGAGCCATATTGTTTGTAATGTTTTCAATACACAGCAGCGTATTGTAAAAACACAGAGCAGAGTTTTTTAATACACAGCAGAGTGTATGTTTTGAGAAAAACAGAGTATTCCAGCAGGGAATATTTTTAGGAAGACAGAGTGTCATTTGTGAATGACAGAGTGATATTTCTGAACTGTGTTTGTAGCAGTCAGAATTTTGTTTGTAAATCCCTCTTTTGAGGAAGTCTGTAACAGCAGTTTTTTTTTATATATTGAAATATAAATTTTTCTGAGTTGAACTGTGTCTGTGAGTGAATTTTTTTTTGAATTATTCTCTGTGTTAAAGAGGGACTGTATATTGTTTTGGAATTCTGAAAATTTCAACAATTCAGACCCTCCCCGACCCCAAGAAATAGAGAAAGACCTTCTCATGCATCGACACCCATATTAAAAGAAAAACTTTCTCATTCGGGAGAGCATAATGACAAATTTCACTGAAATAGGGATTGAAACATCCAAATTTAAATACATGAATACATTCCTTGAACCTTCACATAGACACATTTTGTTAACATCCAAACCAGGCCAACCCACAACCCATTCAAGTTCGCGACTGTAACATACTATCACCAAACCGAGAAGGGAGATGAGAGGAAAAACTTACCCAGATGAATGTTCTATATGGTTTTGATGAAAACTCGTAAGTGACCAATAACACCTCTGCAACTAATGTCCCGCCGCTGAGCACCAACACCACTGAATCACTCGAATTACCCACGCCGCAAAATTTCCAGAAGAGGAAATGACCATCGCCTTCAATGCCTGCCACCATATCAGATTCCTCCTGTGTGTGGCCGTTCTAGCAGACCCCGCATGTCCTGCTCCTTCAATTCCTATACCCTTGTATGCTTGGAGTGATGGCTGGTTGCCTCCTAGCCTTAACTCTGTACATCCCTCCCATCACGCAAATCTCCAAGTTGATTATTATACCCTCTCTCACACCGATCAGAGGGGGTGGGGATCATGGCGAGCCTTATTTCAGCTGCCATAGGCCCATTAATGCGGCCTAGGGAGCTGATGCCGGCCTCACGATGATCGTGTGCTTTAATCCGACGGCCGGCATCAGCTACCTGGGCTGCATTAATGGGCCTATGGCAGCTGAAATAAGGCTCGCCGGGATCATAACCAAGACTTTTCTATTTTTTTATAGTAAATAAAAGAGATTATATTACTTTAAAGAGTCAGATTACATTGTTGACAACTAGACAACTAGAGGGAAGAAAACATCTCAACCTTTACCACCAAACAATTCATGAAACTAGACCAATACATACAAACTTATATTTCTTACTCTACACATAAATAACCAAGATATAATTACCAAGACATAACACAAAAAGAATCATAGTGTGAGGCCCAGACTCCAAACCTCAAGCTACACTTCCTCCTCACCCAAAAAACCAGAGAAGAATGATAAAAAAACCAAACCAAGATTGTCCACGGGTCAAACCAAATGGGCACTAAAACTATGCACAAGAAGACCACCTCCCTTGCCCCATTCTTTGAGCCAATAGTGTCCAATACTAAAATCGTGAACCCTAATAAAGAATTTTCTATTCATATTTAATATATGATTTTGATTTTTTTGTTAACACATATTAAAAATTTTCACATTGACATAAATTTAGCAATTAATTTATTTGTAGAGGTATTGAAATGTTTTTTTAGTAAGTCAAAAGCAAGTTTTTACAACACTATTTGCAATCAATTTGTTCCTAAAAGTTGATGATAAATTATAGCCAATAGTTATTTTATTAAATTTAAATGTTGTTGCAGAAGATATTACTATATACTTTTGGATTTAAGATATTAGTGCATGCCAAGTACAAAATGGTGTTAAACAACAATACAAAGTATCACAACAATTGCAATTGAGAAAAATCAAGAAGCACCGTTAAAGGAAGTGAAACAGATTATCATAAAACTAAACATAAATTTCAATATCTATTTGCATTAAAAAAAATCATAGTTATATATTAATATATAAAAACATAAAACATTATTAAATAATTGTTTCACTCTCTAAAATGATTTTGTAAAATGTTTAGAGACCCAAAAAAAATTATAATATATTTTGAGGAGAAAATTTAGGCAAAAGTTTCTCTTTACATATAAAGAAACACCTTTGAAAAGAAACAATAACATGTAAGTCTTCTATACTGGTATGACAAGCTTATTAATCCATTTTCTTTTGGAATAGGTGAATTAAGTGCCATTAGTTGTTGTGAGTGATTTACTATTAACTTTGTATGTAAACATTTTTCTATGAAACATTAAACTAAAAATTGCCAAGATTGCTAAACTAAAGATTGCCAATAAAATTAATCTGTATTAACAATATATAAATAATAAATTGGATATATATATAATTAATTGTCATGCACAAAACATGTATTCAGTGTTCACATAAACTAAGATTCTATCTAAACAAATAAGGTCAATGAAGGAAATATCACTCTGCTAGTTATTTCATTAAATTTATGTTGTATCTACTCAAGTTGATTAAATGTGAATTTTATTACAAGGAGCTTAAAAAATCTTGCAAGTTAAATTAATACCACCACAATACTCAAGGTTGTGTTAATTTATACTAAATTCCTATCTTCCAATGATAACCTACATAGTAAAGTTGCTATAAAATCAGCTACCTACATTTCAAATTTAAACAAAACAAGAAGACAACATTTTTTTTATTATTATATTATTTTTTTATAATAATTATCTCTCAAATATATATATATATTATCACACTCAACCATTTCAATAAATTCAAAATTTTAACATATATAAATATCTATTAAAATTCATTTTAAACAAAGAAACATTTAATTTATTCAATTTGAATTGATTACTCATTTTAAGAAACATTTAATTTATTCAATTTGAATTGATCACTGTAATACTAAGATAGACTTATACATGTTAACATCCACTCCCTATCAGTTTCAAAGTGTCAATTCATGTGAATTTTTTTTTAAAATCATTCACTTCTTCTGAGTTTCAAAGTGGGATTTTTTTAAAATTATTTAATTTAGTTTAGGAAATTGAATATAAAGTTTATTAAAACAGTGAGAGAATCATTATTAGATGCTATCCACTCATGGAAATTAACTTAACACATTAAAGATATAATTTTTATTATATTATTATTTTTAATATTTTAAAAACATGACCTTTAACTAATTATAATTTTTAATAATATATATATATATATATATATATATATATATATATATATATATATTAACATGAACATGAACATGTACATGTGCAAATTTAATTATTTATCGTCCAACTCAAAAATCTTGTTTTGGATGTGGAAATTTTGAAGTTTTATGTTTTCACAAAAGGCATAATTTTTAACTGTTGTTGAATTTTTTTTTACAAAATTCGAAATTTGATTATAAAAGTGTTTAAATTGTTTTTAAATCGATGAAAATAGATAAATTAAAGCCAAAACCACATTAACCACAGTTTTGTGTACATCTGCAATGTATCATCACAAAACCGAGGCACACAAATTCCAATACCTTTTTCTTACTCCCTCATTCTACTTCTCCGCGCACTCACATTTTTTGACAACGACCTTCTCTACTTCTCCATTCACTCAAAATTGTTGGACAACAAAACACACTTCCTTGCTCTCCACTAGCTCGCCTGACAAACTGTGCAGCTATACATCACACGATAATCCCAAATCCAAATCCGAACCCGAACCCGAACCCAAACCTGGGGGCGTGACCTTTTTCACAATTTTCCGGCAATTGGGGTCATCACCTTCTTCTCAATCTACGAGCAGCTATTTGGACTAACTGCGAACTTGCGCCATGAGATGAGATGAAAAGAAGTGAATTTGATTTTGTTATTGAAGGAGATTCGATGGAGTAACAAACAGTACACAGAAAGGAAGTGTAAGTTAGGACCCACAATTGTCCATACTCAACCATTATGGCGCCGGACATGGTTTTCTCTCTCACTTTCTGAAAACCACAAACTTGCACCCCAAAACCATGTTATCTAGTTTTTTCTCTTACACCTCCAACTACTTTGCATCTGAGCCGAGACGTCCACTATGGGGTTGCCTACTCTTCTAGCCAAGACACAACAGGTCATATACTCAATGAGCGAAATTTACCGTTAAACCACATGTCACTGTATATGATCCCTTTTTTTTTTTTACTCATCCATATTTGGATGCTGCAAGGATCACTTTACTCATCCAAGTGTTCTTTCCTTCCGATACATGTTTGATATATATATATATATATATAGATTGATTTATGAGAATTACTTTTATTTATACAAATGAGTGGTGGGTTAGATATTATTATACATATAAAGATGAAAATTAACTATAGGATTAAAGTTAGATTAAAAATCAAATTTTAACAGACCTTGTTTGTTAACATTTCTAATCTTATGTTTGTATGCTTTTGGGTTGAATTACAAAGGGTTTACTTATTTTCCAATATCTTATCATGTCTATTTATAACACGGTTTTTTAAATTGTCGAAAGTTTTTAATATATTGTTTCATATATATCGAAAAGGAGGGAGGTTGTGTGAGGGGAGTTTAGAAGTATAGTGCATGTGTTATAGATATTGGGCAATGGTCTAAGAACATAATTTAACAATAATGAAACACTTTTTCAAAAGTAAAAACCAAAAGTGAAGTCATAGCTTTTCCCTTTTTTATATGATTTAAATCATTTAAATGGAAAGCAATATTGAGAACTAGAACCTTTATGTCACATATCTATGTATGTGGGGATTGTCTCAGACCCCACATTTTATTTGTATTTATGTACATTTATTTTTATTTTTTATTTTTTATATTTTTTCTAATTTTGGATGGTTTACATTGTTGTAAGATGGTTCTAAGCATTTGTAAAATCCTACAGCTTGATCCCATATTTAACGACAAACATGTTTGCTAGTTCAAACATTTTTTCTAGACATCCTTATTTTTCACTATTTAGAGTTTTTTTTGGGTGGGTGATTTTGGATGGGAGGAAGAGGGTTACTAGGTTATTACAATCATAGCGAATACAATATTACCACACAACATATATGATCTTCCACATAACCTCATGGGCTTGTGAATACTTTTATTTTTTCATTACATAGAAAGAGGATTATGATTGACCTCACTCTAATGAGTTCAACCAACCAATCATGTCCCTTGGTTGAAAAGATGGGTCTTAACCTTAATCTCATAAGTGTCATGTCCAACATTAATCTTAATATATGAAAAAACATAATACATTGATAAAGTAAAATGAAGAAATGTCTCATTTCTACTTAAAGGATGATAAAAATGCCCCTAGTTCAAATTAAGCCCTAAGATCACAATCTCTTTCATCTCTCCTAATGAGAGTGTCTTTGAGTCTAAACGATAAGAAAATAAGTTTGGATTATTAGGTATCACTTCCCAAAATATTACTACAAAAACAAGCTCTCTCTCTCTCTCTCTCTCTCTCTCTCTCTATATATATATATATATATATATATGTTTTCTTAAAATGTGCACAAGATTAAAGATTTAAAGGACATAGTTACGACTTCAGGTAGCTCACCTTCCAGGGTTTACAAATATATATATCCATGTACATAATATCTTTCCTTAGTGAATCCATGGACATGTATTTGGCTAAAAAGAGTGATGAAAGTAGTATGACAATAAATCCTTGAACCTCTAGTTATCTTACCATAATGACATATCTGTATGTTGGGACCTTAATGCACTTGTTTGCTTATTTTTTGGTTATTTTTGTGACTTATGGGATTATAAGAGCTTTGTATTTTCTATATACCATGGGTAAAATTAAAAAACAATATTCAAAATTCCATAGAAAGAATGGATATTTGTGATATATATATATATATATAGGAGGGGGCTTCAAGAAAGGATTTTGGGTGGTATTTTTCAATATCTAGTGAAATTAAGGGTATTTCTTAATATCTTGTTAACAACCATGCTATGTCATACTTGCATTGAGTGTAACCACTTTGGATTGAACTAGGTAAGCAACAAAACTACAACTTAGTTTGCCAAAGTTGATTAAAGTTGACTTGGTTAAAAATAAAATTTGACTAAATAATATTTTGTGACATTTCAAGTCTCATACTTAAATGCTCATTGGTTGAACTTAGTAGTATCAAAACTACAAATTCACCAAAGTTGGCATGCACTTATTTTCATATTGTTGTGCCAAATTATTGTTTGGGCTTGTGCTTTCTTGAATTCTACTAATGCAATTTTCTCATTAATATTTTTAATTCTCCTCCATAACGAAAATTTGCTTTCTTCAATTCCAACCATCTTTATGATTTTCTTTTAAAAGTGTTTTTTCTTAAAAGTTTTGTAGTTATAGCTATTAATAAATAAGTCATTTTCCAATATTATAATTGATTATAGTTTCCTCATGGTAACCAATATTAAATATTAAAGTGAACTTTAATGTGATTGCTTCTTATGTAATCAAATGCATTTTTTTACCAAGTAAATACCTCCTTGGTTGCGAGTTAAAAGTATTATAGACACTGCTATTTTTAGCAAAACTCTCTCATATGTTGCATGTGACACTCCTTTATAATGCTCTACTTTTGTATCATAAGATAGTGCTACTTGCTTCTACAACACATAATTGTTGAACTGAGGTAAAAAACATATTCATGTGTCGAATTCATATTATATACACATAATCAAAATCAATTTATCTAACTAGAGTGTTGCTTCATTATCGCTACTATAACATTCCACTCCCTAAATCAATACACTTTTAATGCATCTTATATATCTATTTATCGCTTTCCAATAGCTTATCTTTGGTTTAACCATGTACCTTAACATTGTGACAACAATATAATCATCTATTACTATGATGATTAATAATTATATAAATTAGGTTTCCTACTAACTATTTATGTTAGTTATGCTAATGGAATTTCCTAATTTATTATTTATACTCTTCATGCTAAGGTTTATTTATATGTCACTTCCTTTCAATCTGTCATTTTAAGATTTTTTTTCAAAGTTGTTGGCGTAGTTGATATGAGATGAGAAAATGTTCTTAAATTTAGCACACTTTAATCCCAAGATAATAATATACTACGGTAGGGTTCTTCATGTCAAATGCTTATAATAAAGTCGATTAGGACCCCACTCCTCATGAAGTTAATTCTTAAGCACTAATCACTTGACATAAATGGGAAATTTATGTGGGTTCTATTAGTACTTCATAACACTACCATCACCAATGGAGTTGCCCCCCATGGGCTATGAATCTTAAAATTTTTATTAGTTGCTTAATGCTCATATTTTATGAAACTAACTAAAACTGAAAATGAAATGAAAAGTAAACAAACACACCATCCACACCAATAAATACAATATATATTATGTGAAACCAAAATTAGGAGAAATCCCTACTAGAAGTTGAGGTCTATGCTCACTCTCTTCTCCTCAATTACAAAATGAAAATACTAAGAATGGGTCACTCACTATGGATTTTACTTTAATATTGTAGTATGAATATCTCCTATAGAGTCATCCTCCTCCTCTATTATTATCTTAAATGGCACTTTGTTGACAGAATGGAATACATCACCAACAACTAGGGCGTCTCCCTGGTTTGAAATCCTAGTTAGACCTACACTGTTTAGGATAGGAGCCCCATCTAGTATGTAGGCTTGAAAATCATCATGTTGTTTCAATATTGGCTATCAAATGAGGAGATGTTATAGAGATGGAAAGAATGAAATGCCTAAAGAATGGGGATGAGATCAACCTAGGATTGATAACTTACAGAATGACGTACAAGAATGCAATAACTAGATAATAAGAAGAAGCATGCCACAAGAATTATTAGTAATATAAAACCATCTTAAACATATAGATCTACTCATGGATTTGGGCTACACTTTTTGGCAAAGCGAGGGGAATTTTTGGAGAAAAAAGGAAGCTTAATCGATCCATTTTAAGTGCTCGACCGAGAAATGTTTAAGCACTCAATCTGGCGGCTTAAGGGATTAAACATAGCTTGATCAAGAATTTAAACAAATCCTCTATCAATCTCCTATGTAACCCGAGTTTGGAGCTCTATCGAGAGTTAGGGCTTGATCAAGAGTTATGGCTCAATCAATCATTAGGGCTAGATCGAGAACTAGGGCTTATGAAGCCCTTATTTCTTATTTAAAACTCGACTGCGATCTGCACAAGAAATTTTTTTCATAGCACGAGGAAGAAGGATTTAGATGGAGGATTTATAAGCTCGAAAGAGATGGAAAAATTCAATCCAACTACACATCAACCCTGCCAAAAACTGAGAGGCTCAAGCTAAGGTAGGTTTCCTATCTTGTTTGCCTCTTTTATTTATTTTTTCTTAGAAAATAAACTAAATTAATTTGAAATAAAAACCCACCATATAATATGATGTATGTAGATATTGGTGGCCACCCACCTATTCCATTTGGACCCCCACCTTTGGTTCTTTCAGTTTTTCAGTTTCAGCACAACTTACTATTTTTAGCATTTTTTCAGGTCCTGAACTTCCATAGCTGTTTTGAGGCCCTAATGATCCAGGTGGATATTGGTGGCTTCCCACCTATTCCATTTTAACCCCCACCATTGGTTCTTTCAGTTTTTCAATTTCAGCACAACTTACTATTTTTAGCGGTTTTTTGGGTCCTGAACTTTTGGAACCGTTTTGAGGCCCTAAACGATTTTTTTTGGGAAAAGCGGGAGTAACATGGGTCGTGGACCAATGTTGCTCACTCAAAATTTTTAGTTCTTAGCTAGATATTTATAATGAAGTATTGAGCGCATCAAACGGATATCGTATGCCAAAGTTACGTCCCGGAGAAGATTGATGTGCCAATTTACCCAAACAGGGCCCACAATTTTGGTGCTTCATCTCCTAGGGTTAGGTTTTTGGATTTTTAGGGTTTTCCATTGTAAACAATAAATAGGACCTCAAGCCTCATTGTAACACAGTTTAGAGGCCTCTGGCCACCACATTTATTCTTAAAGATAAGCTACCAGTGCCCTAGCTAGTTTATTTCCATTCTGTCTATAAACAAATTTCAGTTCTTTGATATCAATGAAATGAAGTGCTATTTTCGCTGCATCTCTGTGTTTATGTCTATTTCGGTATTTTATTGCATTCCTGCATAAATTCAGATCAGTGATATCATAGTGGTCTGTTCTTTCTCTGTTTTTATTTGCATGTCCCTAACCAGGTCAGGGTATAAGGAGTTAGGGCTCTATCTGGTTGAACCCTTGCAAACCCTGATGACCTCCCATGGTGAAATAAAAGAGAGATGAGAGAGCAGGAGATCCTATCAAAATATTGCTCAAGGAGGCCCTAGAGAAACAAAGGAATGCGATGATAGATAACTTTGCCCAGATCCTTCAACAGATGTTGACCGACATCACATCTACATCTAGTGGCCACTATGGAGGCGCCTCTGCTTTCAAGGTACATGTCAACTATGACATTCCTATATTTGAAGGCCAAATAGATGCAGAAGTTGTAAATAGATGATTGAATTTGCTGGAAGGGTATTTCTCAGTCCATGATTTCTCCGACCGAGAAAAGATTAATTTTCCACTCCTCAAAGCCTCCCCCCATTTCAAAGACTGGTGGGAAACCTACTATGAGGAAAAGGACAGGAGGTAACCCTCTCTATTCTTGGTCTCACCCACTTGGAATTGTTTCTGATATGGCATCAAGGAACAATATTACCCTGTGAGGAGCCATGAGGACAAGTACATCCAATAGACCACACTACGACAAAAAAGGGATCAAGATGTGCACGAACTGATGAATCTGTTCCATAACCTGTGCACAAAGTTAGGTATTAAAGGTTCAGAGAGAAATTTGTTTCTCAAGTACCATAGCTATTTACATAGATACTTTCAGGAGGAAATGGAGTTCCTTGACATTACCTCGCTTGGCATGACATATTGCTATGCCACCAAGATCGAGCAGAAATTTAAGCAGAAGAAGCGAGACTTTGGATCTGCGAATCCAAAGCCAGGGAAAGGCACCCCCGAATCGTAGAACAAGGGGCAAAGCCAAAGCGGGGCGACTTAGAACAACACCACAAATCCAAATAAGGACACGAGGAAGTGGTGTGAATTTCATAACAACCCCACTCACAACACAAATGAGTGTCTGGCCAAACAATCATTGGTGGCCGAACTATAGGCACCCGAATTAGATGCATGTTTTGATCCTGAGTCAGAACTAGACAAGGGAAATGACAAAGGGAAGTAGATCATTGATGCAGATCCTAGTGCCATTGTTGCCACCACCAAGTTCTGAGGGGAGGATCCCGAGGATCCAGAGGAGGGGGAGCACCACTTCCATTCGTAGAAGTGGGTGAACAGTTCTCCACTGCAATTTGATGTCGATAGAGGAAGCCAAAAGAACCTCATTTCAGCAGGGGTCAATAAGCAGCCCAGTCTACCGACCATAGCACACATGTAACCGTATACCATTGGGTGGATTCAAAGAGGAAGAGATCTCCATGTTTTCTAGCAGTGTCGCCTCCCGTACAACATCAAGCCATTCACGGATGATGTATTGTGTGATGTTTCTCCTCTTGATGTGTCTAATGTATTATTGGGCTAACCATACTTGTGGAAGAAACATGTTTTGTATGAGTCTAGGCCTCATGCTGTTGTTATTACTTTGGGAAATAAATTGTACAAGATACTGGAGGTAGTACTTGTTGGAGAGGTAAATCCCCTCTGTGGACAGAGGCAATCCCACTAGCCCAAGAGTGGGTCTAGCAACAAACAAAACATGCTACGATACTGATTCCTAGTTACAAAAGACAAAGCTACAATAGATAACCTACCTTAAGTCCTATGTTGCTGTCGTCGAAGAAGAAGCGTTGCTTCCCATTCCTAGCTTGACAGATCACAATCCTTCTGCTCACCGCATCCAGACACCTGTACACATGCAGATAAGAAACGATGGCATACAACGTAATAATCCAACATGTAACTATCAATCAATTGGAAAGGATTGAACAAAATTGCATTACACAGATAAGAAATACAACTGTGGAACCAATAACGTAGTCTAGCATATATTAAAATGTGAAAGAAAGATTACAACCAAGTTCTGACGTCGCGTTATTCTTTTGGCAGGGCTTCCAGCAGAGTGTGTCTCACAAAGCTCGTTTGGAATTTAGACAAGGCTCTCTCTCTTACGAGGCTCTCCTTAGCTCTGCTTTCAATAGTCACTCAACTATAGTTTTCTTCCCAAATGTTTAGCTAGCTAGCAAATGGAGAGGGAAGGCTTTTATAG
This sequence comes from Pinus albicaulis, assembly GCA_034641835.2. NCBI lineage: Eukaryota > Viridiplantae > Streptophyta > Pinopsida > Pinales > Pinaceae > Pinus > Pinus albicaulis. The sequence continues at coordinate 97,672,455 of CM076583.1, forward strand.
AGGGAGTAGGAGAGGTTAGGCTCCCTATAATCATGGGGGAGTGTCCTATCTCTTAGGAAGGTTCCATGAGAGGTGGAAAACCACTTCCTAAACAGGGAGATCCGGAGGTAAACAACCCAACCTCATTTTAATGATTCGTTTTGAAGTTGTTAGAATCAAACTTCCACCTTATATTGTTAAAAAACATTCCTTAATAGGCTTGGCGCGAGTGAAACATAGGGACAGAGCGCCAGCTGGTACGCCCACTAGTGTGCATTTTCCCCATTGGTGCGAGGGATGAACTGGCTACTCGTGCCAATGCCAAAACATGGGTTTTTAGGGTTTTCCAGAGGAAATGTTCTTAAGAAGAATTCTTGCGCTTATGCAGAAGGATACCATCAAGGTGTTTTCAAGACATTTTATTATTCATAGGTCATGGGAATATTCCTCCAATGTACGGGATGAGGGATTGCAGGGACGGTGAAAAAATGATATGTAACAGATGCCCCCTAAAGCATGAGTTCCGAGAGAGAGGGAGGGGTGAAACGCTTTATGAGAACATGCCCAAATGAAAACACTGCCGTCAGAAGACCTGCGAGTACAAATACAACTGATGTCTCTAATACATGATATGTGGTATGGGTGCAGCCATCCATAATAGAGTGTACAAACACTGGGATCCAAGGTATGGACGCAGCCATACAATAAATAAGGATCAACAAGTAGACTCAGGTATGGTCGCAGCCATCCAATTGAATGAGTCATGTAATAAATTATAATAATCCACAAAGAACCCACATCCTGGATGTTTATCAGACAAAATATAGGGTCTTGCACTCCATCTCGACCCGAACATAGTACAAGTTTGAGCATGCGAGAACATCATCTGATTACCAACCGATAATGAAAGTCGTTAACAGACGTGAGAGAAACCACCAATAATGACAATGGCTCTCAAGGTACAAAAGATACAATCTATGCAATGTGAATAGTGAGATGGCATCGAACACCAACAGAATCATCTGATCGAAGGCCAATAATGACAACCTTGCGTCGAATGCAAAGAACCTTCCATTGAGGCATGCAGGCTCCAAGGTACCTGAAGGGAGTCTCTAGATCAGCTTCCTAGATAATGAGATGAAGTCGACAAGAAGTGACCTTGATCAAAGGTGGGCCATAATGTTTCCCACATCATCGACACGAGACAGAGGGATATAATGTTTGTGAATCAAGACTAATAGAGAATCAGAGGGAGGTTGAAAACTGCAGAGGCCAACTTCTCTTGAACATATCGGCGACACGACATTGGATTTGAAAGTATTTGACATCAAGGTATCTAAGGTCATGGTGACGTGGCAAAGAGCACATGAGCGGTCGAAAGAGATTATCCAAACCCATGAAGGCAAGAAGATAACAAGTTGAGATGTCCCAAACCCGACACGAATGCAGACAAGTGCCATGTTCAAGAGTGACATACTACCGACACAACTATGATACTGGTTCCATTTTCCCCCACCATTTCTAGCGAGTACCCCAATTATTTTTTGAAAACAAGATTGAAGGGGATAGCATATATTTGCAATATAAATTTGTCCTTCGGACAAATCCAACTTACTACATTTAACGAGCCCTAGGAAGGAGGAACTCGAGTAACATCATTACGATGGAGTCTGATGTCATCAGTTTTTAATGAGTCTAACAAAGGAATAACTTAGCGTCTTTCCATGTTTAGAGAGTTTGAAAAGACAGCGGAAAAGAAAACTCCAGTAGTCCATTTTCGTAGATAGTCCCACAGATCCAAAAAGGTAGAAAACTATGTCTGAGAGAACCTCCTAGTCGCGATAGGCTAGGGTATTCCTTTTTCATAAATAATATATCCCAGCTCGAAAAAGGGGTAAACGTATACTGGGTAGATGTCGTTTTGCATCCAATTTAACGAGCTCAAAATGACAAGCGACTCAACAATATTTTTAGTTTTAGAGAGTCAGAAAATAGCTGAAAGGTGACTCCAGAGTCACTTTTTTGTGTTTTTACCGAGTCCGAAAAAGTATAAATATAACTCGTGTCTTTGTCCTAATCGTATTAAAACTCGTCGTTGCACAAAAAGCAAGTGTAAAACCCATTTTTCGACAAAAAAAGAATAAAATATTGGAAAAACAAGTCTTAAAACCCAATTTTGATTTGAAAAGTTATAAATTTTAAAAATAGTAAAAACTTATTCACTTTTCACCTTTTTAACTCTTTGCAGAGCAATAATGAGCCATTTCCTTTACGATATTGAGGCGACGATTGTGAACAATCCAGTGGAATAATCCAGATTCTGTCTTCTTCAGGTAAGAGCCGCTTCCATTAGCCATATTTTAAGTCATATTTCATAGATTTTGATTTCTGTTTGGCATCCTTCAGGGGAGGAATTGCAAAATTAGAGCCTCTGTGGTTGGCACGAGTTTTAGGCACGGACTCGCGCCAGCCAACCCTTTTTCACGCAAGGGTCGCCCCAGCTGGCGTGACTGTTAGCAAATCAACTACGCCAACCGTGCAACCCAACATTCTGTTTTGAATTTAATAAAAATACAGCCAATGAATTGTTGTTTAGGTACCCAAGGGATCTTACAATGTGTTTATGACCAAATTGATGCAGGTATAAAGAACAAATGGTAATTGAATGGAAAGAAAGAGAGCACAGCGAGGAAGATGAATTGGCAATGGGAAATGAGCAGTGTATGAATGCTCTTTGGAATTTCGGACTGAAATTTTTTTTCCTGATGCCATGTCTTTGGGCTTAGCCCGAACTACTACAATATCTAATTAGCATCTGGGATGAGGATGAGGAGAAGTTCAAACTATGAGATCAGGTACTTGAGCTTGCAGTGTCAGACGTGTACTTCATCATTGGACTGTCACGCAGAGGTCCAGTCCCTATCTTGACTAGCACTAGGCCTTCAGGTGAAAACATGACAATGGTCATGGACAGGGTGTGCCGAGGGGCACACAAAGGGACAGGTAGCGGAAAGGTATACATTCAAACCATCCTCGATCTAGCACTAAGAGTAGTGCTACAGACCACTACGTGGGCTGCGAGGTCATAGGCACCACACGAGGCTACAAAGACACAACTTCTTCTTGCATCGGAGTGCATGAACCCAACAGTGTTTGACTGGGCCACATCCTGAATATGAACATCAAACGACAACTCACAAAATGAAAACAAACCAAACTGAAACAGTTTGGATATGGATTGATTTTGGTGTTTTTCTTCCTGGAACAACTACCTATCTTACAGTGCCAGGGGGCGATATTCCTGGATCCACCGTTGAGAGAGCCACAGATGGCTTGATGGGCAGCATTGATGCCCACGGCAGGGGGCGTCCAGTAAATGTCATGGTGGCCCAAGTTCTTTGGATGGCTTCGACGACAACTTATCTTCGTAGAGGATTGGCCCTATGCGGGCACCGATTTTACTGGAGACCCAGACCTTCCGCTCCCGGAAGGAGAGGATTGGGAAGAGGAGCTGGGTAAGACTTTTTTTAATTTTATGAGTTTTATGATTTTTTGGTATACATGCATGTTCTAACAGCTGATCCTATATGTATGCAGATTTTGGCCCAGAGAGGCCTGCCGAAATGTCACCAGTAGCGAGGAGGACCCCTCTCGCTTATGACCCTCAAGGTGAGGGGGGCAAGGGGGACGAGCTTGTACAGAACCTAGAGGAGATCGCTCGCGTAGTTCCGGATTATGCTCATTTTGCTGATGTTCCCTTAGCTTATCAAAGGCACACCGTGGGGGTTCCGAGTCGACTCCACCGCTTACTGAGGTGGTTGGTGCAGGCAATGACATGCTACCATGAGCACCATGCTGATTAGTCACCTAGGCTTTCTATTTGCATATTTTTTAAGAGACTTGACGTCTTCGGATGTAACTAAAACAAACATGTATATTTTTGGTTTTATATGATGCACACGTTGCAAACACTCGACATATATATATATATACATATATATTCTACATGGATCTTACTTACATATGATTATGCTTTTACAAATTGCGTAAATGTATATCTAATACCATGTTGGCTACTGCATCTATTAGTGTATTCATTCTTCTGGGTATATGTTGATATGTAATGTAATCAAAATTTCTTTCAAGTAAACGAATACGTAGATACAATCTTAAAATGCATGGGTTTCTAACTAAATAATGACCATTGAGCTATAAAACCACAAGCTGTGATTCCAGATGTGCAAGTAACGCGCGAAAAATGAGGTTAGCAGCCTCGTTTAATAATTCAAAAATGGAAATATATTCCGCGACATTATTTGTAGTAGGTCTTAGACAAACACCTTGTAAATTAACCAACTCACCAGTAGGATTGTAAACTACCCAAGCTGCCGAAGACAGGTTCCTGGTACTGCGGGAGGCACCATCCGTGAAACCGACATAACGAGTAAAAGAACTCTGCACAATCAGGAAGACCTAATAAGCAGAAAAACGCTTACAAAGCACACCACACCACACATGCAAAAAAATGAAAAATCACCTATGTACATATACTACGCAAGAATGATTCAAGCATAATATTTCTTCAGGTACAACCCATTTCTGGGCTGCGCCAAAGGAAGACCTTCATAATCGATGAGCTCATAAGCCCCATTTTTCAATACACGTTTAATGATATAGGGCCCATGCCACATAGGTTGGAATTTGCCTGCCCCAAGCTTGTCATGGGCTTGATCATACAAGAGGATGAGGTCCCCTTCGATAAAATAGCGTGGAGAGACCATTTGATCGAAATGAGCTTTAACCCGCTTTTTTTGTGCCTTGATAACCAAAGCAACCAAGCGGCGAGTTTCATCCAATCTCTCGAGATATAGGAGACTTTCTTCCTCCGGGGAAGTGTTGGGCAGTAATTCCATAGCCAATTTTAGTGAAGGGATCTCACATTCAACCGGAAGAGTAACTTCCAGACCATACACCAACTAAAATGGTGTGAACTTGGTTACACTCTTCACTGACGTTCGGTAGGTCCAAAGAGCTGAAAAAACTGGAGATGCCAATTTGATTTGTGTATACCAATTGTTCGTTGAAACATCGTGACAAGTACCTTGTTCACGGCTTCAACCTGGCGATTTGCCTTGTTGGTGTCCCGTGTTTTTATAGTTTGGAAAATCAAACGACAAGGAAACATCAGAACCAATCTTTAGAGTCCCGAGATCTAGTCCTCCTGTTCTCAGAGAGGGATCTCTCGAATATTTGTTTGCAAATGTTTATCTTGTGTGCTTAGAGTATTGATTTTAGACTAGTTATTAAGTGCATGTGTTTGTTTGTTTGTTTGGTTGGATTGAATTGATACAGCAGAATGTGAAAGGTCTAGTAAAGATACACAGAATGGAGAAACATCTGGTTCATTGGGCAATGGAGTCAAAAAGAGGTCATAACATACTCATCAATGGATATGGGATATCAGAGGGAAAATCTAACTTGGCCACAGGATCCTTTGGTTTTTGGAATGAGATGGACATCAATGATTTGGAAAGAGAAGCTTAATTCTCAACAAAGGGAATTGGGAAACACAATTTGAACAATAAAGAGCTTTCTGATAGACAGGGCTAACCATGAATTCTACAAATCACACCTTTAAGAAAACAATGATTCCAAAACAACTTTTAAAATGAAATCTAAGATTCGGGGAACACCCTATTTCCTCAAAGATTTTATTTCAAATGACTTAGACAACATAAAAGATTCACTGATAATTGCAGTCATAGAAGAGGGAACACCTAACACATCTATGATTACAACTATAAAGACCTTCAAGGCAACTGTTTAAGCAAGGAAAAAGGGCAAGATCAGAACAAACCTCCTTGATTCACTGTAAACAAGAAACTTCAAAGGGAGACTTCAATAACAGTTTTTAAGTGGCAGCAGACAAGCAGGGAAACCATAAATCATGTTGAAACCAACTATTCGAACTATTAAGGAAATAAATGAGCATGAAGACTAAAGAGAGAGATTAAAGACTCTAAAATACTTCAGCATAAGAAAACATAAAACAATGAAGGATGAACAGATCTAAGGTGCTTCTAGGAGTCATTTCTTAACCTAAAACTTTCAACCTACTGTAGTAATAAGTTATGGAACATAATGAAAACAGGGGAAAAACGTTAAAAAATTCAGAATAATTCACCAACAGCCAAGCTCATGGATCCAATGATAGATCCTTCTCAGTCACAAGCATGCAACAACATCATCAAGGCTTCCAAGACTTCAATTTCTTCATCAACTTCAACAGACTATGTATTATTTCAGAGAGTTTCAATATTACAACTAGTGATAAACCAACAACCAACAACCAACAGCCAACAACTTCTCATCTTCTACAGAAGTATTTATAGAATAATGAGGAGGTGGAATGGGATAAATATCTTCTAAGTTGAATTAATACATTTCGCTGCCTCTCGGCCTTTGAGGGGCTCGATGGAGAACATTCTGATATTTCTCCTGTATTAATTGGTTATATTAATATTTGAGCTTGCTTGGAAAGAAACTGTTGACTTTAAGGTTCTGCGTTATCCTTAACATAACTTCTGTTGACAGTTTATAATAAATTCCTTTGGTGGAAATAACTGTTCAGCCGCATTGATGCAAATTCTCTTGGTCCGGCAATAACTCGGCCTCCTTTTGATTTATTTGAGGCTATAGGTGGCTTTGTGGTAGCTGGGGGATTCAATTTTCCCCTGATGTGGCAACGTAGGCTGTTTGAACTGACAGATATTTTATTTTAACCTAAAACACTTGTAGTATATTTGAATTCTGTGTTTTAGTCTTTAATTAAGCCTAATCTCTGTCTTCTGGTCTTCAAACTTCCTTTAATCGTGAATCAGATCTTTGATTCAATCAAATTAATGTATTAAACCTCCAAACTGTGTTAACAGTGTTTAAACAATTTTCTAGTTTGGTTCTGTGCTGTGGGTCTGATACTCTTTAATTATCTTTCTCTTCACGGTGTCTTGTTGATGTGCAGATCCGCGAAGGTTTCTTATGGTATCAACGCTTCATGATGTGCTGACGGATCGTGGTATCGAAACCTTTTAAATGGATCCCTTTAATAAACAAAGCCTGAAAGATCGTCACCATTTGGCTTTGATTTTCCCTTTAAAACATTCGAAATCCATTAGATCCTGCAAAAAACACACAAAAATTACAAAATCTTGCATTTATTTGGTAAACTGCTTCAGAGGGCGTCGAGAGAGAGCGTGGCCGTTGGATGGCTTCATCCAATAGTGGAGATCTACGTAGAAGAGGAAAAAAGGAGAGTGGGGAGAAGAATAAGGCGTAGTGATTTTGGACCATCCGATCTGGACACGTGGATGGTCTAGATCCAATCGGAGGATCGCAATCGGGGGATCGCAATCGGGGGTGGCGAGCAACTGCACCGATCGAAAGTTGCGATGCGATTAATTGCAGATCGTCGATCTGTAGATCAGATCAATGGCCGGTGAAACATCGGGGGAAATCGCAATCGATAGTCGGGAGTGAGGCGATGCGATTGCGTGATCGGAGAAAAGGTCGATGCGATTGCGTGATCGGGCCATCGCAATCGGCGGTGGTAAACACTTAAACAACACCAAAGGAAAATTTTCGATGTGATTGGGCGCTTGTTTGCGGGCCTGGTTTTATATAGACCTCCGATAGACCCCGGGCTAATGTATATAGGGGCTAATCGGGGTCGGGCTGTCGGGCCTGGGCTTTTCAATCAACCCATTAAAAATTTTCCGATGCGATAAGAGTTTAGGCTTTTGCACTTGGTTTTTTCAAAGAAAGCAAAGGACCAGGGACTATGGATATGGGACTTAATCGCATCGGAAGTTTTGATGCGAAATTTTCAATCAACCCATTTGAATTTTTTCCGATGCGATTTTGTGATTGGTTTTTTTAATCTAACCATTTTTCATTTAACATGTGATTTGGATTTTTAGATCAAAACTTTGGAAAAATGGGTTTTTGGGTTTTACAAAGAAAAAAGAATGTCGGGGAAAAAAATATTACAAGGTTTTAAGCGCCAAAGGTAGGCCCATGGGTTATATGAAAAGATAATGAGATCGGGGTTTCTAAATCCAAAGGATAATCGCATCGGAGTTTCGGAACATGGCAAAAGACTTGTGCTCATTGATTTATTTCCGATGCGATAAGCGCTGATGAGACTAGTGCCTGGTTTTTATGGCAAGGGCACATGTGGGGAAGTCATTAGGGGGTTTAGCCAAAGGGGCTAGAGCCTGTAATAAAGAACATAAAATTTTTATGATTTTTCAATGTTTTTAAAGGGATTCGACGGTTTTAGTAAGGCTAAAAAAGTGGGTTTTAAACCTTACAAAGTGTATTTTCATGAATGGAAGAAGGAAACTCATGAAAAAATAGAGGAATTTTATGGAAGAAAGAGGTAAAAAGTGAAGGTTAGTTTTGTGGTGGAAGGAGGAAAAGGGTCTTTGCAGCAGTGTTTTGACTTATGAAAATAGCAGAATTTTTAGAGTACGAAATGGAAAAAATAGTAAAGTTTAAGATTAACGACCAGATGTCTTCATGAGACTTCAAGAGGTAACACTTTCTGAAAAAAAATATGTTTCTTGAAGGCTCCAAAATCATTTAGCCACCATTTGGTATGACAAAATTTTATCGGTGGATAACAATGGCTCCACTTGGGGATGATGCCTTCTTGAAGGCATCAAGAACATCAGACTTGCTTTCTCTGGGAGGCTGATTAGTGCCAAATCCATTGGGTTTCCTTTCTTTGATTGAATGATCTTCTTTCACTCTAGAAATGCTAACAGCCATGGAAAAAAATGGATCCTTTATCAACAAGCTTTCTACCTACCCAATCCTATTGATCTAACATTTTGTCTTCCTTTAGAGTGCACTTGGATTGGCAAACTCTCTTTCAACATTTTATTCTTTTTGAAAGAAGAAAGTCTAATCTAGTTCTACTTATTATTTCTCCATGGACTCCGATTAAATAGTTGAGCCCATGTGCTTCTCTACCTAATCTACTAATCTGTTGGGATTAAACTATCCAACAAATTTTTATTCTCTAAATTCTACAACAGAAATTCAAAAGCATACAAGTTAGGATTTAACAGTCTAACTTGATGCTGGTCTATGGCATAAAAAACAGGCTGCACATAGACATTTATTTTTCAGAAAATTTAAAACAAAATGGAAGGCTTAAGATCTGAAAATTCAATTCATTTCCTTCATCTTGTTAATGACTCTATTTTGACTTTTGTTTGAGTTGTTCCTTCTTTGTTCTCTAGTTTATATTTTGAACATGTTTGAATCTTTAATTTATGTCCTAATCTATCTACTGATAAGCCAATATTAAACAGTTTGGAAAATCAAATTCACTACCCTATCAGCAGAAAATTTAAAGCTAATTAGTCAAGATTAGGCTGTGTGACTAATTAGAAGTGTGTTTTTTCAGGAGTGGCATTTGAGCTTGCACACTTTTGTAATTTGTTTCTCTTTTTGGCATGGGGCTATACCTTTCTTGTTTTCACAATCTGCCCTCTTTTCTCTTTTCTATTGTTTTGGTATTTTTTGTTTTTTGTTTTTTCTTCAAAGAAGAAAACAACAGCTAACTATATGCTCAAAGGTAGAGCTTTTATTGACAGTCCTATCTAACCTAATCTAATATTGGAGTATTTACATGTTTTAGCTGATGAACTCTCTTTTCCAGTACAAACAATCCAGTAAATGATTCCACGATTGGTCCTTTTTCATCTCCTTGGGCAGGCTGGAAAAACAGGGCCACTCCCATTTCTTTTGTTTTTTATCAGCAGTGCTAAATAATCTTCTTGCTTTTGGTAATACACTACTCCTAATGACCTTGATCCCTTCTTCAAATGTCTTCAAGAAGTGAGCATAGGGATCTTGAAATAATTCTTGGTTAAGAGTATTTGGAAGACGTGTTTCAACCAGTATCATCCCTTCGTTCTCCGCTGGATTAAGGCAAAGATTATTTTGAGGAAGATAAACTTCCTCATCTTCATTATTATTTGAATTGGGGGACTCATCATATATTATAGTGTTGTCCTCTTGTAGTTGTGGTATGCTCTGATTCCATGGACTGTGCTTTGTGAAGAGATCATCATGTTCTTGAGCAGGGGTATCTCTTATTACTTCAACCTTTTTAGGAGGAAGCTCCTTATCTTCATCCTGCTCAAGAAATTTCTCTTTCTTTTCAACCTCTACATTACAACTAGTAGATTGCTCACCCCTAATTATGTGAAAGCTATTTCTCATGAATTGGATGGGCCGATGGATACTTTCAAGCTGATGATAATGAATTTCATGACACCAATCCACTACTGGTTGCCTCGCATGATTAGTTTCTGTTTGGAGCTCATCATCATCATCATATTGATCAGAAGTTGAAAAATCATTAGTATACACAATTTCACCAATCAAACATATTGGGTTATCATTTTGTACCTCTTTGAGCTTTTCTACAAGTTTATTTTCTATTTAAAGCCAACAATATTTAGTAGATAAATGAGCAGAAGTGTTTTGTTCTAATAAGGAATTGAGGGTTGGCTGTTTATTTAATATCTGATCAATTTCTTCCTCTGTAAAAAGAGAAGGAATTTTATCTTTTCTTTGGACATAAGAACAACAGTCCTTTCCCTCTTGTGTTAACTAGTTTTGAGGCTGGATGTCTTCTTAAGCCTCTTCTAGGGAAAGATTACTTGTCCTTGTAGGGGAATTTTGAGAATTCTCTTCCTTTTCCTGATCTATCTCAATTTCAAACAACACCTCATGATTTTCATGGCAGTCACTTTGACTGTAAGGTTCATGAGTTGTTTCAAGTATATTGTCAGGATGCAATTTTTCTTTGATAATCTGAAATGAGTCATAACATAGAGGCAGAGACTCTGGTTGTGTTGTCTCTTGTCTCATTTCAGATTTTGTGAGTCCAAGATGGCTTATGTTTTCCTCAAGGCACTGCTCACTATTAGTTTTTTCAATCTGGTCATGAAGTTCTCTTAATAGCATGATACAAGATATAGGTAGATAATCAGGAATTTGCTGACAAACTTTTTCATTGCTTTCTTTGTAATCTTGTTCAACTTATTTTATAAAGTCTTGATCATCATCTATACATTGCTCGTTGTCTAGGTCTTGTAATGGTTGAGTTTGTGTTTGATCTGGGAAAAACATAGGTTGCTCTGGATAATCAACATCTATATCATCCTCATGCTTCCCCAATATTTTATCACGTATGTACACTATTTTCCCAATTAGGTCCAATAATGTGTTTAGTTTAGCTTCTCTGTCCATACTTGGATTCATGTTTATAATAATAGGTCACTGTATCTTTCTAACCAGTTCAGAGTCTTTTACCAGTGGGGTTATTAGGTATTTTGGATTTGTGGAGTCGCCAAGTGGAAGATTTTGAACTTTTTTGTCCACCAACAGTATGATTGGGTTTGGTTAATGCATTCCTAGGAGAGCTTACAAGGACTAATGAAGTAATAGGCCTACTGGAGGCCAGTGGAGTCACCAGGTGGAAAATGTTTTAGCTTTTGTGAAGGTAAAATGTTTTATGGTTCCACCACCATGTTTATTATGAAGCCAAACTAAATATTTTGGGTTTTTCTGAGTTTCTATGGTATTTTGAAAGACTAATGATTTTATAAGAGCTTTACAGGCAATTATGAACTCAGTGGTCCCACCGTGATCTTCATTATGTTGTTGTCCCGTGTTTTGATAGTTTGGAAAATCAAAATACAAGGCAACATCAGAACCAATCTTTAGAGTCCCAAGATCTAATCCTCTTGTTCTCAGAGAATTTGTTAGGTAGTGCTTGAGGGAGGTTACCTATGTTATATTTAGACAGTGAGTGTTTTGTTTTGAATATTTTACTCAGTGGTCCCACCGTAATCGCCATTATGTTGGTGTCCCGTGTTTTGATAGTTTGGCAAATCAAAAGACAAGGCAACATCAAAACCAATATTTAGAGTCCCGGGATCTAGTCCTCCTGTTCTCAGAGAGGGATCTCTCGAATATTTGTTTGCAAAGGTTTATCTTGTGTGCTTAGAGTATTGATTTTAGACTAGTTATTAAGTGCAGGTGTTTGTTTGTTTGTTTGGTTGGATTGAATTGATACAGCAGAACATGAAAGGTCTAGGAAAGATACACAGAATGGAGAAACATCAGGTTCATTTGAAAATGGAGTCAAAAAAGGTCATAACATACTCATCAATGGATATGGGATATCAGAGGGAAAATCTAACTTGGCCACACGATCCTTTGGTTTTTGGAATGAGATGGACATCAATGATTTGGAA